>RCWM02000070.1:2447500-2980000 GCA_003667255.2 Euschistus heros | reverse complement strand
AACAGGCGGGTGTCTTGTCTGTAGACAACAATTGATGTCCTCACTGTCAAATGTTGTGCAATATGTCTATCGTTGCTTGTCGTCTCCCATTACGATCAGGAGACTTTAGACCTACGATTTTTTATTGGGTAGACGTGGTTTGGTCTATCAACGTGTCTGCGTACACATACTTAAACTACATCTACAGAACAGCATCGTGCAAAATGTCTAGTCGTGTGGACCAGGCCTAAGTATATGTACAATTTTTTAGTTTATTTTATCATCAGGTTTCGTTATTGGATAAGGCTAACTAAATTAAGGCTGTTAAGACACAAGTAAAAAAACACAAACTAGCCGATCCTTATCAGATGTTCTATGGCCATCAATATGGAAGGAGATCATATTGGATCAGTGAAAAGTACAAAATACCACTAATTCCAAAAACAGAAATTAATGAAGAAGGAAAAAAAAAGGACTTAAACAAACGAAGAATTCTCATAGATATGCAATTTTATCAGGGGGAGTGTATTGGTCCAAAAAGTACGCCCCAGAAAGAATCCTGGACAGGAATGATGCTAACGACAACCCCATCACCGAATAATGCCTATATAAACGTAAAATTTAAAAAAAAAAAAAAAAAAAAAAAAAACTGATATAGGGATGTTGTTATTTTTAAATTAGTATGTTATAGTTATTATGTAGTTATTATTATGTATTATAGTATGTTATAGTTAGTATGTAGTTAATTTTAATATAGTATGTTGTATTAGTAGTTTGTATTAGTAGTTGTATTAGTAGTTTGTATTAGTAGTTAAGTTTAATATAGTATGCTGTATTAAATATAGGTTGTTGTATTAGATATAAGGTATATTGTATTAAACACAAGTATGTAGTTATGTAAAGCGTTTAATGTATTTTAAATATTAAATGTTACTTTAAACGTGTAGTGTAATCTTAAAATGTTAAATGTTAAATGTAATATTGAAATGTTCTGTTAAATGTTTAAGAAAATTTATTCTTGCAATGTTAAAAGTAATATTGAAATGTTATGTTAAACTGTTAAAACCAGCAGTGATGGCTACAAGCTATCCCTGCAAAACCCGTGTAGCCGAGAGGCAAGGAAGGGAAATAAATAAATAAATAAATAAAAAAAGTCCAAAAAGTACCAAAATGCTTGCGCAATAGTACTAATGACTTTCGTTCCTGAGCGTAGTGAATATTTTTAATATAAAAGAAAATAATTTGTGGATATTGAACGAAAAAACACAATTAGTTTTAAAGAAAAAGTTGATAATTATTAAGAATATTATAAATCAAAAAAGGCTTTGTAGAGAAAATAATCGGCCGAGGAACCTCAATGATCCGGGTTCTGGTGTCCACCAAGCATTGTGTAATTAGGTATATTATTCAGGATGTGAGGACTAAATCTTTTACCCAATTATATAATCCATTCGGTTGAATGATTCACTGTTCATATAATAAACTGACAGCTAACGAAAATCACTAATTTGATGAACAGAAAGACCGAACACAGTATAAGACAGTCACAACTACTTTTTAAATAAAATCATTGAGAAATTATTTCTTACAAACCTAACGAAATATTTGTAGAAATATTATTTTATAGGAAATAACCCGAAAGAGGTCTTACTCCTCTTTACCTTGCTTAGTGATCACTCGTCATTTGAACGAAGGCTATTTTGATCTGATCATTAGTTGTTCATCCGTCTCTATCTTCATTAAATTGTAATGTTCTTCTTAGGTACCATTGAATAGAATAACGTAAATAAACTGCAAAAGAATTAAATATCGTATTTCCTTTTTTCGTTATATCACAAAATGTAATAAATAATTATTAAATATTTATAAATGAAAGAGACTCTGTAATCAGCGATTCCATGATTATCTCTTTTTTAAATCTTTATTTTTAAATAAGATAAAAAATATTATTGGATAAACAATCTACTCTTCACTGGAAAAAAAAAAAAAAAAGAAACAAAAAAAATTTATTTTCAAAAGATATTTTTTAATTAATGTTCTGGACTTGTGAAATGTTGGAAGCACCGAAGAAACACAGTATAAACTTATAACCGTACCTGCGGAAGACTAATTAACCTGTTTAGTAGCTTGTAGTCTGGATTTCCATAGAGCAGCAGGTTGACAGGTTACATCAAATTATAAAGATAATCTGAAAATTAATAATAACTGAATTAATAACCCAAGCGTAATAATATTACTTGGTGAAGTGATTCACAATAATATCAAACATGAAAAAATATAGAAAACATACTTTACCAAGCAGATTTCTGTTTTCAAAATGTTATAATTATTATTTATTTTTAATTTTGTATGTCAGATATGAAAAAAAAGTATTTCAAGACTACTTTTAGTGTTTTTTTTTTTTTTTTTTTTTTTTTTTTTTTAGAGATTGGAAATTGGACAGGTAATCCAAACTGGGAAGTTCCATAACATATTGTAAAAGGCTTAGGATTATATTGGTTTGTTCTACACAGTATTTTCTGGGAATACCCATGCCTGTTAGTACCTGAAAAGCAATTCCAAACAGCGACCGCAACGCTTTATGTTCAGATATTTTCCTAATTGACCATTGTCATCAGTTTCTAATGTAAACTGTAATTGCATTCACCAATAGCCAGCCAGGAGTATTGGAACGAATCTCCCCACCATCCCACTCCACTTTTCCGCTCAGAGTCAATAACTATGTTAAAAGCTACAGAATCCAATTAAACAACTTTAATCTCCAGTTCTCTGATTTAAGAACAATGAAATATAATTTTAAATATTAATTATCCTCACAGTTCTTTCTTTAAGATTGTCTAAGTATTTCGATTTTAGTTCCTTTTTACATACAATAATAATAATCTGTTCCTTATCCATTTAGTTTCCCATAGTGTAATACTTATAAATTTTTAAACAAAATTTAAGTAATTGTTCAGAATTTCTAAAATCGTCTACCTTTTCTCTAACGCTCTCTGATCCTCTCACTCAGATCCTAAAATGGAACCATAAAACCAAAAAGGTTACGATTCAAAATGTAATTATAATAGAGTAAAATCTGTCACGTCAGAAGTCGCAATGAGCCTAATAGATCTTGTGCCGGTAACACCGGAATAGAAACTAAATAACTAAAAATTTAGAGAGAATATTGAGGATTTGGCGTCACTCATGTATTCGAGGAATGTTAGTTGAAAGGTACTGAGTCGCTTATCTCATTATAAAAATCCTACTCAGAATAATGCGCAAAAATACCTTGGGTGATCTCTCAGATCGGGTGCGACTACTGGAGGATTAATAACAGTTTAATTCAAAAACAAAGTTATTAGTGTTTTTACTTTATTAGTTACAGTTATCTAATTTTGCTATTTCAGTGATTTGATTTTCTAAAGCTCCAGAGAATAGTAATTTTCCAAAGAATCTATTGATGTATATCCACAATTTTTTTAAAAATTAATTTTACTTATTTTTTAAAGAAGAAAATGAGCTTTATTCTGGAACTACTTGTCCCCTAAGAAGAACATATGATTACAGTACATAGGACAATCATCTGGCTTTGATAACTAATTATAATAAATAATAATAATAAAAAACAATAAAAAATGATTAATAATTAAATTATGTGTAACAGAATAACTGAGACATCTTGTAAAAGGATACATCTTATATATACTATTATAATGTATATTATATAAATATTCATGTTTTACAATAGCTCGGAAGATTGAAAATTAATGAGGTAAAGAAATAAATGATGTTTAAAGGAAGTAAGAGTGGAGCTTTTTCAAATTGTGATGGGCAATGAATTCCATAAAGAGGGAGCACGGATAATAAACGATTTGTCGAAGAATGCAGTTCGATGTGCCGGAGTGTTTAGGTTGATGGGTTGGATTCTAGTATTTAAGAGGTGAATGGAGGAGCGCAGAGTAAGGAGGTCATGAATATAGGTGGGTTTTTGGGTTTTCAAGGTTTGGGTTTTTAAGGTGTGCACGCTCAAGGAGCATGGCGAACTAGGAATAACCAGGAACTAGAAGATCTTATACATCATGAAAATATAGCACGATTTATAAAATATAGACGGATCAGCTGGTTAGGACACCTAGAAAGGATGCCAGACACAAGAATGGCCAAAAAAAGTTTTCCAGGCGACCTTCCCTGGAAAGAGAAGCAGAGGAAGCCCTCGTAAAAGTTGGATTGCTGACGTTGAAGGGGACTTGACGATGGGCGTGACAAACTGGAAAAGAAAAGCCTTGGATAGACTAATTGTCAGGGAGGCTAAGGTTCATCATGGATTGTAGAGCTGAAGAAGAAGAAGGCTTGAAATATGAAAGCACCCATGAATATTGACGTCAAAAACTGGGGTAAAGCCACCTAATTTTAGAATACCTGTGAGATATGTGAGAACGTCTGGAGATCCCGAAAATAAATCTTATAAAACAGTTCATTACTCTTTTAAATCTCACCTCGAGCTCATCAGACAGTCCTCCATATACAATGCATCCGTAGTCAAAGTTAAAAAAAATAAGTGATGATACTAAAAGTTTTTGCGTACTTAATGGTAATGAATCACGGTAATGTGAAAGTTGAGTATGAATCAAAGTAATGAGAATTTGAGAGATATGGTTATTCCAGGATTTTCTGAATTCAGACTTAATTTATTCTCTACTGCCCAAAGGTTAATGCTATCTATGTCTTTTTATAGCTTACAAGTCGCCTCTAGCATATTCGAAGGATTAAAGGATAAATATATTTGCAAGTCATCAGCATAAAGATGATATTGGGAGTAGTGGATGCCATGCGGTAGGTCATTAACATAAATAGAAAATAGGGTAGGTGAAAGATAAGATCCCTGGGGGACTCCTCGCGAGAGTGGTAGTGAAGATGAGTGAGGTTTTCCAGGTATAATCGCTGTTTGGGAACAGTTGGATAAAAAGGAATGAAGCCAACTTAAAGCACTATTAGACATTGAGAAGTTATGGAGTTTAGAGAGGAGGATTGTATGGTCAACAGAATCAAAAGCTTTTGAAAAATCAAAAAGGATCAGTTTGATATTCTGTTGTTCTAAGGAGGAGTAAAAGTCTTGAGTAATTTTTAACAAAGCATACTGCATGGAGTATCCGGAACGGAATCCTGATTGGAAAGGATTGAGGAGGTACACTGAGGCATTCCACTATTTCGTCAATTGAGGGATAAGAATAGATGGATTCAATGGAATGGGATAGTGAGTCTAGTAAGGGTTCTATTCTATCTGGGGTTATATGGTCAGAGGAACATAAGTAAAAAGAGATGATTCGAATGATGGGTCGATTTTCATTATTATTATTTGGATGTTAGTAGGTTGTTATAGAAAAACTGTTTTAACAAATATATTTATGTTAAATTATATTAACTGTTCAACATCAATATCTATTCATACTTTATTATTACTGTTTGTAAGGTGAACTCTTTCATTGTCGTTTGGCAGTAGGAAGTATGGTTTTGGGGAATCCAAAATAGTCTATTTGAAGAAAACATGTTTTGGGGATATACTAAGAATAGGTGCTATAAAGCAACCCATAATGTAATCCCATAGTAAGATAAATAAATAATACTTTATGCCTGTTAAAACCTGACGAACCCGGAATGTGTCTTGATCTTCCACCTTGGCTAGATTAGGTTAGTAACCAATAGGGTAGCCCGTCTTTCCTTCCTTAGTTAGAGTAGATTAGGAAGTTAAGCACAAAAATAATGTAATAAAATAATTTTTTAAAAATCCTGACAAATGTATCAATATATGATTGGATAAGTACATAATTAAGTACCAGCTATGTAAATAATTATATGGCATATTTTACCAGACTAGCCAATTTCACGCCTTAACTTTAAAGGGAGCTGCAAAGTTAAAAATACGTAAATATTTAATGGCTGCCAACCTTGGAGAAATAACAATGTTTCAGTGAGCCGGTTACTATTGCGTACTGTCATCGGAATCCCTTGTTACAAAGTAAAGAAAGTAGCGTTGTTATCCGATGTCACGAACTAGTGACTGCTTCGTTCCCCTCTCCCTGTTTTCACACTTCACTATTTCGCTTTGTATTCAACCGACATCATTAAGCACTTTTTTTTCTAAATTATTAATTGAAAGTTACAACTGCACAATTAATATACCTCAAGGTATTGTCATTATAATGACAAGAAGAAATACTTGTTGAGAAAATTCCTTTGGTATCAATCTCATAAAAGTTCTTCGTTAGAACATCGCGAGACCATTTTGTTTTCAGACCCCTCGAAGAATTGCCAGAAATGGAATGGGAAACAAGTAAAAAAACAAGGGGTTTTGGGTGGTTATTTAGTTTATTTTGAAAGAAAAAATATCTGGTTCGTGATAAATCAGCGACATATATGATATTAATGGCATTGTGGATCAGTTCAATTTTGGAAAGGTAAGAAGTATTAAGGACTTTTTGGAGTATTTGAAATTGGAGGGATCGGAAACGGAAAGAATTCGCTGGTTTGCTGCAACTCTCTGGCAGTGTATCGTAAGTGGAATATGCCTAATAATGGGGATATAGATGTTAGAGAGATATAGAGATTAGAACGTTTGTCAAGTATGTTTTGAAGTCTAAATGGACTTGCAAGCTACCTGTGTTTTCAATCATGTATAGTTTCTAGAAAAATAAACATATTCGATTGAACTAAAAATTATTTCATTTATTCTATATTATCAGTGCTAAAAATAAAATAAGAAATTTAAATAGAAGATAGAATCTAACCTATACCACATTAGAAAACTGTCCAGTTTTTGTTAATGGATGTACAATTACACACATTGTAATTGTTTCTCTCTAAGGAGTGGATGTAAAGAAAACGACAACACTTATATGAGGCGTATAGCATCAAAACCAGCTTAACCGATTTTCATAAATTCTACAGAAGAAACAGAAAACATTTCACGCTCTACCAACTTAATTTTTCCAAAATAATATTTTTGTTTTGACAACCTTACCCAGAATGCATTATGACTGCCAGTACCTAGAACGTTTACTAGAAGTCAGTATTGATAGCTGTGGGTTATGAAATGATTACTATATTATAGGGCTGATATCATATTAATCAATTATCTCTTATTCATTTTCAATAACAAAAACTTCGGAAGATGTAAAGAAACTTGAAGTAAGAACTTTATATGTAGTTTCTTTTGTTTTTTAGGTGAAAAAAACTCTTCTGTTGACTGATAATGTAATTTTTTAAATATGCTTTGTAAACAAAACTTTTTTTTTATCAGACACGAAATTTTGTCTTTCTTTCATTAACTAAGTTTAAAATTATATACGTATATATATATATATATATATATATATATATATATATATATATATATATATATATATATATATATAATTTATTCTTGTATGTTATCATGATTATATGTTTATAAATTGGTTTATTGTATTTATTTTTTATTTTTATTTATTTATTTTTTAAATAGAACTTTTATTTAGTAATTATTACAATATGACACAAATGTGGACAATAAGTAATATAGATGGCATATGATTACATTCACACATTATATTATTATTTTATTATTTATTTTGTTCTTGAACTGTATTATTATTTTATAAGTTAGCAATTAAATGTAATTATTTAATTTTAATTATTATGATTTTAATTGTAAAGAAGTTTACAATGGATTTGTAAAACTGTGGAGTATCATTCGAATTTGAACGATCATAGTATTGAATATGTAAATGCCTGAGTACTGACCAAAGAATGTCTTATTATCAAACCAACAATAAATCATGTAAAAATTTCATTAAAATAGACAATAACTAAAGAAAAAAATGGTTTCTTTAAAAAGTAAATGTAAAGTTTAATTTATTTTATTTTGATGCACTATAAATATATTGTCAAAATGAATTGTATTTAATTGACTTAAATATAGATTTTTAAAAATAAAATAGGTAATTAAATAACAGTAGAGAGTATATAGAAGCACTATATTTTAACAGAAATAATAAAGCTAAGGAACAAAAAAATCTGTTCAACAACAGTAAGCTTTATGTTAGATTGAAACATGAAAGTTTTAGTACTTTACGAATGTGTCGAGTAAATTATTAACCTTCAAACTACAAGTCTGTTTACCCTTGTCTGTCTCTTTATTGGATTTCTGTCTGTTGCCTCAATTCACTCTTTCTTTAATCGGCTAGATTATTTTATAACAAGTACATATCATGGAGAAATGTTTAAATATCAAAAATATTATTTTTCAAATTTCATTGTAATAGGTAGTAATAGTATTATAAATTATATTAAGTATATTTATTTTCTTTAGATCTCAAAAAATGTCAGGAAAGATTTTAGTTATACGATTTATTTACTACAATGACAAAAAACCGAAACAGAAAGATTCGGTCTAAAAATTTAAATAATAATTTGCAACTAACTAATGATCGTAATATGACCCATAAAACGTGTTACAAGTGTCATTTTTCCATGAAATATGATTAAATAATTGTCTTTCTTAACTAGGTTGAATTTACTCCTGTTTTTAAATTGTCTTATCTACAAATTTATCCAGACAAATTTATTTTTGTATATTGATTTTAAACAGTTTTATAGTTATTAAAAATTAAATATGATCCAAATTCAATTCCTGGGTACTGTTTTCACATCTGCCATTGGCGATAGTTTTTGATACTAAATTGTGAATTCATTAAACATTAAATATTTGTCATAATATTACAAAAAAAAAAAAAAAAAAAAAAAACACTGTTAAAACAGCTCCCACTGAATTACAAAAGACTTATGTACCTAACAATAATTAGACTTTTTTGGACATGCAGAGTTAAGCATTGGGGCTCCGCAAACCCTTGCAATTGTTCTCGATCTAAAATTCTTTTTACAATCCACAATGCTTCTTATTAAGTCACACACAAATTTATATACAAAGATCTTAATGTTCCATATGTTGCTGATTTGGCTCAAACCAGATACCTATACTTTCATAGTAAAATATATCCCACTAGTCTCCCAACTTGTTTCACACTCAATTCTCGATAATCCTACGAGGCATCTGAAAACAAAATGGCCATTCTAATGTAGAACTTTTTTTGAAGTGCTACTTAGTGAGTAGTTCTTTACATGTTATTAACATTTCATTGTAATCAGTTTCCTCAAATTGACATGTAGCATATAATGTGTATATGCTTGCACTTAATCAACGCTGCTATGCATTGAATTTAAAACAATTTTATTTGACAGTCAAGTATTATGACTTCAAGCCTAACAACGAATGTTTGAAGATTTGTATTCGCTATTGAAAATTGAAGGCAGGATTGTAATTTTAAACAGGCGAGAAGCTAAAGCTCAATCGAAATAAATGTAGACAGATAATAGCTACTATAATATTTTATAATAGTTTTTTGTGATTCGTAGGGAATATTTATTTATCCTAGAATGCAGGTATTTTTTTTTTCATCACTACTGCACACTAGTTTTCTAACTTAAATATGTATGCTATTAAATTCACAACCTGAGATATATCATGCATCATCCCATCTACAGTGTTTGGTGAAAGTACTTTGTAGCAGATTTCTTATCAAACTATCCATGTACCTATCTAGTTGGCTGTACTGCTCTGTCCTTCTCAATAAGGTTCTCTGTGCTGCCGTTTCCGATTTCTAACTCTGAGTAGGTCTCTCACGTCAGCTGCCACACCGTATACCTATCTCAATTTCGGTCTTTGAACTCTTCTAGTAAGTTACATCGTCTGTTCAATGACTCTTATCGGGATCTCAAATCTCTCCATCTGACCTACGTGTCCTGCCCACTATACTTTTATCAAATTTATTATCCTTACAAAATTTTTTTTTTTTCTAAACTGAAAGGTCCGAAAATTCTTCAGTGATTTTTTTTTGTTTTTTATAACAAGTAAATATTTTTCGTTACATTTGGATATTGGCCATGTTTGACTGGCATAAGTAAGACTTGATCAGATAAGCCTTTTATAGAGTTTGAGTTTGTTTAGTCTACTAATATAAGCTTCAAATATGGTTAAGCTAGCCAAAGTAGCACCGATTGACAGCTGCTATTCTCTTCTTTATTTCATGTGCTGTTTCATTATTGCGATTCCTTATAATCAGAGATGGCAAAATTTATTCATATATTTGACAACTAATTTCCTGGAACCAATCATCTAATCTAATAATGATTACATCTTTCAGTCAAATTATCAATAAATCATTAAAAAATGGCTGAAAGATTCAATCATGATTGATTTGGGTGATCAATTCTAGGAAATTAGTTGTCAACTAGATGTGATTAAATTTTGAACAACTCTGCTTTAAATAAATAAAACCCAAAACCTTAAAAATATTTTTCTTCCTAAATACGGTTTTGTAAAATAAATGGCTTTATGTATTTTCTATTAAGTTTTTTTTTTGAAGTGCTAACAATGTATAGTTGCTTTACATTTAACTGACATGTCACTATGAGCATTATCTTCACATTTACTCTACTGAATTGTTTCTTATTTTATAGGTATACATTTCAATAAACAGTTATAAAATTTATTAAATTTTTTTTTTCTCTTTCAACTTTTAATTCACACCTGTTATTAGGGTAACAATCAGTGAATGTGATGAAATTGAATACTACAGGCCTTGTATGCGTGTGGGAGACTAGTACTCAATAGTACCTCCTCCTGGCATGGGCTAAAGAGATTTATTTGAGCAAATCTCTCATCCAGCTTCTTTTAAGCCTTCTGAGAGTATTTCCAGGTATGTCAGTTGTGGCCATGAGTATGTAGTTATGTCCATGAAGTATGTCATGAAATCGTCTATAAAGGTCATGTATATGTTCCTTTACTGTGGGTATTTCTAAATCAGTGTGAATTGTGTGGTTTGAAACGTACCAAGGTGATTTCGTGATTAGTCTGAGTAATTTTGATTGGAATATTTGTATTTTTTTAAGGAGAGTATTTTTTACAGTCCCGTATATTTGTGTGGCGTATGTCCATATGGGTTTAAGTAAGTGTATGTATTCAGTTGTTGTCGGAGTTTTAATGTCGACCGTTTATGAAGCATTGGATACAGAAGTTTTAATCTCTTGGTTAGACTGAGATGTTTTTGTTTTACGTGTGGGCCCCAGGTCATTCTTCTATCAAATGTAAGTTCTAAGTAATGAATTTCGTTTGTTTGTGGTATGGGTTGATTGTCGATGAAGACAGGTGGACAAGAGTCTTGTCTGAGTGTAAAGGTTATAAGCTGTGATTTGGTGTAGTTTAGTTTTATTTTCCATTGTTTGAACCAGTCTTGTAGTATTTTTAAGTGGTGTTGAAGAGTTAATGATGCAATTGTGGGGTCTTTATGTCTAGTTAATATTGCTGTGTCATCAGCGTATGTTGCTAAAAATCTATCAGAGAGAAAAGATTGAAGGATCAGATAATAGGTAAAAGGAAGAAGATTTATCAATTTAAAAAGAAGCCCGTCATGCCAAACTCTGTCAAATGCTTGAGCTACATCTAGAAATGCCCCAGTAGCATATAGTCTTTTCTCGACTGAAATTGATATAAAATCCGTTACACGGTGTAGTTGATGAACTGTTGAAATGAACGGAATCCAAATTGATGTGTAGGCAGTACTTGTTTATTTGTCAGTATGTCTAGTATTCGTTGGTAAAATAATTTTTAAAAAACTTTAGAACACAAAGGAAGTAGGCTAATTGGTCGGTAGGAAGAAGGTGAATCGGTGTTTTTGTTTGGTTTATGTATCATGGTAATATAAGAATATTTCCATTGAACTGGGAATTTCGTAGTCCTGAGAATTGCGTTGTAAAGTGTAGTTAGAAAGACTATAGCTTTTTTTTGGCATTTTCTGGAGAAGGTCAGCGGTGATTAAGTCAAATCCTGGAGCTTTTTTTGGTGATAGCTTTCTGCAATACATCAGAAGGAGTGAAAGACAGTGGTGGTAATGTTAATTGAAGGGGAGCTTCTAGAGTTTCTTGTAGGTAATTTTCATGTTCATTGTCTTGGTAGTCTGTATGTGGTGTAAAAACAGTCGACAAATGTTCAGCAAAGAGTTCAGACTTTTCTTTATTCAACACCACCCAGGACCCATTTTCTTTTCTGAGAGGCGCTATCACCTCGTGATGCTTTAAAAGTTTTTTAGTGTGCCTCCATAAGCTTCCGTCGTCTGTCGTGATATTGGATAAGTAGTAATAGTCGATATTGAAAAAATAATTACAGTTTTTAAATTTTGTTTGTTTTTTTTAGTACTCATAGAAATAATTTTTTGATAGCAATTTATCTTTAACGAGAAGTATTAGTACCGAGAATATAAAATCAAATCGATTTCATTGAGGAATCGAAAAACCAAAAAAAATTGATACATCACTAGTTATTTCCGTTAAATGGATTCATCATAATGAGTGAAAATTTTCGAAGCATTTGTTAAATGGTATTTACGACTATTTTTGTTTTAGTGATAGTAAAATGTTGTAGTTTTTAGGTTTTTTAATATTTGTGATGGCAAATGCCTCAATTTGCAAATTTAATATTTGGCCCCTGATCCTTGGCCCAAATGCCGAGGCTTGGAGGAAAACTGCGGTTTCGGCACTAAGTGCTAAATCAAATGAAGGGTGATGTGGTTAATGATGTGGACCGAATGAGATAGCCGCTGATTTCGCAGCTCCGTCCTAGGTCAACGCTACTCAATTAACTTCGCCCTTTAATAGAATTTGTTAAAGTTTACTTCGCAAGAAAATGAAACCTGGCATATAAAGCTGATTTATGCCAATTTTGCATGTTTATTAGAATGAGATTAAATTGTAAACAATGATTTTCTTAGTACAAATTATTTGCCACTTCTGTTAGATTTGTGTTTTCAACATTAGAGTCGAATATTCAACAATTATTGTCAGTTCTAAAAGTATACGAATAATTTAAGAACAACCCGAAATTCTACATGAAAGAAAATAAGAAACAACATGTGGAAGACTTTAAGATTACGTAAACAAGAAAATCTCTCTCTACGTTCCTCTCTATCTCTATGCAGTTTATATAAATGTTTACATACACGTGCGCGCACATATATTTTTATTTGATATAGATTATGACAATGGGCGAATAGTCCGCTGACAAAAAAGCCGATTAGTCTGCCAAGCCGATCATTGTTTCCTTTCTGATTCGGGTTACATCGGCTATTTTCGAGGCATATTTTTATTTTATTTTTTTCCTAAAAAAAATATTTTTCTAGGTCTATCTAAATTTAGCCCATTAACTTATATTATGTAGTTACTAGAGCGGTGAAATCTTTGTTAGTTCGTGCAGAAAAACGAAGCAACACTACAATAAAAACATTGATAATACACAATAATAAATAAGATCCTCATAAATATTTATCAAAAATGAATTTTTTTTATTTTTACATCTTCGCTACTTCCAACATTGCGACAAAAAAACGGATTTTAGGTGGCAGGGCAAGAAGTAAACAATAATGGAGGGATCCATTTGGACTGAGAGGATTTATGTATTGGTTAGGGTGCTCAAGCGCTGTTGGGGCCTAAAACACAAATGGCCAAGGGTGAGGAACTCTTTTCAGATCCGGCGTAGAGTACATTAGTCTACGGTCTACCGCCAGCCCTCCGATTACTCTGAGAGCCTTTCCGACTCCTAGCTTTATAACTGATCGAATTTCTTAGAATGAGCACAGCGGGCCGTATCTTAGGTGAATATTTGATCCTTCCCAGTCGATTTCCCTTTGTGACCTCTGACTGACGGCATAATGAAGAGCTATATCAAGATCTATTGACCCGTAAATAAATCCTTCACAGCGATGAGGGTCGTTCAATACGGCATAATTTAGTTTGATTGATTCCTTACTGGACGTCTATTGAAATTTATGGAGGCACAGGTTTGTAAAATAAGTATTTATGTATCGCTTATTAAATATAAGTATTTATGGCCTCTTAAATTGTATATAGTTTTTTTATTATTAATTTATTTACACGTAATCGACAATAAAGGTAATTTTTACAGACGAAAGATTATTATGACTAACGATTGATTTAATTTATTGTTTTTTTTATTGGCTTATAAGTGCATTTTAGTGAGCATCATAATATTTTTATAATTTATGCCGTAAGTTATATATATTTATTTATAATAAATAATAATTAAAAGACTTATCGAAGCGCAAGGTTCCATGCTGACACTACAGACCTCAGACCACACGCCTCCCTCCACCACCCACCCCTATGGAATGCCTTTCTCAGTATCAGCCCTAAAGCAATCCTCCCATCTACATCTCGGGCTACTCCTCCTTTATCCAAAAGCTAAAATTCTAATCAATTTTAACCGCCGTGCTGCTATTACTTTAACTATATTTACCGGATAAAGACCCCCATAGTTCCACGTTGTGGAGTCCTCTAAATTCTCCTGTATGGTCATCCTTTTTTGGCCCAAGTATTCTACTCAGTACTTTATTTTCAAAAAGTTTAAGGCGTTGTTCCCTTAACGTAAACGACTAAATTTCACATCCATGTTCGCAACTATTTGTATTATAATAGTTTAATATATACTAATTTTTTAATTTTTGGAGAGTAAGCGCGAAATGAGTAGTTTGGCGACTTTGAAATAATAACCAAAGCGGCTTTTAATCTAGCCAATATTTTCTCATGAATTTCATTTTTCCTTTATATTGCTGACCCTACTTACTTGATATACACACTGCTCTAATTATTGAAACTTAATTCCGGAAATATCTATATCACCGAAATTATTATCATTTCTACTACCAAATATATACTACTTCGTATATTTTGTCATTATACTTTTTTTTTGTTTGTATTAATTACAACTAGACCAAGTTCGTTACTGGTGTTTATGAGCATTATTGTGTTTAACTTATCAGTTTTCTCAGCAAATCACAAGCGTTACCAAGAACTGGAATTTCATAAAAACATTTCTTTCCATTAAGCAGTACCTTTCGAATGTTTTCCACAGCTTAGTTAAATAATACAAGAGAAAGAAAACCTCCCTGCCAAGAAAACCAGAGACGTTTTTAGAACTTTTAGGAATAAAAAGTACCGATTTGGACTTAATTAACCTTCCACTGGTCGTGCCAGTGTATTTAGTACAACACCCGACCCATTTTTGCTCTCTCCCTTCCGACGTGCTTCTCCGAAAATTGGCTTTAGCTATTTCTTGAGATACTTCTCTATTTTTCTCTAATTTTTCACCGTTATAGGAGGGAGAAAAATAAGGCATATAGAAGTATGGTGCAGAGGAAGTATACACGATTGGCATCGGAAGAATATGGGAACAAAAGGAGGCAAGAAAAGAGGCTACACCGAAAGAAGAAGAAAGTTTAGGAACGGAGGCAGCTGGAGGAAATCGAGGAACACAGTAACACACACAGGATTTAAGGTCAAGCAGGTTATAAATGTCTAAAGAGACTATAAAGATCAATCGGGTACAATCAGCAAAATAGCCTTACCTCTATTTTTTGTCGACCTCGAGCGAACACCGGGGGTAGAAGAAATCTACAACGTGTACAGACTGTACTACACCAGTATATCAGTCGAAAAACCATACCCGAAGCGGAAAATAGTTCAATGCCATAACTGCCAGGCATATGGCCACACAAGACGCTATTGCTATCATTAACCACGTTGTGTTAAGTGTGGTGAGAAACATAAATCAGAAAAATGCAGCAAATCCAGACAAACTCCTGCAGTTTGTGCACTTTGCCACCAAGGGCACCCAGCAAATTACAAGGGATGTCAAACCTACAAAACCTTGAAATCAAGAATGCAAACAACCTCTAGGAGAGAAGAGCCATCCAGACCAACAAGACAACCATCCAAAACAGTCAATGGAGCAGTAACCTTCTCTGAAATGTTAAGAGGCTCAGAACCAACCTCACATCTCAAGGCCCAGCAGCAGCCTGAACCTGCATCACAAGAACCCCAAATTCCTCATCCTTCCGCCATTCATCCAAAGCTTAATAATTATAACCATAATCCTCATCAGATTCCCTACATCCCTCCTCCTCCGAATTCTTCTGACCTCACCAATATACTGTCGCCTTTCCTCTCAGAGTTTAAATCAATAGTTACCCCTCTTATAACCCTACTTTCAACTGCTTTATCACATTTTGTAATCCCACCACCTAGAAATCCTTAAATGTCCCCATTTATGTCACTTACGATCCTTCTATGGAACGCAAATGGTGTTCGAAATCACACTAACGAACCAACTACCTTATTACAGGACAGACACATCGACGTAGCCCTTATTACTGAAACAAGACTAACCAACAAACGTTTACTTAACATACCTCAGTACGAAACATATCGGACTGACCACCCAGACTGACGGATCCACTGTCATCATACACCAATCCCTCGCCCACTACCTATTCCTCTTACCAGTCCATGATTTCCTTCAATCCACTGCTGTAAAAATTCAAACTCCTTTCTTTCCTATAACTATTGTGTCAGCGTATTCCCCTCCTAATAAATCCATTTCCGAATCCCACTACACTTCCTTTTTAAATTCTCTAGGACAACACTTTATTTTAGGAGCAGACCTAAATGCGAAACACCAGCAATGGGGAGCCAGAACAACCAACTCCCGTGGGCGAAGATTGATGTCTGCATTAAATTCTAGTCCTTGCGAAATCCTCTCTCCCGACTCTCCTACATATTGGCCTACCGATCCTAATCGTAATCCCGATCTCCTAGACTTTTTTATACTCAAAGGCCTAGGACCTCTTAATCATTCCATAACTCGCCTAGACGACCTATCATCAGACCATAGCCCATTAATATTAAACCTATCCATATCACCAGTTCCTAAATCACCCTTTTCCAGGTCCAGTCAACTGGAAGCTCTTCCAACAAATCCTGATCGATCAAATAGACCTCAGAGTTTCCTTGAAAACCCGTGAAAACCTGGATGATGCTGTTCACTACCTCAATCCAGCAAGCCGCTTGGGCAGCATCTTCACCGAATAATACCCCAAAAAACCCTAAAACAAACCCATTACTACAAAACCTTTTAGACCTCTTCCATGCCAAGCGCTATTATAGAACAATATGGCAACGCACAAGACATCCATCTGATCGTTGCACGTATAACTACTATACAAAACTAGTCAAGCGCGAATTGGCTTACTTTATATCCCGGTTATTCAATACACACCTCTTGTCCCTTTCTGCTCATGATAATTCCCTCTGGAACATAACAAAAAAGATCCTAAAATCCAAGCCCATCTCCCATCCCCTCCGACGAGGTGATGGCTCATGGGCCGCATCTGACATGGAAAAAGCAGAGGAACAAGCCAATCACCTTTCCCAAACATTTACTCCAAATCCTGGACTTTATCCTAATCAATCCAGTACAGTTGAAGATTTCCTATCTTCTCCCATTCCACTTTCCTTACCTTCTAGAGCTGTTACCCCCTCTGAGATCAAATTCCTACTTCGAAAACTAAACAAAAGAAAATCCCCTGGCTATGACCTCCTTACTCCTCAAATCCTCCGCCAACTTCCACATAAAGCAATAATGTTCCTTACCTATATTTACAGCTGCATCCTACGCACAACCCACTTTCCTGTTTTGTGGAAACAATAACTTTCCTAAAACCAGGCAAACCTCCTAACAGCACTTGATCATATAGACCAATTAGCCTACTTCCTATTCTATCTAAATTATTCGAAAAAATCCTCCTTAAACGTATCCTATCCAAACTTGACACACATAGTTTCCCCTCCCACCAATTTGGATTCCGTCCAATGCATTCTACAGTCCAACAAGGACTCCGTCTTGTTCACCATGTATCTTCTGCTCTGGAAAGGAAGCAATATTGCTCGGGTGCCTTTCTGGACATTGCTCAGGCTTTTGACCGGGTTTGGCACACCGGATTGCTTTTTAAACTTAAGAGCATACTACCACAAACCCTCTACCTCGTCCTTCATTCCTACCTTACAAATCGCTCCTTCCGAGTTCGATGCGGCTCTGATTTTTCCGACTGCCATCCTATCCGAGCCGGAGTTCCTCAAGGCAGCGTTTTGGGTCCAGTCCTCTACATCCTCTTCACTGCTGACATTCCTACCTCTCCCGACACGTTCTTTGCAACTTTCGCTGATGATACAGCTATACTTTTATCACATCCTGATCCTAAAACAGCCTCTTCCAACCTACAAAATCACCTCTCAATGATAGAACTATGGTGCAACAGGTGGAGAATAAAAGTCAATGAATCAAAATGCAGCCACATGACTTTTACTGTACGCCGTAGTTCCTGCCCAACTGTCCTATTCAGTAAGATCCCATTACCCTGATCTGATACAGTGCGATATCTTGGTTTCATCTTAGACAAAAGACTCACTTGGAACCCACATACTAGACTTAAAAGACAAGAACTTAACAGAAGATTCAGCCAACTATACCCCATACTATGCAAAACTTCAAAACTTTCAATAGACAACAAGCTTCTGATTTACAAGACTATCCTAAAGCCTATCTGGACCTGCGGACTAGAAATTTGGGGGGCAGCAAAACACTCGAACATCAAACGTATCCAATCCTTCCAATCCAAATTCCTAAGAATCATAACCAATGCCCCATATTATGTCTCCAAAAAACCCTACATAACGATCTTAATATACCTTTTGTCCTAGAATCCATACCTGTCAAATTTTAAAAAATTTCATCAAAAACTTTCTCATCATCCTAATCCACTAGCACAATCCCTATCCAGCTCCACTCACCCCTATAATCCTCCTCGCAGGTTAAAAAGGCAGTAGCCTCGTGACCTATTACAAATTTCGTCATGGAGTCCTGGCAATGGCCAGCTTCTCCGCTCATGCTCTGAGTGACTGTAGTTTAGCGCTCTCACACAGCCTCCACTGGTGTTATATTAAACTAGTGACGCAGCTGAGAGAGAAGCGCTGGGATCTCTTGGGGCCTGGCTTGTCCCTCCAAAATTGAAGGGACAAGTCTGGTTGGGGGATCCCTCAGATTTGAATATAGTGTAAATAAAGTATGAATGTATTTTAAGATTTAATTTAATTTAACTTTTTTATTTATTTTTTTTTTTTATGTCTGGTTACTTATTTTATAGATTATTTATTTTTTATTTTCTTAGCTTTATGTATTGTATAGTTTGAGATACTTTGTTTATTTTTTATTATTATTTTATTTTATTTTTTTATCTATTCTTTGCATTTATTTTTTATTGTAAATAGTGTGTGAATGGATCCATTTAGTCATCCATATTACCTATTGCCCACATTGAGGCAGATTGTAATACTTTCTCAATAAAAAAAAAATAAAATAAAATAAAATAAAATTCCTGATTATCAGTTTACCATAGTTTAGATTTATTCACGAAACAGTACAGAAATGTCATATTTAGTTGATGCCATAACCGTTACATTTAAAAGAAAGTAATATTTTTTTAGCCATTTTCCTCATTTGACACAGTTCCGAATCAATGTCTATTGTGAAAAAAGAAGAAAAAAAAAATATATATATATATATATATTTCCAACTTAGCAAGAGAAGTGAAGTTTATCTTTAGATCTTTCGATTTTCTTTCACGCATCTCTTCCTTGACTCATCATTTCTGAAACATCTCAGCTGTTATTTTTTTATAGCTCGGTATCTGCTGATTTAATGACGTAAATAGTCAATATAAGTGGCGTTCTTAGTTTTATCTTCTCATGTCATCTTTTCTGTTTTTAGATCCAATTATACGCTTTCTTTAATTATCTAAAATCTGATAAAGGTATATATTTTTTACTGTAATAAGTTTTAAGTATATAAATTATATATATATATATATATATATATATATAATATATATATATATATATATATAATTTATATAATTTTATATATATAAAATAGATCCTAAGTCTAGTTATAACAGCTTCTTTTTTTCTATTGTTGCGGTAAGAGCTTTTCCACATTTTTGTTTCTTTTTTAATTGATTTCAGTTTGTTTAGTTCTTCTGTGTTTTCCCACAGCTGTGCCCAGTCCAATTTTACTTGGTATTTTAATCTATTGCAAATGTCAGATGTTGTGTAAATGTTGGTGATGTCTATTGATGATTTTGCTGCTTCCTTTGCTGCTCGATCCGCTTCTTCATTTCCTTTGGTTGAGACGGAGTCCAAACCAGTAGTACATTTTTTTTCATATTGTTTATCATTGTTGTATAGACTTGGGCTTTCATTACTAAACGGTCTTTAGTGTACATGTTTTTTAATGCCATTAGAGCAGATAGAGAATCTGTACTTATTACGAAGTTTTCTTCTTCACATTGCATAATATAATACAGCGCCTCACAAATCGCATAACATTCTGCAGTAAAGGTACTGGTTAGAGAGGGAAGTTTGTATTTGATAATGCTGGAGTCTGATACAAAGGAACATCCAACATTATTCTCTAATTTGGAACCATCTGTGTATATATAATTTCTATCACTATATTTTTCTTTAATTTTTTGGAATTCTGCTAGATAGGTAAGTCCCGTAGTGTTATTTTTAGCGAATTTTTGGAGTTTTAAGTTTATTGCAGGTAATTTTAGAGTCCATGGTGGGTAATGAAATTCATCGGTTGTATGTTGCAGGGAGCTGATTTCTTCTATATATCTGCTAGCTTAATACCCAACGGAGCAGGTAGTCTTTGGTTTTCTATAAATCTTCTTCTCTTTGGTTGGAAAATGGGTTTCCACGCGGGGTTATTGGGGTTGAGTTTTAGTCTCCCAATGTATCCGCAGGCAAGTTGACGTCTTCTCAAAGCGAGAGGAGCTATGCCAGCTTCAACACATAAACTATTTACTGGACTGGTTCTGAAGGCTCCAGTAACAAGACGAATACCTGCATGGTGTACTGAATCTAGAGCTGAAAGAAGATTTTAATTGACTGATGAGTAAACAAAGCTGCCATAGTCTAGTTTTGCTCTTATCAGACTGGTATATACCTTAAGCATACTTGAACTATCTGCTCCCCACGAGCGTCCAGCCAGAACTTTAAGAATATTCAGTCTGTTGAGTGCTTCTTCTTTTAGACATGTGATATGTTCTTTCCAGTTAAGTTTACAGTCCAGAACTAGTCCTAGAAATTTAACTTTTGTATCGAAACGTAAGGTCGTGTTTCTATAGACCAACTCTGGAAAAGGAGTAGGTGTCCTGCGTTTTGAAAAAAGTAGGCATTTAGTTTTTTCTGTGGAGAAATTTAAACCAGATTGCCTACACCATACTTCCAAATTTGTTAGGCAATTTTGTAATAATATCTGCATTCTATTTTCATTTTTGAATGTTAATAACAATGCTAAATCATCTACAAATAAAAAAGTTTTAATTTGCTTCGGAATAATTTCTGTAATTTTGTTAATCACTATCGCTCAGTACACTTCCTTGTGGAATACCGTTAGTCATTTCTTTTATCGAAGACAGATGACTACCTATTCTAACTTGAAACGTTCGATTTCTCAGAAAGTTACCAATGAGGATGAGAAGGCGACCTCTAATTCCCTATTCTCGTAGCTGTTATAGGACGAGAGATGTTTTTAAGTTGTCATAGGCTTTTTCAACGTCGAAGTATATGCCTATGCATTCTTTTTTTTCAGCAAAGCTATTCAGAATTTCATACTCCATTGTTATGAGATGATCTACTGTAGAGCGCCCTGTTCTAAAACCACTTTGTGCGTTCGATAGTAAGTTATTTTTTTCTAGTATCCAACTAAGCCTTTTCAAAACCATCTTTTCTAGCAACTTGCATACGCAGCTTGTTAGTGAGATGGGCCGGTAACTCGAGGGAAACAACTTATTTTTTCCAGTTTTTAAAATTGGTATTATAATTGATCTCCTCCATATCTCAGGAAAGTCCCCTGTGCTCCACACCTGGTTATAGAGTGCAAGAAGTGCATCCATTGACTGCCTTGGTAGATTTTTCAACATTTCATTATGTATTTCACTTGCTCCTGGTGAGGATGGTTTCAATTCTTTTAAACAGGAAAGTAATTCTTCTTTAGTGAATGGTAGATTATAAGTTATTTCATTTTGATCGTTAATGCTGTCTGCTTCGGTTTCCATTGTCAGCTGTGCTTGAGATGAGTAAATATTTGAGTAATATTCAGCAAAATGCTCTGCTAATATACCGGGGTTTTGTTCTACTAGTCCGTTGACTAGCAGGGTTGGCTGGTAGTCTTCATGTCTTCCCATAATCTTCTTTATCTTTTTCCAAAAAATCCTGGGTGGGGTATTTGAAGAAATGCTGCTCAAAAAATGTCGCCATGATTCCTTTTTTTTTTTTTCTTTGATTAATCTTCGAGATAACGAACGGATTTTCTTATAATTTATCAGATTTTGTTGAGTAGGTTCCTTTTGGAAAACTTTAAGGGCCTTTCTTCTATTTTTAATTGATAGTTTGCATTCATTGTCATACCACGAAACATTTTTCGATTTAACATTTATAGAGCTTTTTGGAATTAAAAGTTCCGCCGCTGCTAGAATAGATGAAGTAATTTTTTGTGATTAATTTCATCACATTTATTAATGGTAGTTATATCGGAGGCCGTAATAACTAAATTATTTTGAAATTTTGTCCAGTCGGATTTTTCTGTAATCCATCTAGTTTTTGTTATCCGGGTACTAATGTTTGGGAAACTGATTAATATTGGGAAATGATCGCTAGAATATTGGTCCTGGGAAACCTGCCAGTCTAAATGAGTAAATAAACTAGGTGAGCACCAAGTTAGGTCAATACAAGTGAAGGAATTATATGCTGGACTCAAATATGTGGGTTGTCCTGAATTTAAAACTATGGAGTCTGTGCTGTCTATTATTCGTTTAATAGTATTTCCGCGGGTTGAGCAATACGAAGAACCCCACGAAATATGATGAGCGTTAACGTCACTCACAACAATATAGGGAGAAGGGGTATTATTCAGGAGATTAACAAATTCTACTTCATCAAAATTTTCAGGAGGAAGATAAATATTATTGATAAAAATAGGTATATGAAGGAAGACCTTGACTATCACTGCTTGCAGAGAGGTATGAATCTGAACCAACTCAGAAACGACCTTTTTATGGACGGCAGTTAAAACCCCACCACATGCTCTATTGCGATATTCAAAATCGTTCCGGTAAATGTTATAATCTTTTAGGTTAAATATTCTATTGGTGTGTAACTTAGTCTCTTGTAAACATATAACTAATGGTTGATATTTATTGATTATAAGTTTTAATTCCTCAAATTTTCCCGTTATGCCGTTACAATTCCATTGAATTATATTGGTTAGAGAAGTCATGTTTAATGAACAAATGTTAAAAGTTCAGAATTCAATTAAAACAGATGTTATAATTAATAAAAGTGAATTTAGTATACAAAAATTAAGTGAAATATTACTCATTAATTAGTTTCCATTATTTCATTACTTTGTACACGCTTAGGAGAATTTTTTCTTGTTTTACTTCTAGTTCTTCTACCCTCAACTTTTGTCCACTCAGTCTGTTGACAATCGGGACAGCCGTGAGGGTTATTTTCTTCATTAGAAGTCGTCTGTGCCGAAGTTAAAATCTTCGGTTCAGAGGCGACTTCACAGGGGGTGGGGTGGTCTTCCGAATTTTTTTCGGATATCCCACCGTAGGATTGTGAATTTTGGATTGAAGGGTTTTTAGGTAAGGCAGATGAAGCAGAAGGGTCAGTAGGGGTAGGAGGGGTGGGTGTGGGGACGGGAGTGGGAGAATCGCTAATTCTATTAGCGCTCAAGCAACTAACTGGCGTGACTGTTTTAGTAGACACAGCTGTTACTGGGTTTCTAAAAATAACTTGATTTTCGATCATTTGTTCCGTTTGTACACTAACTGATTTTTTCGTCTTTACAATATTAGCAAAAGAAATTTGGGTAGATATGGGGTGCAAAAGATCGTATTTTTTCTTTGCAGCCATATATGTTATTTTATCCGCCTCTTGAATTCGCTTTATTTCTTTTTCTTTAATGAAAACTGGGCAATTTTTAGAGAATGCATCGTGGTCACCTAAGCAGTTAGTACACATTTTCGGATTATTACACTCAGAGCCCTCATGCTTTGTTTTCCCACAAAACTTGCATAAAGCTTCTTTGGTGCAATTTTTTTTAGTATGGCCAAATTTAAGACAAACGTAGCAACGAATGGGGTTTGAAATAAATTGCTTTACGGCAACATTATGAAAGCCTAATTTAATTTCGGAGGGAAGAGAGGGATTATCAAAAGTTAATAAGTAATTATGGCTGTTATGTTTTTCATTATTTCTTAAATACGTCAACCTTTTAACATCGACAACATTTTGGGGTTTTAGCTCCTCTTTTATTTCTTCTATATCGACAAAATTTAGATCAGGGCACCACACTATGCCTTTACTCAGATTTAACCTAGCATGGGGCTCTATTTTAACTGGAAAATTATTGCATAAATTGTTACACTTTAACAGTTTTTCTGATTGAGAATCGGAAAATACCTCTACCAAAAGATTTCCATCTTTCAATTTTTTAATCAATTTAGCATCTCCTATTAATGATTTTAAACTTTTATGGATTAAAAAAGGTGATACTCTTTTAAAATCTGATAAATTATCTTCATTATCCGTTTCAATTCTTTTAATTATTAAAAACTTGGGATAGTTTTTTCTTTGTTCGGTATTCCCTACAGCAGTACATTTAAATCTCCCTTTCTTTCTTTTTAAAGGTGGGGATTCTGCCATTTCTTTTCTATTAAATATAGAGTTAAAGAGCTAGGTCCACACACCACAAAACCTAACCTCAAATTCTAGTGATTATAAATTATTCAAAAAAAGAAAGAAAAAAGTTCAAGTTCTTATCTGAGTAGTTCTTGGAGTAGATCCTCAGCAGTTCCACATCATAAAATTTCACTTTACTGACACAATATATACTAAAAATCAATACTTTTTGAGACACAAAAAAGTTCTAAATAACTTAGTTGTTTCAATGAATTTAAATTATTAAAACCAAGCCCGTGACATTAAACGTTTTTTTAATAAAAGACCTTTAAAAACGAAAAAAAAAACCCACAAACATAACTACTTCAGACGCCGATAAAAGGACATTGGCCTTCTTAACAATCCTTGTCCACTTAGAGCGATCTATAAAAAAAAAAAAGCCTTACTAACATAAATCATTCAAATTTTCGGACTTTTCTATAGTCGAACCTTAACATGGTTAAAATATTAAAAGTACTAAAGTCACTTGAATTAACATAGAGGTATAATTTACTGTCCTGTTTATTTGTATTAAAACCAGTTTACGAGTTTTCCTCCATTATCAGAGTTACGTATCCATGTCGTTAATCTTACGTAACATAATTTGAAGGTTCCATGAAATCCATGTAACTTAAAACCAAAATGCTTATGTAACTTTCTTCTGTTGGGTCACTATTGCCCGTAATGCTTCTTATTAACAATCATTGTTCAATAAGACGCAATGAGAAATTTAAGAAATGTATTGAATAAAATAAATTAACCTAAATTATATTGAGGTTTAGTTAATATTTTTTACTATTTAAAGGTTTATAAAGAAGAAAATATTATGAGGTGAAGGAGTCTTGCAGGATTCTTCCGATTTATTTTGTAAATATATTAATTTATAGAAATTAATTTTTTTTTTTTTGTAATTCTTTGACGGTGAAAAAAAAAAAAAAATCTTTTTCTCTTTTTGAATTGGAAGTTTGGTGTATCTGTTAACTGAAAGTCTTCATTTAGCATGTATTAAACGGACCCTACCCTTGGCGAATACTTCTGTGATTGTAGAGTGTCAAACATCGCCACCAGCCATATCTAGGAGATGGAGATGTATCCCTAAACAGTGGGTTGGCTCAGTGCTTCAGACCCCAGTGAATTTCGTACGTTGAGAGCCAATCAAGCAAGCAGACGATTGACCGCGGTGTTCTGGGAAGATTAGAGGGCGCAGTGGGTGGTCTCGTACATGTAGTGCAGAAGTGGGGAGCCATGGACTAAGGTTGGGAGGGATGATCGTCTTGCAAATTAAGAGCTTATGGTGGAGGGAAAATTGAGAAGAGATCAAACGGTGATAAAGGTGGTATGTCTTACCCGGGACTGTTTGATCCAATTTTTCACGTGCCTAGTGCCAATAACGTGAACTGCCTGTCAAAGTCGACACCAAAATATAGTACGGAGCTTGAGATGGGCTTCTCTAAATTGCCTATGGTGAATGGTTCGGGCAATATCCACAGGACTTCAGCGCATCGATAGGGTTAAGACTGGATGCGTAGACTCCAATGTTGTTTGATGATGCCGTGAATGTGTTGAACAGGATCGGTCCTAAAACTGAGCTCTTAGTCATTCAGCAGGTGATGGGGACTGGTGAAGATTGGCTCGCACTGACAGAGGATCTTCCACCATTAATGAAATTTATTACCAAACAAATTTTTTGTGAAAGGTTTTTCAACCGAAGCTGGAAACTAAGTAGCAATTTAGTTCATAAATATAATATGTATGTATTTTATTTTCAGGTATGCTAAATGTTCTTCATGATGATATAAATTTCATATTCCAAAGAAAAAATGATAATTGCAAATTGATTTATTGTAGAATTATTAAATTTAGATGTCAAAAAGAATTTCTTTTAATAAAGTTCCTTTTCATTAAAAAATAAAAAAATAAAAAAAAGAAACAAAAAAAAAGGAAGAGAATTATTTTATTTTTAGCTATAAACTACCTCATCAATTCAAACACATGTATGACAAAATTTTAAAGGAAATTCCGTTACAGTCGTGAACTTTTCAACGATTATTAAACTGATTTTGTTTTGACTGATTTCGGGGCTCGGATATCATCTCAATATCATTAAGAGATTGAAATAAATTCCTGTCATATGATAGTTTACTGTTTCTTTTTCTTGTTGAACTTGAAGGTCATCCGGGTTGTAAAATGCTATGAGAATGTAGCGTGTTCCTGGGATTTCTTCGATGTGGTTTTCTTCTTGATGTAGACGTGTGTAAAGACAATTTACACTGGATGATTTTTGTAAAATATCTTGAATACATAAGTCATCGTGGTGAGATAAGTCAGCTGTATGACAGTGGTGAATGCTGTTTCTTTTGATACATTGATGATTAAGAAATTTAAAGTTGTTATTAATATTTAAGAGATATTTGAACTTTGGAATTATTGTTATGATTTCATCCTTTACAATAGATGGAATGGGGTATAAATTATACAAACTATAAACAGTTTCTTCAAAAATTGGAAGTGCTAAAGTATAAATAATCTCATTTTCATGCAAAGCACATTGTACAGATATTGTGCGTTCTATATCTAGGATAAATTTAAATTGAAATGGATAAAGAAATTTGTTATTGTAATGTGGAGCTATCTTTTCTAATTCTTGAAACAATGTTTTTGTATTAATTATAGCTGGATGTAGAAATATTTAATTTACAAAATGTTAAAGAAGTTTCTATATCAGAAATAGTAGTAGAAATTAAAGAGAAAAATAAGTTGGATGTGATCTAATAATCTTTAATTGTTAACAAGTTAACTACGGTTACGTATCATTAATTTTTCGTGCAATATGCAGCGTATTCTCTTGTATGGTTTTAATAGTATTATTAAATTGACTAATCAAATCACTGTTTATCGAATATTGGGTTATGTAAATTAAATTAAATATTATTAAATTATTTATTAAATTAAAATTAAGTTATAAAAATTAAAGTCTAATCATTTAATTATACTATTTTATTGTATAAAATATTTTCCATAATTAGGCTTATAATGCCATCTCTTAAACTAGTAAGAGTTCATATTCCCTGAACTCGTTATGTTGTTTATCAACAATAATTATTCTTTTATCATTCTTTATTTTTTATTATTGTTATATAGTTTGGGCATTTTAACTGCCCATCTTTTCACATCAACATAAGTCGTATCCAGCGACCTTATTGTGTATATTAAATTGTTATTTATATTAAATTATTTCTTATGCTTTTATTTTAAAAGAAAATAAAATTATTTTAAAGCAAAAAAAAATTATTTACTAATATTAAAAAATTAGTTTTAAATAAACATAATTATTATAGCTTGTAATTATAGCTTGTCTTAAGCGAAAGAATGTGTCCGGTGCGAGTGCTTTATCTCAGTTCTAAGAATGCTGACTCGGTCCAGCTCTTTCATCTGGGGGTCTACCAACATCGTACGTTTGTCCTTTCTTTTGCGGTCGTTTTATATTTTTTAAATGAATTTTTTCTCGCGTGTTATAAATGTTTTTATCAATTACAGCGGTTTTACTATGTTTAATTATTTTTTTAATCTTTTCCTTTTTAAATTATTTTTTAATTTGATTGTTTTTGCCTATATCAGGCTGCCGTTCAGAATACCACGTACTTAAATAATCCCAGCTAAATTACAGTCATATAAATGAAGTATTATGATGCGCTTGATTTCTAAATAAACATTTTACAATTTATTACACATATGTATAACTGTTTTTGTTTTGATCTATTCTATATATATATAAAACGAATTCCTATTATTTGGACATACAATATATTGTAAAATATCATTTCCAGGTAACCACATTCGAGCATGGAAGAGAGGTATAGCCGTTTTAACCGCTGGAAACGTCAAAGTGAGTCCAGACGACCGCTACAGTCTCATTCACGGCTACGATCTTGAAATCAGAGGAGTAACCCCACAGGACGAGGGGGAGTACATCTGTCAGATTGCCACCCTCCAGCCTCAGGAGATAACTCATACACTGGAAGTACTGGGTAAGTCACCTTTATTACTCTCATAAAAATTATATCATAATGTCAAGATTTCTATGAAAATAGCAAAATTGATCTCATTTGGCGTATAACGAAGATATTTCCCAAAATGTTCTCACATATATCCTTCATAAAAGTTCCAGTAAACCAACTCTAAATTATAACATCCAATTATCCAGATCTGAAACTGTGAGATATTGTAATTTCATTCTAGACATGAGGCAAGTTTATCCCATATACTATCTCTAAAAGAAAAAAACAAAACCTTAGTTTGCTATACCAAATATTTTGTAAGGGGTCTGGATGGCCGAACGGGCTAAGAAATGTGCAATAAAAATAAAATGTAGGAGCAGTCTAGCGTGTTCACCATTTAAATGGGTGACCACTACTTGTGAACGGAACTTGGAGCTGGTTCCAGTTGTGAACCGGTTTGGAACGCAATGAATTACCCAAGTTTTTTGTTCCACCTCTGAACGAAAATCAATGCCAAAAGATCTCTAACTACTTCTAAGCTATTCTACCGGCAGAGCTTGGCTTCTTCGGTATGAACCGCACAAGAATTTATTGCATACAAAATTAAATAATTTATTTCGCTATTCGTTCAAAAACTGGTGGAGGTGTCTTATAACCTATGCCAATGGTGTTAACAATGTTTGTGAAATTTTATCAAAGGAGCCCAAAGTTGCAGACTTCTTATTTATCCCCATGAACCTAATTGCAAAACTCAAGTATGAATTAAATCAACAAGACATATTTAGTTTTCTGCAACAAAGCAAATTGCTTATGGTACACACGTTCCTCGATCTAAGAGTCAGAATCAAGCTAAACATGGAAAAAGTGTTGTAATGGATAGGTTGACTGCTTCGATTTGTGTTGTTACAATATCAGTGCTGTGCTAGAGGATCTTTTCGAAAGCAGGGATGGTTTTAAGCAATCGTCGCACTCGCTTATCAGATGATAAAAATAAAAAGTTTTTATTTTTTAAAGCTAATTAAGAATAAATCTTTCAAGATTTTCTGTTTGATTTTCATACTTTGCTTTTCTAAAAAATATTTCTTGATTGAAAACTTATAAAAGTACTCATTTTTTAAATAACTATACTTAGCTATTTAAACCTTCCTAATATTCTAATACCTATAAAATTTTTAATGATATAATAGAAGTAGGAGATGAACAGCCCGAAGTCAAAACAAGGAATGGAACGAAACTACATGGTAAGCAGGTAGTAAGTTAGTCAAACTGACGTGGAACCAAAAGTGGAACAATCCGTAAAATCTCATTCCACTTTTAAGTCAGAACGGCCTTCCACTAACCGATGGAAATGGGTGATCATCCTCCAAGGAAGTTTTGCTGAGTGTCTCAGGCGATCATTTAATTTCCAGTTCCTTGCTAATTAAGCAACTAGAGAAAAAAAAGATTAACTTAGAACTAGAGAAAAAAAATATTCCCTAATGGCCTCATTTAGACAATTCCTTTTATTCATTTAGCTAATATATTTTTTATATTTTAATATATATAAGCAATAAATAAAATCATGAAACCGTAAAAAGTTATTTAAGTGGGTTTTTACAACTTCTAATTAAACAAATTCTAACTAGTTAATTAAAGTAGCTAAATTTTCTTCGAAAATTTGCTAAAAATAAATATCCAATCAGAAAATATCAAATAAATTTGGACTTATCAAGATCCAGTCTTGTCCCGATGAATGTTTTTATAGGTATATTTTTTTGTTTGTTTTTTTTTGCAATGTTTTCGTTTTTATGTACACATACTTATAATATGCGTAGTATGCAGTAGCTGCAACTGTTGTATCCAGAATAATCGGATCCATCTTCATCAACTTCCAACAAAACTTTAGCTTATATAACTGAAATACCCAACTTCTACAAAGCTCGCCTTCCCTCTTCCACGAGGCACTCGGCGAGTGTGACTTGCACCATTCGTGTACACAGCTCGCTTCCGCTCGGCCCGGGTGGCCTCGTTGACGAGCGCCTCGGCGAGTGTGTACTGAAGGGATTATATTATATATTCTGTATTGGTATTGTATCCATTGTATAAATATTATGAATTATGGTTATTATTAATTGGAAATAAGTTATCTTTTATTATACTAATTTTATGCTATGTTTATAGCAACAAAATAAAGTTGGACAGCAATATGTTTTTGTATCAATAAAACATATCCCTCTCTATTATAATTGACTTGTTAACTTTTAATATATAATAAAATTTTACAAGGTAGAAAAAAAAATAAATAAAAAAAATATTAGGTTCAAATGCAACTGATAATAGATTCAAATTAACAAACAAAAAGTAAATTTATCAAGAATCAAATAAGGTTACATTTTTTTTTTTTATATTCGGCACATAACAGTCAGGAAGATCAACTACAAAGTAATCCTGCATTGTATAAATTATCAATAAAGTGGTTTATGATCGGTTCAAAAATATACCTCATTGATGGAAGTAGATCTGAGGTTGAAAAATAAATATATTATCACGTTTACTTTAAAACCTTCTAAACGTAACAATATGTATGTATATATAGTGTTGTTTTCATTTTCTACTAAGCTAGAACACTCAAGTTTTTTTTTTCAATTTTTCTCGTGTTGTTACTTGTACATTATGACTCATTACACAATCTCCGTGACGTCAATAAGATAGTAATACATAACACACCCATATTACCAGATCACATCCAGACTTTATACAAAATAATTCCTGACTAATTCTACGGACATATCAGTTACTATGTACAAACTATGCTATCGAGAAATCTGTTAGAGAAAACCAAAAAAAGGCTAAAAAGGAGTTGGTTGAGGAATCTACTCGTTTAAAATTAATAATGTATCCATGTTAGGAGTAAGTAGCGCTGGGAACTGACCTCTCTCATCCCTCAAAAAATAGTTTTTCATACTATGTTCGCATCTACTTGTTTTCATGGGCTAAGTGACAAGTGTGGATTTCAAAATGAAAGGGGAAAAATGGATTCACTCGCAAATAAAGGAATACTTTGTTTATATGTTATTTTTCAATCATAAAAAAACAAAATTAATTTTAAACAAGGAATTTCTCTGAATCATTCGAGTTTGTGTTTAACTTTCGTTACGTTAATTAAAAGAAGAATTTTTTTCGATGAGCTTTACAGAATTTCAATATTTTTTTATAAGGTTGTGCGATCAAAGAGAGACCATGTTTTTTTTTTTACATTTTTACAATTTAATTGATGCCATGTGAGGAGGGTCTTATCTTTGTAAAGGCATTTCATTTATTTGTTTAATAAATAACAACATGTTTAGTTGTTGGCTTTGGTCAGAGCTTTCCTCAATATGATTTTGGCAGTATCGACTTTTTTTTTCTGATTCCTATGTTATGGAAATATTTTAACATATAATGATTAATAAATGGAAATATAGGATTCCAAGGATGTAAATTAATAATTTAATCTAGTACAGTGTTTTATTTATTTATATGTGACGGATTTAGAGAGAGAGATCAAGTATTATACAATCAGAAAACCTTCAGGACCAGTAATTATTTCTGTAGTTACATAATCGCGTTTCGGATTTATATTTTCGGTGTTCTAAATCAGGCGACTGTGACAATAATATTGTCATAAGCGAGGTAAATAAATGAAAGGGTAGTGGTGAAAAATAGAGGGTGCTTTGCCAATATGGAAAAATTTAGATTTTCGTTCTTGACAAGAACAAAAAAAAAAAGAAAAAAAAAATAGACACTGATTAGACCGATCCTCATCTTCGGTAATGATACCTGGTCCTTTTCAGCTATAATAAATAAATAATTAACATGTTTTTGTGCAAAAGGACTTGAGAAGAATCTACACCAGTTTTTTATTCTGATATGAATACATGGAAAAAGAAATCAAGAGCTCTATGATCTAAATTAAAACGAAACGGTGACCCGCTTTGTCAAAAGCCGCAGTTGCGGCCCCTCCGGAAGGATTTCAGAGAACAGGATGCCCTGCAGATTACTGCATAGAACGTTTTGAAGGTAGAAGAAAAGAACTGGCCAGCAACGAGGCAGAAGGCTTGATGACTGCCTAAAAAAATGGCAGATGCTCTTGGAGTGTCAGGAAAACGATGGAGGGCAAAGACCTATTACCTGAGAGGTCTAGACCTCTTAAGGAAGCCAAAATTTCGCAGATTGGAAGTGCTAAAATTGCCTTTATATATATATATATATATATATATATATATATATATATATATATATATATATATATATATATATATAATTATGGAAACCCAATGGTATTAGGGATAATAAACAAATGTATGATATCCCCTCTCCTCAATAACACTATAAAAGACCACCTCTTCCTAGCCTCATTAGACATTCTGCACGTGACCGTTGCTTCCTGCGGTCATACTATGATCGAAGTATTGTAATAGGCTACATATTGTGCTTTTCCTTGTATCAATGTATGTCACTCAATAAAGCTTTTTTTTAAAAACTCCAACCGCGATCATTTTTTTTTTTTTTTTTTTTTGAAAGAGTTTCTTCACATATGAAGGTTTCTTCACCCAAACTCCTCGTCCAACGCCCTCCTCCATTCTTCCCTATCGGCTGCATCTTCCTCCCTCAACCCGTGTCCAGCCATGCTCTCCTCCACTTTGTCCCTCCATTGGGTGCGATCCTTTTATTTAGCTATATATATATATCCTATACGAAATTGAAAACGTGAGTACGAATCCAAACGTGAATACGAAATTGAAATCCGAATTCATAACTATCCGAACAATCGAATGAGATATGTAAATTCGAAAATCTGAGATATTGCAGGTAAAGATTTCATTTTTAGTTTTCTCTTCAGAAATCATTTATATGAAAATATACGGAATCCGTGAATCAGGATATAAAAAAAGAAAATTTAGTTACCTTAATTGTCATTGATTAATCTGAAAATATTACAAGACTTTATATACTTGTATACAATTATTAATGAATGCATTATTTATGTTTATATTAGAAGAATCGAGATTGCTAATACTTTACTCCTATTTAATTACTCTCACTACTAGTCACTAACCGACCAAAGAGACCAATAAAGTAGACTCTCTTTGAAGACAAGCCAATAACTCCTGTGTGAAGGGTGGCCCTGATTGCTCCTTTCTCAGCATGATGAGGGTCGGAAACCGTCCGATCTTTCCCCTTGTTATTAATTGTTTGTTTTAAATCTTCCAAGGGCCGCTAGTGTTACTCTTTGAGTCATTTCTTGTGAAGTTAAGATATAGGAGTGATAGAGATTTTTTTTTTAACTTTCTTTGGTTATTGCATTATTTGATAAAATACAGGGCTAGGGATTTTTAGATTATTTTTTTTTTTTACTTTAACAAAAAATTATCTTTAAATTATTGCTAGCAGTTTATAGTATTTTTATTTCATTGTTTCTATAGTAGTAGATGTTGCCTGAACCGAAACAAATGATCTTTGTCGCTTTTATCCCTAACTAATAAGATTCACGAAACTTATATAAATTTATATGGCATGAGTGTTTATTTCACAGATATAATAGACACGAAAAATTTCGATACACTATTCGATCTGGAGCGGTGAAAGAGTCGATGAAAAGAATCTTATTATTATTATAGATCGTAAATCATCAATTACGTCGTATAATCATTATTATAGATTCTTCTAGAGACTCCTATTGATTTTTTTTAATTTTAATATTTCTAAACTATTTAATTATATTTACGACTGTATATACCACTAAACGAAAATGTGGAAAATTGTTACGATGATGTCAATAACATGTAAAGAACTACCCAGCAGAAGGACTTCAATTAAAGCTCAATATTAGAAGGTCTGTTGGCCATTTTCTTTTCAGACGCCTAAAAATATTAAAGGGAATGAAGTATGAGGTAAGTTGGGAGACTAGTCGATTCGAGTGGGAATGGTTTACTATTAAAATATTGGTATCTGGTTTGGGGTAATCAGCAACATATGAAACATTAAGATCTGTATGGATAAGCTTGTTTGTGACATAATGAGTATTGAGGATTTAACGAAGGACTTTGGATTGAAAGGATTGGAAGTTTTAGTGCAACCCCAAAATCTGAACTCCATATGTCCAAATGGGTTTAATTACCATTGTCAAGTAAATAAGTCCAAGTAATTTATTGGGAACTTTAAAAACTTGCTCAGTAAATGTTAAAGTAGTTGGAAACGACGAGCAGTTTCTTATGTTTTTAGTCGGGTATGTTTTTTTTTTTGTTTTTTTTATCTATCTATAGTTAATATACATTAACTAAATGTGTTGGTAGTGAATACAATGGCATAAAATAACTTGTGAAGACTACTCACTAGTAGCACTTCAATAAAATCTACAATAACAGGTCTATAGGCCATCTTCTTTTCAAACGCCTCAGAGGATTATCGGGAATGGAGTGGGGAGCAAGCTGGGAGATTAGTGGATTGGAGTGGTTATGGAGCTTACTATGGAAGGATAGGTATTTGGTCTGGGCTTAATCAGTAACATAAGGAACATTAAGGTCTTTATGGATAAGTTTATTGGTCACATAGTAAGGAGCATTAAGGAATTTTCGAAGGATTTTGGATTGCAAGGATTGGATACGAGATGAATTGGATGGTTTAGTGGAGCCCCAAAGCTCAACTCCTAACGTCCAAATAGTTCTAATCATTGTAAATGAGTCTTTTATAATTAATTGGGAACTTTGATTCATTGTAGTAGTCTGTAACAACGAGCAGTTTCTTGTCGTTTTAGTCTTGTATGTGGATTCCAAGTAAGACGTTTGTTCGAGTGGAGTCATAGGTATCGGATCTGTTTAACAGGGATTTGTGGAATATCATTAAAGGATACTGTAGGAAAGGAAGTCGTAGGTTTACGACGAAGGGTGAAGGTTATTTGTTGGGATTTATTGTTATTCTCCAATTTCGATACCATTCTTGAATGTTAGTAATATGAGATTGTAGTGATTGGGACGCAACGAAAGGATTATTATTTACTGATAACACAGGTAGGACAGTGGTAGGATGAGTCGGGATGTCAGCTGTATACACGGTGTAGATTATGGGACCTAGGATACTACCTTGAGGAACTCCGGCAGATTGAGTAAAGAGAGAATAGGAAAATTTGTGGTTTACTTTGAAGGTTCTGTCACTGAGATAGGATCGAATAATAAGGAAATATGTAGAAGGTAGGAAGTTAAGGAGCTTATACAGCAGTCCCGGGTGCCAGACCCGGTCAAACGCTTGTTCTACATCAAGAAAGGTTCCCGTGCAGTACATTCCGCGCTCCAATGCTGAGAAGAAAACCTCCACCACACGATGACATTGCTGAATTGTTGAGTGTGATGTACGGAATCCAAACTGGTGATCTGGGATTACGTGATGGGAATCTAGGACAGGATACAAACGTTTTAAAATGAGTTTTTCTAGGATTTTACCCATGATCGGTAGGAGAGAAATAGGACGGTATGAGAACGGGAGTTTAGGTGGCTTTTTGGGTTTAGGTATCATTTTAACTATTGACAATTTCGAGAAGTCAGGGTAATATGTGGTGCGGAGTACAGCATTATATGTGTATGTTAGGAATTCCGAGGAAGGAGTTTAAGGATGTGGGAAGTAGTTAGGTCGTGTCCAGGTGCTTTGTTTGAAGGTAATCTCTGAATTATGGTAAATATTTCTGAAGGATGGAATGCTTTGGGGGTAGGAGACATTTGAAGTGGGATATCAAGTTCGGATTCAATATATTCTAGGTGAGCAGGATTAAGGATATCTGGATGTGGTTTAAAAGTTTGGAAAAGATGCTGGCCAAAAATGAGTGATTTTTCATCGTCGGATTTTGACCAGGTTTTGGCTTCGGTTAGTAGAGGATGATTACAGTTTCTGTAGGTTAGTAGTTTTTTAGTGGTGTTCCATAAAGATTTTTCGGTGGTATTAGGTTTTTCTGTATTGTTATGTAATTTTTGAATTTTGTATTTTTTTATTTCTGTCTTAAGTTTGTTTGTTAATTTGCAGTAATTATTTTTATTTGATGGATATCTAGTCCTGTGCCACTTCGCTCTTGCTCTACGCTTTTCTATTATTAAGTCGCGAATACGGTATGGCAAGTTAGTCTGAAAAGAATTTAATTTTTGTCTGTGTGAAGTATTATCGTTAATGCTGATGGGTACTGATGTGGTAAGTTTGTCAATGGCAGTGTCAATATTATGTTTTGTTTTGAGAGAAATTTTCAAGTCTATTTTGTTTTATTAATCGTCACGAAATTTGTCTACTCGTCCTGTAATCAGTCTAGGAGGAGAGGGTTTAGGTACAAGATTTGAATGCAATTGAAGTAGAACAGGGCTATGGTCTGATGAAAGGTCATCCAGGGATTTTACAAAGGTATGAGAGGTGGAAATTTGGGAAGAAATGAATATATCAAGGATATCGGGACGTTTTTTGGGAGATGTAGGCCAATAAGTAGGGTTCAAGGGTGAGAGGACAGAATAACAATTGGAGGCTGAAATACGGGATAAGGTACTGCCACGGGAGTTGGATGTTTGACAACCCCATCGCTGATGTTTGGTGTTGTAGTCTCCTCCTGCAATAAAGCGCGGTCCGAGGGACCGGAATAAGGATTTTTTAGGGTGCTAAATTACGAAACTACCTTTATTCAAGACATACCTCTTATTATAATAGACGTTATTACAGTCTTCCCAACCCTACAGAGGTACATAGGAAAGTTTATCATTCTCTCATTATTTACTTATTTTAAATAAAAATTACATGTGAGGTTCCAATTAAGAAAATATTCGGAAACATAATAATACAAGCTTGAGGATCATATCTGTTATCAAATTTATACAGAAACGACAGCTGGTTTTCTGGGTTTAACTTTGTTATTTATTTTGTGCAATGTTTTTGTAACACATTGAAACCCTTTATTTTAACGAGGTTCGAATAAAGGTATAAAACGATTGTTTACGTCATTTATAAGACCTAGAAAAACTAATTTATATGTATAAAAAAGGGAGGGGGGTTTGAATAAATCTTGTAGCATATATCACTTAAATCCGATGAACAGATTCACTGAAACTGTTACTAGCTTAAATAATAAAAGCTTTGGTTAGTTATTGTATGCAATATTGCCACTGTTCATAAGAGGAAAATATGCTAGTAACTTGAAATTATAAAAATGACGTTTAATGAAATTCTTGTTCATTTTTGTAACATTTAACTGTTTTTATAATTATATTTTTCGCATTTACTCGTATTTTTTATACAGCTATAAATTTCGATAAATTGGTGAAAACAAATATCGTTCTAATCTATATATGTACATTGTTAAGGACTTAAAAATAAATTTTTATTCGTGAGTAATTCAAATAAATTCAAGATTAATTCAAAGCCAGCTATTGAACTTATCTATATAACATTTAACCTCAACGACAGTGTTTTAAGAGAAATACCATTTCAGTGATAAATGGTTTCGACCTAGGTTGAAACTGGATCAAAATTTACATTTTCCAATTATCCGCTCTGATCAGAGCTATCTTTAGCGTATTCGTAGTTCATAAACCATATCATAGTCTGCTGTAACATCATCCTTCCAAGGTTTATTATTTTCTATAATGCTGTTTAATTTCATATCGATAATTTACTTTTTGAAACATACTTAATTATTCATTTTATAGTTAACAACAAGTTTATAAATTTAAAATTAACATAGTTTTAATTGTATATGCCAAAAATGTTTCATGGTAAATATTATGTGCAGTAATATAAATCTACGGTCAGATATATCATTCAAAGATAGTATCATCATATTACCAGAAAATTGCTTCTCTGCCTTGGTATAACCTGATGAAAAAAAAAAAAAAATCAATATCACTATTTAAAAATAACTTATTGTATTTAATTTAATTTCGGAAAGTTAACATAGCAACGTATTCGCCTTGGTAAGATGTTAAAATTCCTCTTCTAGCAGAGTGATTTCACCTTGCATTCAGAAAGAAGACTTTCAGTCAAAAGAGAAACCGATCTTCAAAGGTCAACAAGATCCTTATACTCATTATTATACATTTGTTTGTTTTTATTTAAAAGTTAGAGGATTTGGAAAACGAAAATGAATTCTAAATGGATTCCTGTTGCTTTACAAATCAAACAATGGTGTAACCGATGGAGGAAAAATTTTAATGAGTCTAAATGAACACCCATTAAATTTACTATGCGCTGTAGTTCCTGCCCATGTTAAATTAAACCATATTCTATTTCCCAATTCTGATGCAGTGCAATACCTCGGTTTCATCTTACAAGGAGACGTTTGGAGTTGTAACTCACAGATTTTAATGCCGATTTGTGCGTGAATAGTGGGGACCTATAACAGTGCATAACTAGAGTTATGGCTGCCAATGAGCATTAGGAGCCGCAAAAAAAAATTAAAATATGGAAATCACGTTTTATTTTTTTTCAGCTTTCAGTCAAGATAGAGAAATGATTCTTTCAAGTTTAATTGCAGTTATGTATGTTATTTGATATAAAAATACTCCCGTTATGCTCAAGATACCACCCGGCTTAAGGATGCTTAAAAACTCTAAATAAATGATAACATTCCAAGTAAAACCGCTGTAAATCAGTGGAAATTTTTTTTTATAAACAACTGGCCTCAAATCTCGATTTAACGCACCATAAAACCCTTAAATGTGAAATTTTATCAAAATCAAAAAATATTGATTTTTTACCCCTACTGTGGAAGTTAAAATTTCTTACAATGTCTAACGGCCATAACAACTGCTGCATTCAACCAATTACAATAGTAATAGCATCACTTTAATCAGCATGCATTCTGATTTTCATCCATGCATATAACATTGGGATTACTCCAGATTTTAGTGGACAAAAACTGATGTGAATGAAAAAATCCGAGGTCAGATATAACTTGAGATATCTCAATAAGGGGAAATCCTGCGACCTCCGGATTTTGACTAAACTATGCAATTTTACGGCTTCTAGATGACCTTAAAATTTGATTTTAATCGATGGCGAAATGTGTGAGTTAGCGCAAATTATTTACATTTTTTTCAGAAATTGACAGCCTTCTAAAATGCCTTCTAAAATCATAGAAAATTTAAAAGGTAAAGAAAATTTATTTTCGATTTCGACAAAATTTAGTTTCTATATGTTTTTGAGATGAGGAAACTGAAAATAATATGTTTTTAGTTTACAAATTTTCCTCACGTACATTATATAAATAAGACGTTTTAAAATGATCTATTTCTATTATTATTTTAATTTTAACACAATAAATTTCAAATAAGACCATTTAAAAAACATATAGGTAAGGGGAGTTTTTTTTAAACCAAAACCTCTATTAATATATTAATTTTAAATTATTCATCAATCTTAAGTTTTCAATGGAATTTGAAATAAGAAATAGGTGAGGAAAATTTTTAAATTAAAAACTGATATTATTTTCGGATTCCTCATCTCAAAAACATGTAGAAACTATATTTTGTCGAAATCGAAAATAAATTTTCTTTACCTTTAAAATTCTGTAGGATTTTAAAAGGCAAGATGCTATCAATTTCTGAAAACGTAAATACTTTGCGCTAACAAAACATATTGAAGGTAATTAATTTGAAACAACTTAATGTTTTAAATAATATATTCTCACACATTTTGCCACCGATTAAAACCAAATTTTAAGGTCATCCGTAAAACTGCATAGTTTATTCCAAATCCGGAGGTCGCTGGATTTCCCCGTATTGAGATATATCAAGTTATAGCTGACCTCAGATTTTTCCATTCATATCAGTTTTTGTCCACTAAAATCTGGAGTAATCTCAATGTTATGTGCATGGATAAAAAGCAGAATACAGTGATGCTATAGCTATTGTAATCGATTGAACGCAGCAGTTGTTATGGCCGTTAGAATTGTTGATGAAATCTCAACTTCAAAATCTTAACTTCCTTGAAAGTAGTAAAAAATCAATATTTTTTGATTTTGATAAAATTTCACATAAAAGAGTTTGACGGTGCGTTAAATCGATATTTGAGGCCAGTTGTTCATGAAAAAAAAAATTCCACTGATTTACAGCGGTTTTCCATGGAATTTTGTCATTTATTTTGAGTTTTTAAGCACCCTAAAGCCGGGTTGTGCTTTGCGCATAACGGAAGTATTTTTATATCTAATAGCATACATATCTGCAATTAAACGTGAAAGAATCATTTCTCTATCTTGACTAAGAGCTGAGAAAAAAATAAAACGTGATTTCCATATTTTAATATTTTTTTTTTCTGGGCTCCTAATGCTCATTGACGGCTATAATTCTAGTTTTGCACTATAATAGGTCACTACTACCCACACACGAATCGGCATTTAAATCTGTGAGTTACAACTCCAAACATCTCCTTGTTCGGTTAAAGACTCACGTGATATCCATGTACTGGACTAAAAAGAATAATAAAACACTCACATGGAATCCACATATTATACATAAAAGACAATTCAGCCTCCACTGTTTTCTAACACACTGATAGTAGGAATCTATTGTAACTAGGCTTTTTTCTCCTCATGTGGAGGGAGCTGTCTAGTTCAAGGATCACTACGCTGAATGTATATTGTATATAGAGCATGATTGTATACCTGACTTTTCATTCAATTATTTTTTTTTACTACCATATAGTTATTGTTTTGTTTTTTAAATTTATTTATTTCACATTTTATGTTGTATGTTTTGAGGTTCTTCTTTTTTTTCCCCCCTTCAATTATTTCTTATAGTACATATCGTGTCAATGGCTTTACAAAGCTTTTTCGAGATATTGCTTATAGCCCTCAATCGAGGCACATTGTTACACTTATTAATACAAATAAAATGTAATCGAAAAAACAAAATGGCAAAAAGTCTTTAATAAATAAATACTAATAGATACTAATTTTGTTTGTCGATCATTGTTGATTATGAAAAAATCCATATCCTCTTTCCAAGCGCGCAATTAAACAGTAGCCTGAAGCACTCGGCCGCAGAAGAACACGAGGCCACTGGAGATAAGTGGAGGAAGGAGGGTAGAAGTAATGAGAAGAGGAGGAGGGAGGTAATGAAGAATTCAGGCTGAAGGATGTCTGGGAGGGGCGACAAATTACTGACAGCCCTATCAACTCTCTTGTTCATGTTTTCTCTTCTGTCTCCGCCTCCTTTACGTCGTATCAAGGAGCCCAAGCTACCTCCAGCCACTGTCCGTTCTTTGAAATATCCCCGTAATATAAACTGCTCTGTGAAATTATCTCATCTTCTTTATTATATGATTTATTACATTATATTAATGGTGCTTTCATGATCTTTTTCATTTAAAAAAATATAAATATGTTTTGCTTCTGCGTTGTACACTCATCGACAAAATTATAGGGCACCTCTTATTTTGTTAGTTATTGTTGGTATATTTTAACCAGAGATATTAAACATTTTTTTAAACACACAGACACTTTTCGACATATCGAGTTCAAAAATGTTTTGAATAATATATTCTATGAAAACTGAGATATTACTGGTCTTTGATAGAGGTCGTTGCTACGGCTATACTTTCGCTGCCGTTACTTAGCTACGGCGATATGATAGTTAGCCCAACTTGCTAATCGATTTGAGTGTGCAATAAGATGGCTGCTAAGACGCTGTTGTTAAATTGAATGTTGACCGGGGCCCATCAGTTTCTCGACCACCTCCAAAGAAGTGCACCGCCCGCATCTCAGCGTCAATATATTATGTGTATTAATTTTTTTTTTTTAATTTTGTTTATTTTATTGCTATGAGGACACTGTTTTACAGATCTGCCAGGATCTGACGATTTTTCGAGGCCGAAGGACATCCTTGGCCACTTTCTCCATCCACAATTAGAATTAGCTTTTTCATCCTTAAGGATCGCTGTTTTAAGATGCTATAAGGACACTGTTTTACAGATCTGCCAGGATCTGACGATTTTTCGAGGCCGAAGGACATCCTTGGCCACTCTCTCCATCCACAATTAGAATTAGCTTATTCGTCCTTAAGCATTGCTGTTTTAACGGTTTTTTTAAGCTATCCGAAGGATAACTTCCGCCATGGTACGTAAGCAACATAACGTTACATACTGACCTACGCATAGCATCAGTTAAAGAACAAATACAAACCTACTACAAACGATTCCACGAAAAACTACATGTACATCCTAATACACAAATAAACAACATAGCCACAACATATATTCCCGACAACACACAGAGAAGACTAAAAAGGAGCTGGATGAGAGACCTCCTTGACTAAAATAATAAAGTTTCTGAAGCCTCATTCAAAAGATCCTGTTACTTTTGCGGGGGCTCCTACATATGACCTTAATGTCTTTTAAGATGCATCCCAGACCCGAATTGGATCGTATTCTGAAAAGTTTCGTCAATTTTAGTAATGGAATCACCTAGGTTGCATTTACCAGGTATATATTTACCGGATTGGGTCTCGGATAATATTTTAATTAGTAATATAACCCTATTTTAAGGATACTAAGTATTCTTTGAAGTTTCTTTCCCTCAGAGATGAGATTATCCTTCAAGTAAGCACACAATCTACTACTTTCATCCACACCCACAAGATTCTATTTGATAACCAATGGAATAATTGTCAGATATAACCTAGATACTCTGTGTAAATAATGAATAAGTGCTCCAATATATTTTATCATTATCATTATTTTTTATATTTTGAATCGTCTATAAAGGGAACAGCACGTTTTCTGAAAATATACAATGTAAAAGTAAAATCTAGATATAGCTATGACCCTATTTCCCATTTAAATAGCTAACGTCCAATTCAAACAGAGCTATTCCAGATAAGGAATGTTTGCTAAAGCGGGGTGGCCCATAGAACACTACATTGTACTAGTTCTTTCCGATAAAGAATAGAGATAAAAGAGAATGTATTTTCAGAGAGTATAATAACCAAGACTGACTTCACAGGGAAATTAAATTTATTTATAAGTTTATATTTCATCCTAAAAAGTTCGGGTTGGCAGTTATGCAGATACAATACCCTAATTTAGTGCTTATTTATAAGAACTTAATGGCCGCTGCACGGTGGAGCAAACACTGAAAATTATTTTATTATTTCTGTCGTGTTTGATCGGCTATTGGATTTATTATTACTTGGTACAAACATTTCCAGTTTGTTTTTTTCAATGCCATTTAAATTTGCGACCCTGAGGCCATCTAAAGTTGGACAATATTATTCCACCTCTAAATGTATGAAATATATTATCAAAAATATACTCGAGCGAGAGGGAAAAAGTAAAAAGGGTATTTGAACGTGTGTACTCCTACAAAACAAGCTCCTCTGAGCTCCAGTGAAAAATTATCATTTACATAAACCTTATATTACTGCTTAATATTCCTTTCAATTTCTTTGACATTTGATGACAACTGTACATAAAAACATGGATTGTTTACAAAGTTGGGATTAGTACGTTCATGGTATCTATGTTTATTTAAGTAGTTATCAGTCGGCTTTCTTCTCAAAGAGTATGAACATGGATATTCTCATTATTGAGACTAGAAAAACAAAATATTCTTAATAGATACGGAGATAAATAGAGACGGATCATTATAAACTTTAGTTTCTATTTTTGGGAAATATTCTTGATAAGTGTTTTTTTCTCATTTCAAACTAAAATTAAAATTGGTTTTAATTTAATACGGATAAGTTTACATATTAAGAAATGAACCAAAATTTTGCAAAGAAGAAGCAGTTAAGTTGGGAATATTTTCACTTCACGCAAATATTAAATTTATGGGAAAATATTCTTCACTTAAGCTACATCTCGGAATTCCAGCGTTGGAAAACTATCAAAACTACTGTCCCGATAAAAGAAGCCGCAAAGAAACGAATAAAATAACGGTCTATTACTGAATTAAGGATAAATGTTGATTTTGTAAAACAGGGATACGGTTCCAGTAACGCTGGAAAAAAATCAAGTATAGTTTTCCGAAATCCTTCTTTAACTGCCTAAATAGCTCAAGTTAGCTCTAAATTAATTATGAACAGATACCATAAGTACTATGGTCTACATACACTGTACTAGGAACTGTTATCATATAGCCACAAACAATGAGGTGTTTTATAACCTTCCGGCGGGCACGTAGTTTAGACTCACACCAAAGGGCGCGCGGCGGCATTTTAGCCGAGCTCTTGAGTTTGTTTACTTTTCATGTAAATAAATGGTGTGTTTGTATTACTTATCGTTGTTTTTTTTAACAGAGACATTAGGAAAACATCATTACATTACACAATTGTTTTTAAATTCTTTATTTATATTTTGTTTATGGGAATAAAAATCTTGAATATCGTTATACAGTACTTCAGCTAACTTATGGCATTCTTATTAATCCAATACATATAAAAAAAAATTATAAATCGAAATGAACAAGGTTAAGTTCAGTACCTAAGGTTTTTACTAATTTTGTAGGGTTTTTGTGAATTTGTAGATTTTTTGATTGATTTTTGAGCAAAAAAATATTATATAACTAAACTATTTGACGACCATTCGTAATATTACAGTGAATATGCGATTTAATTGGAAAAATATATTCTTACATTTTGGTTGGATGTAGTGAAGGGCCGTTCCGACTTATAAGCGGAATGAGATTTTCGGTTTCGTTCCACTATTGGAACCAGTTCCAGTTTTCGTTCCGTTCCAATTTTCGTTCTACGTCAGTTTGACTAACCTTCTACATACAAGTGAAGGGCCGTTCCGAATGAGATTTTACGGTCTGTTCCAATTTTCGTTCCACGTCAGTTTGACTAATCTACTACCTACCTACCATGCAGTTTCTTTCCATCCCTTGTTGTGAATTCGGGCTGTTTAGCTCCTTTCATTTTATAATTATCTCTTGCTTCCGGTGAGCTTCCTGGAAAAAAATTCGCTTTAGCTATCCCTCGATATACTTCTCTGTTTGCCGCCAGTAACTTTTCTAAGTGGTAGGAGGGATAGTTTCCTAATTGAAAAATATTTAGTCCTCTGTGTTGCACAAAGTACAACAAGCTACCGCTCTAGATTTATGTTGTTTTTCATACCTATCATAATCATATTATAATGCAAATAGGATTCTTCTGCATTTTTGCTTTTCTTTATCTTAGTCAGCGATAATATTCGGAATGTTTTGATTTTGTGGAAACCTATAAAACTGGAATATATTCCTCGAATTTTGCAGAACTAGAAGAGGGGAGAAAAAGAAAAACGCACAATCAAATAAAAATTTGGAATGAAGTAAAGAGGAAACAGAAGATGTTCCAGATCATAATACAGAAACCTATGTAGAGGGTAGTAATAGGGGGGGGGAGCAGCCAGTGGATATCTAAATTTTATTTGTAAAAATCATTCCTCAAAAAACTTTAATTACAATAATTGATCATAAAAAAACCCATTTTAGATCTGCAAATAATTATATCTGATCATAATATTGTAAATACAAATTTATTTAGTTATATCTTTGTTTTTATTATTTTCAGTTATATTTTCATTTACGTTCAAAACATTATTCTCTCAGGTAATATTTTGTACATATACTCTCTTTTAAATGTAGAATGGTCAAAACATTTTATTTAATAGATTTCATACAAAATATGGATTAATAAAAAGGGTGATTTAGGTATCGGTGATACGGATAGGCTTAAGATTAATGGGCTATGGTCTCATGATAAGTCGTCTAGGCGGGTAATGGAATGATTAAGTGGCTCTAGCCCTTTGTGGATAAAAAAAGTCAAGGAGATCAGGATTACGATTAGGAACGGTAGACCAATATGTGGGAGAATCGGGGGAGAGGATTTTGCAAGGACAAGAATTTAGTGCAGACAGCAGTGTTCGCCAACGGGAGTTGGTTGTTCTGGCTCCCCATTGCTGGTGTTTGGCATTTAGGTCTGCTCCTAAAATAAAGTGTAGTCCTAAGGAATTTAAAAAGGAAGAGTAGTGGGATACGGAAATGGGTTTATTTGGAGGGGAATACGCTGACACAATAGTTACAGGAAAGAAAGGTGTTTGGATTTTTACAGCAGTGGATTGAAGGAAATCTTGAACTGGTAGGGGAAATAGGTAGTGGGCGAGGGATTGGTGGATGATGACAGCGGATCCAGCATGAGTGTGATAGAGCAGTAGAAAGTAGGGTTATGAGAGGGGTAACCATGGATTTGAACTCAGTGAGGAAAGACGAGAGTATGTTGGTGAGGTCAGAGGAATTTGGAGGAGAAGGGATGTATGGGATGTAATTTGGGATGGTGGTAAAGGTATTTTGCTTTGGAGGGGTAACGGAAGGATATGGAGTTTGGGGTTGATAAGAGGCAGGTTCAGCTTGCTGCAGTGCCTGAGGATGTTGTTGGTTCTGGGAGAATGATATTGGTTCTGGGCCTCTTAACATTTCTGAAAAGCTCACTGCTGTGTTAACTTTTTTGGATGGCTGTCTTGATTTGGACGGATCCCAGGTGTTTTGTCGAGTTCGACGAAAAATAGAGGCAAAGCTATTTTGTTGGATGTACCCGACTGGTCTTTATTGTCTCTTTGAACATTTATAACTTCCCTGACCCTAAAACTCATAGTTGTCAGTTCTTGCTCGATGACATCGGCTGGTGTTGATGGGTGCAAATGACGGATTACCACTCTAAGTGCTCTCTCCTGTTGAAGTTGGTAGGTGTGGAAATCTGCCTTGGTATCCGACAGATACTTCATTATTTTCCTGTACGTTTGTGGCGAGTCTGGCATAATCTTTGTGTCATTAGTCCGGCTATGAAATGTACATTTTCAAGTTCTTACTATCTGATTTAATTGCACGGAAAGGAGCTCAATTTTTTTTAATATTTCTAACAAAGATGGGCGGGGGCTTAATTTCATTTGGGGTGATATTGGTCTCTATTGCCTCTGATGTGTTCGTTAAAACTTAAGTAAGGGTTTAGTATAAAAAATGGTGACTCGTCGGTAAAAACTTGGGTTTAAGGGCCTGGTATTTTTAAGATAAGGTTTACTTAAACTCTTAAAAAACTTGGATAATTGTACATCTGAGACATAACCGTTTCGAGAGTAGTCATGAAACTCGACTCACAAATGGACAGGAGGGCCTGAGAGGAGTATCGGAGAGAGTGCGGACAGGTCTCCGAGAGAGCACCGATCACAAGTGGACATCCATATCCCTGCCCTCGAGGCTATGGCTCTAGTCTTCCGTTCGTGTTGGAAGAGTTTAGATAACATGATATATGTCATTACACTATATGTGTATACTATGTGTATAATCTTCTTCTTCTTCTTCCTTGACTCTACAACCCGCGAGGGGTCAAGGCCGTCCGAAGCAATCTCTGCCATTTAACTCGGTCCCGTGCAGCCGATCTCCAGTCCCGGATTCCCAGAATGGCGCGTGCATCATTCACCACACCGTCCAGCAGAATGAATTTCCTCCTCGAGGATCCTTCTCGGAACAGCATCAGCGCTCATCCTAAAAACATGTCCAGCCCACCTGAGCCGACCAACTCCGATAAAACGCACGATGTCTTTCCGAATTTGTCCTAATTCGCCAGGCTTGCTCACTAGTATCAATTACCGCTCCGAAAATTCTTCTTAGTACTTTTCTTTCAAATCGGAGGAGTTGATTTTCCTGTGCCCTGGAAAAAAAAAAATTGTTTTAGATAATCAAATAAAGTAAAAAAAAAAAAAAATATATATATATATATTTATATATATATATATAAAGCAAAAAGAAAAATGATGAATATACAAATAGGTATTACTGTAAGATAAACAATAGCAATACTATTTTGAAATTATATATGATATTTAAATCTTATTTGAAAACTATGAAATTGAAAATATAAGGAATTAGAATCATATGTAAACTGTTGTTGACATCTAAGCAGTCGACATAACCCACATATACATCAAATTATAATTAAGTGATAAAGTAACAAATGGAAAGGGTCATAGATAAGTAAATTATTAAATCATATTTTCTATAATTATTTATTTGAGTTTTGCATTCCTAAGAAGGTTACTAGAAGGTACTGAAATATAATTTTATTAGAAAGCAAACTGCTATATGAATAAATACAATTTTTAGTTATGACTTAGAAGAAAGAATTCAGTGAACCAATTTTTTCCTGATAGGTGTTCAAATTGCATAGCGGAAATTTTTATTTGAAAACATTTATTTAAAGAAAGTATTACAATCTGCCTCGATGTGGGCAATAAGTAATATGGATGACTTATGATCCATTCACACAATAACATAGCGGAAATTAGAATAAAATTTTTAAATTGTTGTGCATCATCTACTCTAAACTCATTTACGTTTGTGAATCAAGCTCACATAATTCATTTCTTCTATCCATTAATTTCCTTTTTTTGCACTTTCCGTTTTTTTTTTTCCCGGAGATTTTATATGGAACTAGCATCCCCGTCGCGGCTTCGCCCGCCCTCATAAGTAAAGATAATTTCAACTAAAAATTAACGTTTTATTTGTTTATCGATAAGATTCTTGTATTTTAGCATGTGGTTGTTATAAGAAATTATAAGAAATAATAAGAAATAAGAAATAGCATAATAAGAAATTATTATTTCTTCAATGATTTTTTCACGCATAGCAGTAATTATTAATCTAGTTATAATTGCACTGATTAGGTGGTTGAAGATTACGTAAAAGCACCATTAGACATAAAATTTTTAATTTTAATGTATAGTATGAATTGGTAATCAAGATGGATAAAGACTATTAATAAACTCTTGCGGAAAATAAACTGCATTATCAGTGCTAACGACAAAATGCCCGTGGATCATATTTTTGCACACGATATAAAAAAGCAAAAGATCGACATTTTGATTTAGTAATAATTTGTATTCGGCAGAAATAACTTTATTAATTTCATCTGGTTGGATGTTGATTTCGAACTATAAAAGTATATGACAGTGTGGCAAACCTCGGTCCTGCCTCTCAACTTTATACATTTCAATGTTAGTTATTGTAAATTTTACCATTGCAAAACCTTCCTAGAATTATAAAAATTAATTATTTAGATGTCGGTACAGATAGGTTCAGTCTACCATTATTAACTCTATTGTGGAATGGCGCTATACACAATCGGTCAATTTTCAAGCTTCACTGGGATCCACATATCGCACACCATATTTAAATATTTTTTATTTAATAATTTTCTTGATAGTTTAATAAGTATATTTTATCATCAATTTTAAGCTGTTTTGTAACCTCTCGTGTAGAATGGCACTCCCCACCTATCGGTCAATTGTCAAACTTCACTGTTGTCCACATATTAACTTTTTTTAATAAAATATAAATTAAAAATCAGTAGATTTTAATATTGCTAAACCGTCTTAAAACTATGAAGATGATGTAGGTAATATTTAGTACAGATTGGTTCGGTAATATTCGCGGTTAGTGATCACAAACGAAAAATGGCTTGTCCTTTTATAGAATAGTATAAATTATTATTGTAGTAAATTTTCCTTTTGTAAATCTTTTAAGAACTATGAAGATGATGTAGCAAAAATTTGGTTCAGATAGGTTCATTAGTTTTACTAAAACGCTATTGTCGCTTGCCACATATTCGATTTTTAAATTTCACTGGAATCCACACGTCACACCACATATTTATAGCTTTTTGGATAACAAATTAATTTAATTTAGTCATTTTATTATCAATTTCTAGCTATATTTAACACCGGATCATTGTAACCCCTCTTGAATGGCGCTCGCTTTACTACACACCACATATTTATCGCTTTTTAAACAGTAATTTAATAGAAAATATATAAATTTTATTATTGCTAAACCTTCCTTGAACTATGAAGATGATGTAGTTATATTTGGTACAGAATAGTTCTATAGTTTTCGCGATTAGTGATCACGAACGGAAATGGCTTGTCCTTATATATATAACTTCATCATCCCCCGTCCAGGCTTCGCCCTCTCTCATAAGTGAATATCTTAGATAATTTTAACTAATAATTGATTTTTTGTTTAGCGATAAAATCTTGTATAAAAGTGAACAATTGAAAGTTATATCTTTGAAGATATTTTCACGCATAGCAGCCATTATTAACTTAGTTACATTTAGATTGATTTGGTGTTTGAAGATAACATAAAGCATAATTAGACATCCAATTTTCAATTTTAATATATGAGTTGGTAATCCAGATGGACAGAGACTATTAAGAAACTGCATTATCAGAGCTTACAGCTAAAGGTTCAAAGTTCATATTTTTACATACAATATTAAACAGCTGAGGATTGGCATTTTGTTTTTTAATAATTTTCATTCGACAGAAATCATTTTATTGATTTGATCTGGTTGGATTTTAATTTCTAACCATAAACGTATGTGATAGTGTGGCAAAACTCGTTTCTAATACTCAACATTGTACATTTAAATTTTTATTGCTGCTAAACCTAGAACTATGAACATGATGTAGTTAAAATTTGTTATATTTCACTCCATATAGCTGTTTTTATAACAATTTAATTGAAAATAAGTAAATTATATTATCATTGTTCACCTCTATGTAACACTGTACCTTTTAACCTTTCATGTAGATGGCAATTGCCGCCATTTTTGAACTTCATTGTTATCCTCTTATTATTCATTTTTAAATAAAGAATTAGTTGAAAATCATTAGATTTTACTATTGCTAAACCATCCTATAAAGATGATGTAGTCAAAATTTGGTAGAGATTGGTTCAGTAGTTTTTGGCGGTTAGTGAACACAAACGAAACATTGCTTGTCCTTTTATATAATAGTATAACCCTATACCGCTATATGTTAGAATCGTATAGAGCTAACAGATAATTGTGACTTACAGATAATATACAAATAATATTGCGACTATAAATTAAGATATAAGGTATACTATCTTTTTTGTTGGATCAAACTGCACACGGTATGCAAATTTGATTAAAATCGGTTCAGTAGTTAAGGTGTTAGCCGGCCCCTAGGCGGCGACACGTAATTTATATATATTAAGATAATAATTAAAGCCTGTCGCCAATCCATTTATAGATTAATTATCAATAACTTGTTAATTAATGAATTAATAATCAATAATTTGTCAAATATGTGAGTGAAGTCTCAAGTGGACATGAAGTAATCCTGGTCTCGAGACTGCAATGACTATCAATTCTCAAGAAGCTGTCGCGAGAGCGACATTAGTATCAGATTGACAATATCCTGAGCTTGGTATAGAGATTTGCTCACGAGATTTTGTCTCAGGTGTACTCATAGCCTTATACAATATAAGCTTTGAAACAATCAACATGTTCTGTAATATTTTCTAAAAAAACATGAACAGCTGGGACACACAATCAATTTATTGGGTGTAAAATGAATTACTTAGGCCCAAAAGGCTAACTTGCAACAGTTACAGTGCTGACATTTTAGTTAGTAAAATATCAAAAAGAATATTTGAAATGCACAATATTAGAAAGGTAGTTATATCATTAGGTAGAATATACAATAGTGAGTAAATTTTGCAACCTATATCAATCTTATTCCAAAAATTAAAGAACAAAGACCTCCGGGATTGTATATTGGCCTGTAATCTTGGAATGACCCAGACACAGATAGATGTACATAGTATATTTTAATTTTTTTAAATAAATACAAACCACGATAATATTCTAATTTAACTGGGAATGTTATGACTTACTTAATATTTATTAATATTTCTGTCATAAATTCATTTCATAGCTGATTTAGACAGTGGGCCATTATACTAACAAAGTTGACTAAGCCCCAGACAGCTTGTATATCACCTCAACTACGGGCCCATTACCAAACAGTTGACAGCGGGAAATGTAAAGCCCAAATGCTTTTAGGGCTGTCGTTTAGTTTCGATTAGACGGGGAAGTAGGTATTCTATGTTAGACGCTAAGGTTGTCATTTCTCGCAGTAGCCCGGGACACAAATTTCACCTTTCTATACATTGGTTAAACATGAAATGCATCTTATCTCACTAGTTTTGCCTTAGTGTATTAAATATTGCTAGATAGGGAAGCGTAGAGTCAAATGATAGAATACAATAACTTCCTCCTTCAGCTCCAACAATTAAGATACTATTTTCCAAGGCTAGTTATTTTTTAAACATTACAAGCTCGTTTATGTCACGCCTTATTTAATGCCTTGCTCAGACTGATGAGAATATAGTAATTGTATCTCTTAAAATCTAAAGGTCCTGTTCGTCCACTCTTCATGGCGCAGAGTGGGACAAAAGCGGAAAAAATTGACCTTCGTGATTTTTTTTGCTGTGATCATCTGGCTCGTATTTCTGTTGTATATTATCCACTGCATCTAGTTATAGCAAATATTTCATCTCAACTTATGTTTAGACCTGTTTATAGGGGCTTAAAGTCAAGTTTTTTATTAAATTGCACCTAACTTGCAGAGTTGGTTATAGGAAAAATAGTGAAATAATTATAATATTTTATTCCTGTTCTAGGATTTCCAAAGATGCCACACAAAAGACAAAGTAGTTAAAATATCGTTTTTTAATTTCGTTAACAGGTCAAAGTTTCGAACTACCATAAATGTTTTGAAAAGGTAGTGATACAAAAAAAGCTCCGGTTTTCTCCGGAAAAAAAGTTGTTTTCTCAAATTAAACATGCTTAAGTCAACATTAGAATAAAAATAATTTGTTTTTATTTGCGTCTGCGGTCGTAAGAACATATTGAACTTTGTAGAGCGTTAATCTTAAAAGGGTGCAAAGGACATAATTAGACAATACACTTTGTTTACACAACTGTCTTATTTAAATATAAATACTTAATATTACTACTTAAAATTCATTTATTTCGAAATAAGTTTTATTTTGAAATTTCACTTGTCATAATTACGTGAATATGAAATATAGTGATTTGTGTAACTGATTGTGGAGTGATATGAATTCGGAACTTTTCCTTCGACAGCACTGATTGTACGTACCATTCACTGAAGGTTGCAAAGCTTCCGATACCAATGAATACTTACCGAAAATTAAAGTTGATCCGTTACTTGAAACTACATCACATACCTTGGAATATTTTGTTTTAAGAGTCTCTATAATGAGAATATCCATGTTCTTACTCTTTGAGAAGAAAGCAGTCTGATAACTATCTAAATAAACATAGAGACCACGCACGTACTAATGTCAACTTTGTAAACAATCCTTGTTTTTAAGTAAAGTTGTCATTAGTTGTCAATGAAATTTATAAAAATATTATATAGTAGTATAACCTTTATGAAAATATTATTTTTTTACCGGAGCTTATTTTTTTTAGAACCAAGCATGTTCAAAAACTCAGGTTACTTCTTCCCTCTCGCTGTAGTGTATTTTTGGATGATATATTTTTTACATTGGACCAATCTATTTTTTTTTCACTATCTTTTAGTACTTGAGCTACAAATCTGTCAAGTTTCATAGTTTTTTCTATAAAAATAAATCCACAGTGAAACAAATTGTACCTCAATAGAAATAGATCATTTTGGAGTAGAGTAATATTGTCCATCTTTAGAAGGACACAGAGTTGCAAATAATTTAAATAAACAAAATGGAAATGTTTGCACCATCTAATAATGAATGCAATATCCAATTAAACAGGACAAAAAAAATAAAATCATTTTCAGTTTTTTCCAAGTTTGCCCCACTTTGCGGCGATATTTTGAACAAAACACCTACATAATTCAATATCTTATAACCGATATTCCTTAATTTCCTCATCATATTTTATTTTATGCACTGTTTGACCTTAGGCCGGCCTTAATTCAATCAGTCGAATGTATTCCTCTAACAGTTTTCCTTAAATCCGATCCACTTACTTCCTTTTTCTTACTCTCCCATGTCCGTTTAACTTTCGTACGGTCTTAAATTTAGCAAGGATGTGTAACATGTTTCGTAATTGAATATCTAAATCGTTTACCACACTCCCGGTTATGTTAGTATTTATTTTCTGTTTCTTACTTATTATAAATTAAGCGTCTCTTCCTTAAATCGGATTATTTAAATTTTTATAGGTCTATTTTAGTATAAACTAAAGACACACCTAGAATTCATGATCGATCTGACGAAAGAAAAAAGCTAGAACATAAACCGGCTAATCAACTGAGTCCGATTCTTCTGATTGCCAAGATAAAATTATAAATCATTCTAACCGCGGACTTAAAAGTGAAACCGTGCGAAAAGCCAATTCTGAAATGGAAGGAAAAATAATTGTTTTCCTTTAAAAGGATGATACAATGTCGGCTATGATGGACTTAATCAAATGATAACATACAAACTAAGTTATGAAATGTATATTGGTATACAGACATTCTGAAATTGAATCGACCTATCATTTGAATTCCTATTTTTTACTATTATCCTTTATTACAATACTCTCCGTATTTTTTTTATTAAAATTAACTGATGGACTTGACTTATTCCTGTAATCTATACATATACCTTTTCAAACCATTCATCTTACTCCATTATCTAAGATATTACTATTGATGATTGTTTCTCCTCTTAATCTATTCTCATTTACTCAAAATTCAATTTCCTTTTTCCCATGATACAACTTCATCTAAATCTTATTTCCACGCCTACTATCAATCATACTTAATACACTTTCCTGGCTCAATCATATCTTAACTTCAGAACGTATATACTCACTATTGGACTCTTTATCCCTTTCTACATGTCCACCTCTAGTTCATCTAGCGATTGAAGGAAGCTCGTTACACTCACGAAGCACGAAAAATAGCTGATTATTACGTGACCTAAATAAAAACATGAGAGATTGGGCCAAAGTAGAGCTGTTTTGTTAGGAAGAGGGCTGGCTCTAATCATCGCTGGGGCGGAGCTCTCCTTTTACGATCCTTCGCTACTCGCCCATCCTGTTCTAACCTCCACCTCTGCCACCTCTCTGACATCCTCTGGCTTTAGGCTCCCTCTTTCATTTATATCCTCTTACATCGCTCTCTTTGTCTTCAACTCCATAAAGGGTACTGTTAAAGGACTCAAGAGGGTAAAGAAGTAAGTTATCTGAAAGTAATTAAGGCAGCTATGATTAAAAGCTATTAACATCGTTTTAAACGTTTAGATATTAAAAATTAAATTAAAAAAACAAAAAAAAAATAACCAACTATGAAACTGAAATTAAATTTTCAAATATTAAACCTATATTTTTCCATTTTATTATATCGAAAGAAATCATGATCTACATTATCGATTTGATATATCTTTTTTTTTTTTAGTTTAAACACTTTACTGTGGCCAATGGACGGATTAAAGCGAATCAAGAACTACTTGATGGTCATCGATATTACGAAGCGCTTCCATGTTTCCAACCTCTATTTAGAATTAAAATGGCTCTATCCCAGTTTCCTTAACATTGTTTCTTTGGAACATTGCTTTACCAAATTATCAATACCCTTTATCATTTTTTTCTTTACGCTAACCTTCAGTTCAGATCTGCATTTAATTCAATGCGCATAAGATCCCGTCTTTCTTATATAGTTTAACTAATCCCATAGAACTTCTGCATTCCAACGTTCCTTCCTCTTCCGCTTAACCACCCTATGGAATTCTATTCCTCTTGATATCAGACAAGCAAAATCCCTGAAAACATTTAATTACCACTATTTTCAGCATTATCCTAGGTGACGCTTGCTATTTACCTGCTCAATTAAATGATATGTTCTTGCATTTCCTGAATCAGATTGATATGAAGAGCTTGCACGATTAAAATGCGAATTTATATAAATTTTACTTTTTCGGAATATATTATTTAGGTACTTTCATTGTACATATAGCTCAAAGCATTGTACCAAAAGATTTTTTAATTTTATTTCATTTGTAGAGTGTTTTCTTATTTTCTTTGTATCTTATTTCCCTCTCCATTTATTTAATAATCATCTATCTATGTACCAATTATTATTGTTATAATTTTTTCTATATATTTTTTCATCTTACTATGTCTCAGACCGGATGTAACTGTATTTATTTCTGTACTTATTTGTTATTCATTTTCCTTTTTATTCGATAGAAATCGTGTTCTACACCATAATACATCTTATATTGTATATCTTTAATATATGCTTTTTAATGAGAATAACCTAGTTTTGTTGTTGTCGTGTAGCAGTTGAATATGCCAACATATATTACCCAGATAAAGTGATACTGTCCGTGTATGTTTGTCAGTTCTATCTTGGGATCCAAACGGTAGGGGGCAGACACGAAGCTACATATCAGCTATAAAAGCTACAATTGGATTCTATCACATGCTGCTTGATTGTATCATCTACAGCATGCAAAGAGATCCCGACACGCAGTACCAGGTAATAAGGTCCGAATTACTGTAATTACCTGTTACAATCAGAGAGCAATTAAGTCATATATCAAGTGTATCAAATAGGTATCATCAAATTACAATTAATTTTTAATGAATTAATATTTCTTGATAAAGCTTTATGTTGAACAAGAATCATAGTTATCAATAGATAGGAAATAGATAGAGCTATCCCTACGCTCCCTGTCTCCTAGCTCACCACGCATTATTATAATTTGCCCTCCTAACAATAAATTGTCCAGTCACTGTTCGCTAGCTGTTAGAACCCATTTAGTTGAATTCATTTCATTATCTGTTTATTTTTGGGACAATTCATATTTACTGGTTTTCTTTAACCGGTGAAAATAGTTGAGTGTACTATTCATTAGGCCCGTCGCAAGTTGAGCCGCAGCCTCGTGACTTGAAGCGCTGTGAAAATGATTTTCTGTGAAACTTAGAAATGATAGGAACCCCGCATGTTGAACTGCAGTTACACCGCAGGCAGTATTCTCTGTCCGTGGCTCCGCGGACCGCAGTTTGCATGCCGCATTTTTTCACCGACTGTCACCGTGACTTTTGTAAAAATGGAAGAAAAATTAATTGAGGCTGTGCGAAACCATCGCCTGTTGTATGATACAAGCCATGCAGATTATATGAAAAATAACCTGAGGGTTGAGAATTGGAGGAAGTGGCCAATTTTCCTACAGTTAAAATAAATGTATTCCAAATTATATCCATTTTAGCTAAGCTCACTATGTAGTGTAAACGGTTTCATTGCCAAAACATGTAATAATATTTAGTAGGTGCAATTGTAAACTGTTTAATGTTACTTTAAATTGGTAACGGGATAGCCGAAAATAGTTGGTAAATTTTTCATTAATTTATTCTTTAGTCAAGGCGAATTCCTCATGACTTTTTCTTGTTCCTAAATATAAATTTTTCTTTTATTTCAACTTCGTAAGACAAGCTGTAAATATTCCCTCATCCTCAAACTCATTTTCATATTCGGATTCTGAACTTAAATCCATCAGTTCCAGCTCATTCAAAGCCATTTCGCTACACAATGAACTACCAGGCATGCTCGCCATTTTGAAACTGCTCCATAGAACAGCGTTTTAACTTGCGGTGGGCTCACCCTCAGTTTCTTCCCCCGCAAAAACTTACTGTGAATCCCCGTGCTTCACGTCATGAAGCTGCGCTCCAACTTGTGGCGGGCCTTAGAAGCGACCCTTCCTTGCGAAAGAACTGAAACTAAAACTTTCAGTGGTATTCCACTATTTCATTTTTATTCACTTCAAAAACATTAACAAAGTATAATATTTGATTCATTAAAAATATTTTTGATAAATAAGATTTTTGTGCCTAACAGTACACAATTTAATAATAATTCTGAAACAACTGTGAAATTCACGACAAATTAATGAAAAATCATTAATCAATTTTTGTAAATGTAAAAAAAAAAAAATTATAAAGTATGTTTATGTTTGCAGTGTCGGATCAAATTATGATTTCTGGCTATTTTATTTCAAAAAATTAATGAAAACATATTATCCACGGGCCTTTTGTCGTAAGCACTGATAATGCAGTTTCTGGGGTATTCCTTATAGGACTGCCTTTGGCAAGCTTACTCCACTACAGGTGATTGCATCATTGAAGCAAGGAGACGAACAGGCAGTAACACCAGAAGAATCGGCAAGGATATTCATCCAGGCGACATACCCCAGAGACAACCCATCCGAAGACAATGATGAAGAAGCATTTATGAGACGTACTACTACGTATCCATATGACATATGGGACATATGGGATCTTCGGAATAGCGTGGAGAGTCAGAAAGTGGGAAGAGCACCAGGATTGGATTGTATAGATACGGCTATACTCAAGAACAGTATTCCCTACATAGAAGATAGGCTATTAGCGGTTTTCAATGATTGCTTAGATAAGGGATACTTCCCGAAGCTATGGAAAACTGCTGATATTAGACTTCTCTATAAGGGAGTAGGCAAAGACAAGCGACTAGCGAAGTCATATAGACCTATTTGCCTCCTCCCTGTTATGAGTAAAGTGTTGGAAAACTTGCTGCTTAAGAGCTTGCAGCCAGTTCTGACAAGAGCAAGCCATCCACGGCAATACGGATCCACTACAGGCAGGGGAACCGCTGATGCTTTGTTGAGGGTACGTCATGACGTAGCTTAGAGGGCAGATCGGTACGTCATGTTACTCCTCTTTGACATATCCTCTGCCTTTGATAGTGTGTGGTGGCCAAGCGTACTTTACCAGCTCCAGAGATACGATACACCTAGCAATTTGTATGCGCTGGTAATGAGGACCTCCAGGACCGACGTGTTAAAATACGCGGAAACTTTTATGAGTATGAAGATGTAGTCGAGAGGGGCTGTCCTCAGGGCTCTGTCCTTGGTCCGGCCCTGTGGAAGTTAGTCTTCAATGATATGTTGGCTATACTCGAAGAAGAACGGTTCCCCGCGATTGCCTATGTCGACGATCTCGCTGTCGTGGTGTCTGCTAACAGTATAGTCCAATTGAAGCAAGAAGCTGAAAGAAGTGCTGGCCTAGTTAGTAGATGGTGCAGTAAACAGAACATGAAAATGGCGGCTGCAAAAACACAGGCCATTCTTCTGAAAGGAAATAAGTGTAGGCCTAACCCTATTATTAGAATTGAAGGAGAAAGAATACGTCCAACTGAGACTGTCACCTACCTGGGTGTGAAAATAAGAAGAAATTTTGATGTAACGCCTCATTTGGAATACCTTGCCAATAGGACGGCCTTATCATTGAACTGTCTCAGTAGGTTAGGGGGCGCCTTGTGGGGCCTCAGATACCCAGCTACGATGGCGATATATAAAGGAGTGATACTTGGTATCCTACGGTATGCATCTCCCGCCTGGTACCAAAATCTCTCACGCAGACAGATGAGTAGGCTGGCAACAATTCAGCGTAATTCTCTGCTGCGAGTCACCAGGGCGTACCGATCAGTGTCTCATGAGGGGGTCCAGGTCTTAGCAGGAGGGGTACCTCTTGATCTTGTACTTATGCAAGAAGATGGTTTTAAATTTAAAATGAAAAGGGAAGGCTCGGTGGGACTACCAAATAATCTCCGGTCTCTGATCGACGCAAATCCAAGGAAATGGTTGGAGATAATCCGAGAGTACACGATAGAAGAATGGAACAAGCGGTGGGTAACAACCCCGAAAGGGGCTACTCTTAGAAAATATTTCCCTACTGTTAGGTCACGTCTTCAAGCAACTTGGGTACTCCCGGATTACTGGATCTCACAGTTTCTCACAGGGCACGGGGGCTTTCGAGCCAAGCTCCAGAAACATGGTAAAAATATTGACCCGCTTTGTCCCAGCTGTGGTGTACCGGAAACCGCTGAACATGTGGTAATTTCATGCACTGCCTTTGAGGCATTGAGAGCCAAGCTACAGAAAGAAACAGGGCTGTATGTTCTAACGGAGAGTGATTTCCCTCAACTAGTATCAGCTGACAACTACCCGTATTACAAAAGTTTTGTGTATGGTTGGAAAACTGAAGTGGGGGTAGAGCACTTCAACCTAGGAAGAAGGGGCCACGCCCCAGAAAGAATCCTGGACAGGAATGATGCCGACGACAACCCCATCACCGAATAATGCCTATGTAAACGTAAAATTGAAAAAAAAAAAAAAAAAAAAAAAAAAAAAAAAAAAAAAATGATATAGGTATGTTGTTATTTTAAATTAGTATGTTATAGTTATTATGTAGTTATTATTATGTATTATAGTATGTTATAGTTAGTATGTAGTTAATTTTAATATAGTATGTTGTATTAGTAGTTTGTATTAGTAGTTGTATTAGTAGTTTGTATTAGTAGTTAAGTTTAATATAGTATGTTGTATTAAATATAGGTTGTTGTATTAGATATAAGGTATATTGTATTAAATACAAGTATGTAGTTATGTAAAGCGTTTAATGTTTTTTAAATATTAAATGTTACTTTAAACGTGTAGTGTAATCTTGAAATGTTAAATGTAATATTGAAATGTTCTGTTAAATGTTTAAGAAAATTTATTCTTGCAATGTTAAAAGTAATATTGAAATGTTATGTTAAACTGTTAAAACCAGCAGTGATGGCTACAAGCCATCCCTGCAAAACCCGTGTAGCCGAGAGGCAAGGAAGGGAAATAAATAAAAAAAAAAAGATAATGCAGTTTATTTTCCGCAAGAGTTTCTTAATAGTCTTTATCCTTCTTGATTAATAATTCATAGATTAAAATTAAAAATGGTGTCTAATTGTGCTTTTACGTAATCTTCAACCACCTAATCAGTGCAATTATAACTAGATTAATAATTACTGCTATGCGTGAAAAAATCATTGAAGAAATAATGCTCAACCACATGCTAAAATACAAGAATCTTATCGATAAATAAATAAAACTTTAATTTTTAGTTGAAATTACCTTTACTTATGAGGGCGGGGATGCTAGTTTTCTTATATATTAATGTCTTATAAATAAAAAAAAAATTACTTGAGGTACGCATGATGATATAGAAGGATCAATACAATTAGGATTGATGGATTAAATGCCACTTCTATTGAGATTATTTTATTTGAAAACTAGTTTCGAATGCTAAACATTCATCTTCAGTTCTTCGAGGTAACTAAAACACAGTGTTTTAGTTACCTCGAAGAACTGAAGATGAATGTTTAGCATTCGAAACTAGTTTTCAAATAAAATAATCTCAATAGAAGTGGCATTTAATCCATCAATCCTAAAAAAAAATTAGAAATTAAAAAAAATGTATTTCCTATAAATTGTTATTTTGTAATTGTTATTGTTATTGTTGTTTTGCTGATTGAGGGTGGTACACTTTTTGCCAATTCAACGAATAAAAAACTTTATAAACTAAAAACATTAATGCCACCTTGATTTGTAAAGCCCGCACTGACTAGAGTTAATAATAATAGCAATTAAAACATATAAAAACAAAAGATAAACAAAAATAATTACGATATAGATATGCAATGGAGAGGAAAAGTATAAGAAAAGCAAAATATTATTGTAACATTGAAAAAAGTACTAATCATAAAAGAAACAAATTGGCATGTTTTGGTACATATAACCCATGCAATTTGCAAAAAATCCGTGCTATATACGAATTTAAGACATTTTATTTATGAATTGATGAAAAAACGTTACAACAAAAATGTCAAAAGACATTCCTGACTGGGAAAAACATACCATATGTCAATCTACAATCTACTGCTTTTCCCAATTTACATTTTAAGATTAAATGGATCTTAACTAAATAATTAAATTAAATTACTACCAATGATTATTCGTAATAAACTAAGTTGAGAGGAAATAGCCACGTTTCAAACGTGACTTTTTTTTTTATTGAAACCAATAAACCTCCTAAACGGTGGGCCCTAGCAACAACAATTATAAAACGAATATATTATCCATTAAATTTCTAATCGGAAAACTTTTATCAAATTAGCGATAGGAGCAACACTATCAGAGCTAGATCGGGTCAAAAAAGCACTATTCTTAAAAAATGTAGGCAAAATGTGACTTTTTTTTTTTATTTAAACCAATATTGCTCCTAAACGGTAGGTCCTAGCGGCGAATGTTACAAAAAGTATTTTCCATTAAATTTCTGACTAGGAAACTCTGGTCGAATTTTCAATGCGAGGAGCACCAACAAAGCTAGTCTATGTCAAAAGGTTACATTATTGAGTGTAAAAAAAAAAAAAGTAATAAAAAAATAAAAAAAAAAATTAAAAAAAAAAAAACTAAATGGCAGATCTTAACGAAAAATTTTATCAAAAATATTCCCTATTAAATTTTGTGCCAAAGATTTTTGTTAAAATTTTTGATTTGCGCAGCATTATCAAAGTGAAAGACTGTCAAAAAGCCCTTATAAAATAAAAGATAAAGTGACTTTTTTTATTGAAACAAAACGTCTAGCTACTAAACGGTTGGCCCTCGCTACAAATGTTATAAAACCAGAAATATTCTTTAACAAAGTGTTGAACATGCTAGAGCGTGTCAAAATGTTTCATTTTTTAATGTAAAAAAAACGTTACACCAAAAAAGCATAGACTCCCAGCAAAAATACATCCATGTCAAAAAAAAAAAGAAAAGAAAAAAGATTTTTCATAGAAACAAAATTGAGCAGTAACATAAAATATAAAAAAAAAAAAAAAAAAAAAAAAACCTGTACCACTTACAACCCATGAAGGGTCTCGGGTTCAGTACTTAGATAGGCTGTACTGTTTCTAAGCCAACGGTTGTGAAAGGAGGTGGTTTGGCCAGAATCACGCTCAACATAAAATATAACAGATGTATTATCAAAGAATAGATTCAATGATTAGAGTTATATTTTCAGATTGTTTATTCCTCCATCTTAAAAGCAGTTAAATCATCGAATATTTCAAAACAGTGTCCTTAAGGAGTCTAATATTTTAAAACAGTATCCTCAAGGACAACAACGGCGGAATAACTCTCCGCTATCTTAAAATCGTTAAATATTAAAAATATTTAAAAACAGTATACTCAAGGACAAAAATGGCTGACTTAAAAACCGTTAAATATTTCAAAATTTACTTAAGGACGAAAAACTAATAAAATCGTTAAATCTTAAAAAAGAAATAAAATTAGCATCCTTAAGGACGAAAATTAATAAATATACGTCGCCCAAAAGAGGTCCTTCCGTCATCTTAAAACAGCATCTTTGAGGACGAAAACTAATTCTAATTGTGGAAGGAGAGTGGCCAAGGATATCCTTCGGCCTCAAAAAATCGTCAGATCCTGAGTGATCGGTAAAACAACAACTGAATAAATCTCTTTAATCCATGCCAGGAGAAGTTAATATTGAGTGCTAATCTCCCACACGCCTGTAAGGCCTGTAGTATTTACAGTATAAGGAAATTCACTTGTTACCCTAAAAGCTGGTGTGAATCAAAATTTGAAAGAGAAAAAAATTTGATTGTTAGAAAAGGTTACATCGTTCTAAAAATCATTTTCTAGAAAAAATATCAATTGACCAAAGAATATTAACCAATGAAATACTGTGTAACAGGGAATATATATTCTAAGAAGAGTAACCATAAACGTTTTGGTAAATTACAAGTAATGTTTTATTTATTTATTTTTTAAGCCTCTTATTTTCTCGTTTTGTTATGCTTAATATTTTATTTTTGTCAGTAAGAAATAAAACTAAAACTAACAACATGTTTACATATTTCTACCAACATTGGGGAACTGGACTTGATAATAATTCTATTGAATAAGTTATTCCCAGACAGTGGTAATTTTGACTGGAAATTTAAATGTTTTAGGTTTATAATTTCTTTTATGGTTGGTAATTGAAGCTCTTCATTTATTTTCTCTATTTCTTTTCGAATGCCGTTCTCTTTACTATTTTCTAATAATTCTAGTTTGGAATGATTCCAACCATTTTTAAGGGTCTTTTTGACAGATAAAGCTACATCGGTGCTCCATAAAGTAATACCAGACTTATAACGCATTTATATGATTATATGATTTTGTCCGTAAAGTATTTAGTTTCTTTTCGAAATGGGCTAAAAAAAGTCATATGTCTATCAAAGTAAATGTCAAAATATAATAATTCATTAGAAATTTTGATTGTATGTAATATAATAAGTATTATATAAGTCTAATTTAAAACTGACCGGAAGTTTTTTGTTCTCTTTTTTAAATGAAAATATTGCAGATTTAGTTTTATTAACATTCAACTCAATATGAAGTTTCCATAAGTCGCCCACAATCTTGTGGAGGCTACTGCTTGTGATAGCTAGGTCATCAACGAAAGAGGTTACACTGGCTTTGAGGTATTTAGCTCCAACAATGTTTGCTGTGTACATAGAGAAAAGGATCAGAGTCAAAACCGCTCCTTGTGGGACATCATAAGTAAGAGGTACTTCTTTTGAAGAGGCTCTCCAACTTTTACCACCAGATATCGTTGGTTAAGAAACGACTTAATAATCAAGAATAGTAGCTCTGGGTATTAATTTAAGCTTTTAAAAGGGACTTTCTTATATAGATAATATCTTTACGATTAAGCTAAAAGCTAAATACTTCTTAGCGTGGCTTGTGTAATTTAGTTCAAGCATTTAAACTAATATAACAACAACGAAAATGGAGCCACGGTCTATGCAGAACCTTGCCCTCTTCCGCGATTCCCTCTCCATTTATTTCGGTTACCAACAGCTCTCTTCCTCTCTTCTAGTATTTCACACTAGGGTCTTTAGGTCTGTTTAAACTAATATCTAATAATAATGTTTAAAATAATATCTCCTTTTATATTCCTAAATATTGCTAGAAAATTTGGATTGATGAATTATTTGCTACTTATTCATCAGACTTTTTTTTTTTTTTTTTTTTTTTTTTTTTTTTTTTTTTTTTTTTTTTTTTTTTTTTTTTTTTTTTTTTTTTTTTTATGTAACACTTTTTTTGAACTAATCCTTCCAATCCAAATATCTGAAAACAATAACCTACGCCCCTTACTATATATCTTACAAAACCTTACAAAATGACCATAATATACCTTTGTCCTAGAATCCGTACCCGTCATATTTTAAAAAGTTCATTACCCCATCTAAATTCTCTAACCCAAACCATATCTTGTTCTAATCACCACTATAGCCTTTCATGCAGGTTAAAAAGGCAGTGGTCTCGTGATCAATTATAAAATTTGACGTGGAGTTCTGGCACTGGCAAGCTTTTCAACCCTTGAACGACTGAAATATAGCAATCTCACTCAGCCTTCACTGGGCTTTTTTACACTAATGGCGCAGCCAAGAGAAAATCGCAAGCACTATATTGCCCTGGTTTGTCCGTCTAAGAGCGGAGGGACAAGTCTGATAGAGGGATCCCTAGGAGATTGTAAAGCGTAAATAACTATGACTGTATTTTTATATTTTAATATAATCCTTCTTCTTCTTCTTTAACTTTCTCTTTTGTGCCTTTCAGCGTAGAGTTGATCCAACCCAGGACCTCCATCCGTCTCTGTCTCTCGCAAGAGCTGTCATCTCTTGCAGTGTCTTTCCTCTTGCTTGTCCCAACCTGGATATATAGCTATTGTAGGTAAGCCGAGGCCTTACTTTAGATCTAGTACCTGCTGGTCTCGCCTCCATAAATTTTCGTGGGTCTTTGTCTGGGCTCATCCGGCATACGTGCCCACACCATCTCAGCTGCCTCTTTTCCAGGGTCTCTTACATCGCGGGGATATTTAATTCTTCCCTAATTGTTCCATTTCGGATTTTATCCCGGCGTGTTTTGTAAGCCACTCTGCGTAAGTACTTCATCTACGCAGCAGTTATTCGGCTCCATTTATTATCAGTAAGGACCCAACTCTCTGCTCTATATAGCAGAACTGGCATATATACAGCCTTGAAAATGTGGAGCTTGACATCTTTCCCTATCTCTCTCTTTCCCACAATTGTGTTGCAGATGGAGTAATATATGCTGTTTGCTTTGGCTATCCTTTGGGCTGGTTCTTGTTCTAATGTTCCATTTCTGCAGATCACAGTTCCTAGGTAGGAGAATTCATTTACTACTTCAAGCTCCTTATTATTGCAGGACAGATGGATTTGTTCGGGCTCTCGTCCTACTTGTAGGATTTTGCTTTTTGTCACATTTATATTCATGCCCTTCCTAGCGAGTTCTGCTTCCCATTCTACTAGGGTTTATTCGAGGCTATATGTAGAATCAGCAATTAACACAATGTCATCAGCATATATCATTGCTTGTGCCAGTATTGTTCTCATATTCCAATGACCTATCACCGCCCTTGCTGTTCTTATCTTCCATATCTTAATAATTTCATCCATAAAGATGATGAAGAGTAGAGGACTTAGACTGTCTCCCTGCTTAACTGCTTTTTCGATTAGGAAGCACTTTGACTCTATTCCATTTATTCTTACAATGCCTTTAGGAGCCTGGTACGTTAATTGGATTGCTTCAATCAGACCTGATAGGACGTTTTAGCTATTAAGGCGCACCATATTTCTTCTCTTGGCACTGAGTTAAATGCGGCTTTTATGTCAAGAAAAGCAAGGTACAAGCTTCTGTTTCGATCCCAGGCTTTCCCAGTTGTCATTCTTAGGTCTAAAATGTGGTCTTGTGTTTGGCGCTCTAGGCGAAATGCAGCTTGCTCTTCCTCCAGGTTGTCTTCGACTAATGGCCTCAGCTTCTTTTCTAGAATCGAGGTGTATATTTTATATACGACTTGGAAGAGACAAATTGGCCTGTAATTACCACATTCACTTGTGCTTTCCTTCTTGTGGATTGGTACGATGATGTTGTTTTCCCAGTCTTCAGGAATCTTCTTTTCCTTATAAATTTTCTGGAATAGAACTTGCAGCACTTTGATTATCTCCCTTCCAGCATTTTTAATAAATTCTGAAGAGATTCCGTCCCTACCTGGGCGTCGAAACATTTCTTAAGGAAAAGAGGCCTTCATTAACAGGTGGTATTATGGATTGGGACCAATTTAGAGAGCAACTAAATTCTAAACTGTCCATCCCAACTGCTCTCAAAACAGAAAAAGAATTGGAAGAGACAGTTGAACTCTTTACAACATCAGTACAAGAAGTAAAGAAACTATCCATTTACCTAACTACCCTCAACATATTAGGGATCTTATTAGAGCCAAGAGACAAGCGCGTAAAAAATGGCAAAAAGACCGATTCCCTTCTGACAGACAGACGTATAATAAACTCAATAATGACCTTAAACACCAAATACGAAAATTTAAACAAAATAACTATGACAATTATTTTTCAAACTTGACAACCGATGATAACAGTCTATGGAATCATACCAAACGCCTCTTGAAACACCGTGAACCATCGGTCCCACTGAGAAAATATGATGATTCCTGGGTTGTCTCGGACAGAGAAAAGTCAGAAATTTTTGCCGATTATCTTTTTGTCTGTATTTAGACCACATGATGACTTAACTGACGCACTCCATGATGAACATTTAGAGACAATATTAGACTCATTAGTTTTTCTTTCAACCCTTTATAAACGCTATTCTCAGAACAACAAAATTTCCCTTTGGAAACATTCCTTGATATTACTGATTAATAAGCCGAACAAAGACAAATACACACCTTCTTCCTACAGACCTATTAGTCTCTGTTCTTACTTGAAAAATTTACTGGACCGATCACTAAATTACTGAATGAATTTATACCTGATCACCAATTTGGATTCCGCTGATATCATTGCAACAACACAACAGTTATAGAAGTCACAGTTACATATCCGCTGCTTTAGAACTAAAACTTATTTTGTTTTTTGGACGTTTCCCAGGCTTTTGATAGAGTAGGGCACAGGGGTTACTAGTTTCAAAAACCGTTACTACCACACACTTACTACCTTATCTTAAAATCTTTTCTTTCAGACCGCTTTTTCTCTGTTCGCCAGGGCTCAGATATCTCCTCCATCAAACCTATTTTAGCAGGAGTCCCTCAAGGCTCAATTTTAGCACCTTTTCTATACTTAGTATATACCTATGACATACCGACGAACAATAACGTATTAAAACTGCTACTTACGCAGATGACACTGCAATCATGACTAGAGACGCGGACCCTACACAAGCCACCTTAACACTTCAAAATAACCTCAACGAGATTCAAACTTGGTGTAAGAAATGGAAAATAAAACTTAATTTTAGGTGACAAATCCCTTCATATTACATTTACACTGCGACGCAAGACCTGCCCGCCTGTTTACATTGACAACCAACCTTTACACCAAACTGAAAAAGTGACATACTTAGGACTTACGCTTGATAGAAGACTGACATGGGGCCCACACGTCAAGACAAAAAAAAACAGACGTTACAGTTAAGACTGCGACTTCTATACTCAGTAAAACATATGTTTTCAAGACGTCCAGTCGCTACATTAATAATATAGTACTGTCTGGCATCTGATCGCAAGAAGATTGCATCTCGCTTTAGCCGCTTACATCGACTGTCTGGATTTTGATGTTATGAAGATCGCACCTCATATAATCGGCTAGTGCAGTCTTGGCTTCTAACGCAAGGAGAGAGCACCTCGTGCGAACAATAGTATTTGGATCCTGAAATAGCAAGTGTGCTCCACTCGCTACAGTTAAAGCAAACGCATTGAAGTGGAAAAATCGCATTGAACTTCGGTCTTTTCATCGTTTAATGAAGATCATCTGGAGATAATTGATCTTCACTTCGTGAGTTGGTTGAACTTTATTTTAAACATTTAATTAATTTTAACTTACCATTTTCAATCTATTAAGGTTAAACGATTTTCTTTATTTACAAAACTTTTTTTATCTTATTAAAAACTATTTAAAGATGTAAATTATTTCTCAACTGTACAATTTGTTTTAATTAAATATTTTCCATTGTATGTTTTTTTTGTTTGTTTGGTTTTTTTTTTTGTAAATACATATATAATTAATCTGTTACATAATCGGAAAGGATTATTTTCTTTTGTTTTATATTTTTTTCAGTTTCTTGTTGTTTCATATGTTTTAATAACTAAGGACGCTGCAGAACCGGCTGGAAAGGGGATAGTGGTAGGCAGCCAAAAAAGGTTAGCCCCTCTTCCCAACAGTGTCTTTCCCACCTTTTTTAAAATTTCAGTGGCATCTTTAACTAAGTCGCCATTTTCGTTTTTTTACATTTCGAATGTTCTTGCTCTTTCTACCTCTTAGACTCTTTACTTTTCTCCAAAACCTTTTGATGTTTTCCCGGTAGTCATCATCCAATTCAAAGCGTTCCTAGGACTCTTTCTTAGACTCCCTGACTGTTTACTTGGAGCTATTCCTCTTTTGAATATAAATAGACCAGTTCTGCTGTGACTTATTTGCCATATAGTCTTTCCAGGCTTTCTTTTTGTCAGCCACCGCACGTTTTACATACTCGTTCCACCATTCTGTTCTTTAGCCCTCATATTAATTTTCTTGGAAGTGCAAATTTCAGTAGCAGTTTCAAGTATACAGCATCCGATGTCTGACCACATTTCATCTATATTGTTTTCGAGATCTATCGATTGGAGCCGATGGTCTAGCAGCTCTGCATATAAAGTCCTCTTTTCGGAATCCAGTAACACTGTCGTATCTATCATTTCATATGCTTTGGGTTTCCTATTGATGGACTTGGCAATCCGGGTTTCTGCAACGAAAAGTAAGTGGTCGGTGCTGAGCTCTGCACCTCTTATTACTTTTACATCAGTAAAGTATCTCCTAATTTTTTAACTGTAGATCAAGTAATCTATGACGCTGTTTACGTTTCTTTCTTGGGCATAAAATGTTATTTTATTTGAAAAGAACATGTTACCTATAAACAGATCATAATCTACACAGAATTCTATAAGTCTTTGTCCATTTCTATTTTTAGTTGTTTCTCCACTATAATGTCCCATCGCACCTTGCGTTACTCTATTATCCCTTTCAATCCTAGCATTTAGGTCTCCCATTATTAATATTTCTCTTCCCGAGTCGTAGCTTCTACTTGTTTCTCTTTCCAGTTCAACATAGAACTGTTCTTTGTCTAATATATCTGCATCCTCGGTAGGTGCATATACCTGGATTAGAGTGACCTTTCCTACCGATAGTTGCATATCTATAGTTAGAATTCGAGAAGAGACAGGTGCCAAGCGTAAATCCTTAATCGTGCTGTTTCGTAACCGTTTATCCTATCCATATCCGATGCTGGTTATGTTTCTTTGAATCTAATGTTACCTTTCTATGGGTGATTGACCCTAATAATAGGAAAGATCCCGTCAGCCCGGGAATACGGTCCTGGTAGGAAGGCACCAGGGACCTACCCTAGAAGGATTGCTCCTTCGAGGACCTCTTTCTCTCGTTTGTTCACCGACCCAGTCCTTATATATATATATATATATATAGAAAGATAACCGGATGTTGTCATTTCTTAGAGTATACTGGGGTACAATAAAAAGAATAGGAAGGCGTAGTTAGAGAAATGATCAGGTTAACAGACAAATCTTTACCTTTTCTTTATGATCCTGAGTTTTTCAGTTCTTACTGCAGATAAATCAAAAACGGGACGCTTGGGAGTGTTTATTCAGTCATTTAAACAAAGATTTCATAATATCTAATGATTTATAGATGTTTAGCTCTAGACCGGGCGCAATTGTTGCTTTAGCAAACCAGCCGAATGTTTTCCTAGTTCAATTTATTGACACGGACCCGATTGCATCCAGTCGGTAATAATCTTCCACTAACTCTCCCATGTCCCTTTAGTGCTGTTTCAAATTTAGTTTAGTGAGCACCTACTCTAACATTGGTTACAAACGGACTTCTTCGATACAAAGGTGACATACTGGAAAAAGCACATAACCAATATTTCTCAGCCGACATTCAAAGAACTTTAAATTCAACTTACTACCCTTTATATAGAAATCTATGTAGTTACAATACTCCCAATCCCGAAAAGTACCTTACATTTAAAGTTCATATGAAGAAATTAAAATGTGTCAGCCAATTAAGAGTTGCTAATTCAGAACATATCATAATTAATGGAAAAAACACAACTTTTTTGTTCAAGTCACAAGAAATCTGTATATCTTGCAATCAATTTATCTACAATAGTCTACACCACATTCTCCTTCACTGCCCAGCACACAATGAACATAGACAACAATTTCTTCAACAGTTCATCTTAGAATCTTCTGATAACCAAAGTATCCACTATACTCGATATTGACAGTGTAGAGAAATTACATAAAGTTTACTATTACATGATGGGCCTCCAAAATGTGCTAAATCGTTTATCATAGACCATTTTCTATTAAGCGTCTGTTTTCAGTTTATCTCTAAAGTGAAATTTTTGTTAATTTATTTTTATTGTTTCTATCATAACACCAATTTATTCTCCATTCTATTATGTTTTGAAAACCAGAATGTATTAGTGAATCGAATTTTATTTATTTTATTAATTATGAAATGATATGTACATTAATTGTAATTTATAGCCAAGCTAGGCTCTATTTGTATGGGGAAGCTCCCAAAGACAAATAAAAAATATCTACCTATCTATCTATCTATCTACTCTAACATTGGTAGGCAAAGTCAACCATGTGCTAGCTCAAGTAAACCGAACTATATTTTGATATATATATATATATATATATATATATATATATATATATATAAATTAAATCTTAAAACATACCTAAAATTTTACAAGAGCTTAAATAGTAATCTGACGAGAAGTAAGGAACTAGATATTGGATTTTTCGGACTGCGAAGATGGAATTATGAATCATTTTGAGAAGGAAAATAATTTTGAAATGGAGCAGGAAACTCTTTCTTAAAATTATAAAATCAACCTCTGAAGGCGTGTAATACAATGATGATACCATGTGCGCTACGATGGACTTCACTCAATGTTTAAATTAAAAAAAAAAATGTAATAATATATGTAAGTTGAGAAAACCCGTGTGGTTAAATGACTGACGAAGAATGATAATAATGACGTTAAAAAAAATCAAGGTATACCATGTCTAAAAGTAAAATTTCTATTAGCATAATTTTTGTTGGCATATTGTTTGTTTTTGTGATATCGAATAAAAAAATAATTAAGCATCCCTCACACTGAAGTGAAAATCATCGCAGAGCCAATTCGGGGTGGAAAAACTCTCTCCCCTCTTTATCTCGAATAAAAACGCTTTCCGCAGCGAAAAACAGTTGCGGCGAAAAGAATGATACACGGAAGGGCGGAAGTATGCCTCAATCTTTGGACCTCCTAGGTCGCCACGTAAATAGAGGGGAGCTAATTTTTCCGCCGTTCTGCGATTAGTTTAGCCTTTGTGTGTGGGACATTAGGTTACATCACTCCCATTACAACTGAAACAATTAGGACCAATGATAATAAATAATAGTTTAGACCAAAACTGAATATATTATCAGAAGTTAAAGAAAACTGTAGTGGTTGACAAAGTCAACTGCGTGCCCGGATAGTGACTCAATAGTTGCGTCAAGTTTAGGGTCAGTAATACTTAAAATCTTGAAGGGGGAAGGAGATTCACTACACCCTTGGAGAAGCCCTTTACTTGTCTATATTTTGAAAGACAGTGTCCAATTATGTTTTGGTATGTAATTCCGTTATATATTTTTATAAGAATTATTATTAGGGAATTATTGATATCTGCTTTCCGTCGGGCATTCCATAATAAGCTTCGCGGAACACTATCGTGTGTTTTTTCCAATGCAATAGATATTAGTTCAATATCTCGTGTTACTGCTTTATTTTTCTCCAATCGCAGCCTTAGTGAGAATGTCTGATCTAAGCCTGATCTTCCTACAGTAGATCCACATTAGTCATCTGAGTCATTAAATTATTTTTCTAATCCGTTTCTGATGATTCTAAGAAGGATTTTTATAATAGAATTTTTCCCATAGAATCCTCTGTACATTGTATTACTTTTTTTAATCAATTGGTTTGCTACCCGAGCTTCATCTCTTCTGTTATTGATTAAATTCTTAGTGTTTTGTTACATAATCTTGTCAAATGCACCGCTTCATTTTTTCATAAGTAATTAATTCTATCCGGAAATAAATTAAAAAAAAAAAAAAATTTTTTAGTTATTCCTGATTTTAATTCTTCTTCCACCTCTATCTGATCTATTGTCACCTCTTCTTCTTTATACTGTCATTTATTATCTTCCTTCAATAATTATTATTATTCATTCATTAAATGATTTAGTGATGTGAAGAGATTTAAATTTGACTTTCTTACTCTCTCCCATTCCTAAATTTGAACTAATCCCACTTACTTCTTTATATACTGTTTTATTTTTTCATAATTTTGTAGCTTTCCATTGAGTTATTGTCCTTCTTATTTTGTATTAGTTGGGTATGATACTTAATTAAAGAAACACATTATTTGTAACTATTAGACTTAAGTTATAATTATAATTAATGACTTGAGGATGCAAGATAAGGCTTTGCACGGGGTAGTCAAATTTACGTAATCGTATCTTTTCATAGTTTTTTTATTTTTTACCAGTTAAAATTTTAATTATAAATAATATCAAAATTGTGATTCCCCAAATAATCTATTAATTTATTAATTCTTAATACGAAATAAAATTCCTTCAATTTTTTTTTGTACATATAATTTTTTTCTTTTTATCTTATAAAGGTTTTACTTGACGTTTTACTTAATGTATACTTTTTCTAATCAATTTCGTCTTCTCTGTTCCTGTTTCTGGATTATCTCACTGTATGGGCTGTTGTATCAAGGACAATATAAATTATTCCTTTTTCCGCGTATAAGTCGAACCTAGTTATTTGCAGGAAAAAATATTGTAATTTTAATATATTTATATATATTTTTTAGTTTTAAGTTTCAGTATTAATATATAGTTTATTTAGACTGAACGTTAAACTTATACTATTGGGAAAACTAGTCCGGAATGTGAGTATATTGTTTCTTTTGGCCAACCAAAGACTGTTACTATAGCTAACCTCCTGACTGTTACTACTTTGTTACCGCTCATTCTACACTAACGTGGGAGTATCATTTTGGGGCAACTACGAAGTTAATATTAATAAACCTAGATGGGAATAAAAGTCACTGAGACATTATCGTTCTTATCACAGTAATTATAAAACAGATTGGTAAATCATTTGTTGTCGAAGGTATTCTAGTGGTTTAATACAACTACTTTAATCAAATTGCTAGTCTTATCTCGAATCATTAAGCCAGATTGAGTAAGAATATATAGGATATAATAATTGTTTATAAGGATCAAACTTAGAACAATACCTGAAGTTAGTGATTTTCACTCCATCCGCCCTAGGTCTGCCAAAGCCAACGAAGGAGACTCTTGGGAGTCATTTGATCTTGCAGTACCGACCATATATGTTCCAACTTCATCCATCAGATTGTTCTAGAATCTAACTCGACTTTTTTTTTATTTTTATTTTTTTAATCTTTTAATCTTAACTGTCCTTGAGGAGACGTTAGCTCAGTTACTTTACATAACGATATTCCGGAATTCCTGACTTTGAGTTTCATTGGTGTTTCATTTGTTTTCAATAAATCATCTATTGGCTATAGTCTTAGAAGAACTCTGAATTAGGTGAAGTTCAAAGAAGCAATATTTTATTATTCACCTAATATCTTCTTTGATATAACATACCTTACTGTTAAGCATACTTGTATTTAGATGCTTTAGTTATGTTTAGTACAGAGCCTAAGTTTATTTCCTTTCGACTGAATGAGTCTAGTTATTGCTATGTAGATGAGTATTAGGTAATTTATTAAAATGTTTACAGAGTTCTTCAAGTAAATGATGAAAAAGTCAAAATCAACTAGCAATTTCTTATCGTTGTGATATTCTATGTGGATTCCACGTAAGACCCTTATATAAATTGACTGGCGCATTTGTTAAGCTGTTATTAAAAAGTATTGGTTATTTCAGGAAATTCGTTACAAATAATTCATATCTTTCAATTTTACATCATTCCTAAAGGTTATAGGTGAATGGAGTGATTGTAATCAACAAAACCTGCGGCCAATCACTTAAAATGATAAAACGTTTACTGAACCCAAGGACATTGCCAATTCTCTTGCAGAACATGTTTCCTGTATTACAAAAAAAAAAAAAAAAAAAAAAAAAAAAAAAAAAAATATGTCACGTAATCTTATTCAGAGTCATCCAAACTCAAATCATAATAACTGACACTATGAAGAACTAAAATATATTATAAGCCATTCCCGTTCCAAATTTCTATATCCAGATAAGGTTCACATAGAATTTGTAAAAAAAAAAATTACCCCGATAGTGACTAACTTGTTATTAAAACTCCAAAACAATATACGGATGAACGAAGCTTTCCCTAAAATATGGTCAACGGCAACTGCAGTTCCATTACTAAAATCCAATAAAGATCCTAGATTGGTTCAGAGTTACAAACATATCCCCCTCACTTTGTTTATGTGTAAGTTAACCAAAACAAATAATCAATTACCACTCTTCATGGGAATTAGAAACCCGTAAATTGCTAGATAAAGAACAATTTCGCAAATATTAATCAACAATGTTCCTTCTTTTCAAATTTAATTCATTTTTAAAATCGTCTTCTAATAAAAAGCAACATGTTTTTGCAGTTTTTATAAACTTAAAATGCGTTTGACCCATGTTGGAGTGGAAAAATTATAGACTCCTGAAAGTTATGTTTTTTTTTCTAGAAACATCTTGTACTTCATTCAAACTTTTCTCTCAAATCTTAAGTTTATAGTTCGTACAGGCTAAGTATTTTCTGACAAATATGATTTATATGACGGGGTGTCTCATGGATCTGTCTCATGATAGTCTTGAGTCAAAAGTGGCCCTCAAATATCTAATAAAATTAGGTTCGTTTAGGATTTGATTTCCAAGATGGCAGTGAATGGTTGCGCACATTTTCGAATTATGTAATAATGAACTGCAAAAGATTTGAAAGGGTTGACGTTAAATTCGTGACATTCAACCTAAACTACTTTTAAGTCCTAAACTACTTAACATCGCAATCAATAATATCAGAAAATTTGCTCCAAATCCCGTTGGAATTTCCTTATACGTTGATGAAATTTTAATTTATTATAGATCCACCGTTCACCATCTTCTACCTTTCGAAACCCGCAGATTACTAGTTACTTCCCTTATCTTCTCCCATTTCGACTATTGATATGCTGTTTATGGGGGTGTTTCTAGTGATCTCGAGGCCAGACTCAAAAGACTGTTCAACTGGTGCATTTGTTTTATTTTCGGGATCCCAAGGAACGCCCATGTTTCACAATTTTACGCGGAGTTTAAGTGGCTCTTTCTTTCCTTCCGTCGCCAGTATTTTCTGGCATCCTTTCTCAACCAAACAGTGAAATCCCAACGCCCACTTTACATTTCTCAACTCCTTCAGCTCAAATCCTCTGTTCTTACCCGCCAAACCCGTTCCCGCCCATCAGATTTGTACAGTCCTGCTCATTGCTCCGCTGCTATCGACAGGTCATTCCTAATCCGATCCTCGTCCATATGAAACTCCATCCCTTACACCATTCGCCACTCAAACACCCTTTCCACTTTCACTTATTTAACTACCTACTGTCCATCTAGATCCATGAAAACTGCCATTAGCCACTTAATAGTTACATAAAATATTAGCCACTTAATAGTTATATAAAATATAAAATTTTATGTACACGAAATTTTATTGTTATTATACAATTGATTCGCAAAATGAATCGAAATATTTGTATTTCTTTTTGTCAATATTTATAAGCTTAATTTTTATTTGTTATCATTATTAATTGCAATTTTATTATATTTAATAATATTTCATAATCATCTTGAGGCTCTGAAGGCCCCTGATTGTGTATTATTTTTTATTCTTAAGGGACTTACGGTCCTAGAATAAATAAAGAACTTTTTTATTTATTTATTTGAATATGACCAGTATGACTGACAAAAAAAAAAAAAAAAATTAAATCAAGACATGGCACAACCTAACCAGTGATTACAATATTAAAAACTCTTCTTACATGAAACAATATAAGAATCTTACAATTTGTTTAAGTTGTGTAATAAAACTTTAATACGTATTACTTATCTAAAATTGTAAAAAGATCTGGACAAGGTTTAAATGTTAAAAATTTGTATTTTAGATGGGCAGCTAGTATTTTAGTACGGCCTAATATAGATCAATAATATCACCCTTGGATTATTTTATGTTACATTGAACTGAGAATAAGCACTTGGGTTTGTGCTTTAATATAGATCAATGTTTTAGAGATTACTTGGAAAATGCTTGCAACGTCTTGCAAAAATTCTCAATTCGCACATAAATAACTTGATCATATGACTAAAAAATAATTCTTCCTTTAAAAGAAACAGTTTTTGTAAGAACATTCAGAATTAGATAAAAATATCTGTAGGGCAAAATAATAGGGCAGGGGATCAATGGGTCAGATATAGAATTTCTACCTCAGCTCCATCTGAAATCGCGTTTCATGCTCCCGGTTAATATACCTTAAATAATTCCATCCTGGAAAAAAGGAAATGCTGGCGGGGTCCAGAAGGGAGTGAGATTATTGCTCTTATCGTCATCGAACACCCAGCTCCCTTTGGCATCTTTCCTAATACATATTCATTTTTTTTTTTTTTCAGGTAAAGGATTAAAGGGCGGTTAAAAGTTTTAATTTAACTGAATATAGAATATAACATAAAAACACTTGTCTATTAAATTTTCTGCAAAAAAAAAAAAAAAAAAATTCAGATGAAGTTTGTTAATTGTTGGGGTATGCAGTCATAGATACACAGCTATTAAAAATCGCCACTCTTTCTGAAACCCTGATGAAGGCTTACAATGCAAGTCGAAACGTCGACATTATAAATCGAAATATTATTTTTAATTTCTGTGTATCTATGACTGATTAGCCCAACAATCTACATATCTAAATAAAGTATCTTATATCATATGAATCCTTTTCTAAATGGAAGTAATAAATTATCATATTTATTAGAGTATGTTATTATTTTCATTAACTATTTTGTTATTATAATGACAATAACCAAATGTGCTGGAGTATAGAAAGGCTGGCTTGATTTCAAGGATGGTTTTAAATAGACCTCTTGTTCAATTACTGTTACCTCTAAACCAGATGCACTACTGGAGTCACGTATCTGGGTGCGTGGTTGACTTTAATGACCACATTATTTTACTTTCATAGAATATTTTCAGTCCTGATCCAAACTTTGTGGCATTTACTACGATTCTTATTGTTTTTAGTTGTTATGTGAGTAATATAACCTAATAGTAATGATCAAATTTTTATTTTACAGTAGGAAAAACAGTGCGCTAAAAAAAATCAAAATCTTTTGACATGAATCATGTCACATAATATACACAGTTTTTTATTACGTTTTTATTATAATTCTTCATTAGTCATTTTATTACTTTAGTTTTCTTAGTTTATAAATTTTATTACATGAATTTAAACATTTATTGATGTCCGTCGTAGCCAACATCCTTACATTCAGTCTGCATTCCTTTCTATTTTAAGAAACGCTCAAGTGACCTGTTCCAGGTATGTAAAGATGACATCCAAATTCGGGAAATTTTCTTTTTTTTTGAGACAATTCAGGAGGATCGTTTACAAATAAAGGAGTGGCTCAGAATATAACAAGATCGACTTGACTTTGATTCAGTTACGTTACTGATAGTTTTGCAACAACCAGTCAGCAAAAATGTATACTTTAAAATTATTTCTTTGTTGTCTGCTATCACTTTTGTTGCTTAAAATAATTCTATTTGATCATTGATTTTATTACTTTCAACTCTTGTTAAATGTGTTGTTTCTTTAGAGTATTTATCCGTAAGCGGTATAGGATTCCGGTTAGTCGTAGATGGATACTAATCATCCCGCAAAAATCTTTTTTTTTTTTTTTTATTATATCTTATTCAATATCTTTATCATATATATTATATATTTTTATTTATATCTTATCTTATATATTATATATTATTATTATTTTTTATTTTTTATCTCGCTTTTTGCGGTTTCTGAACTGAGGTGAGTCCAGCCAACTTCAGTTTAGGTTTACTTTTATTTATTTTTATTTTTATTTTTTCTCTCTTCATATGTTTAAAAATTTCCGAACAATCCTTCCCTTGTCCAGGAGTACCGCCTGTTGAGCCTCTCTTAGTACATCCAATGGCAACTTTAGGTCATCAATACCAACTACAGTTGAAGTTGGGATCAGCCCGTTTGTCGATATTACAATTGGCGTCACAACTGCTTTTTTTAGGCGATACAATTGCTTCAATTCAACGGCCAGTTCCTGGTATTTTCGTAACTTTTCTCCAACGGTAGAAGTCATATTGTTGTCGTTGGGAACGGCGATATCGACTATCCGTGCTGTCTTCTCTTCTAGGTTTATAAGTAATATGTCCGGTTTGTTGTGTCGCACAGTGTGGTCTGTCAGAATAGACTCGTCCCAATATAGCTTGAGAGGCCCATTTTGAAGCAACCTATCGGGCTTATACTTATAATATGGTGTTTGTTTCTCTAATAGGTTCAACTTCCTGGCTATGGACTGATGCACAATTTTGGCCACATTATTATGCCTTTGGAGATATTCCGAATTGGCTAGTACTACACATCCACCAGTGATATGCTGGATCGACTCCAGTGTCGCGGAACATAGTCGACACTTGTCCTTCCGTTTCTGAAAACAGTCTCCCAGCTATTAGCCATATTAATGATTCTTGCTTATCAACGCTGGCCTCGTGTAATTGGTTGTAGAACCTTCCATGTAGAGATTTATTCTTCCATTCTGTTATACGTTCTTTTTCTGAAATAATCATGACGTCTTCGGTTCTGCTCAAATTAAGAGGTGTTTTACCATCATCCAGCCTCTGAATTGTGATGTACATATTCGTGGTTTTTGAGAGAAAGTATTGACGTAGGGCCGATTCTTCCTTTCGGCACGCTTCCTCGATATTCAGTAATCCACATCCCCATTCCTTTCTTGATAAATACAGCCGGGGTGTGGAGGATATCGGATGGTGGGCCCTTTCTTTGGTTAGAGTCGTTCTTATCTTACGGTCAACCTCTTGCAGACTTGTGTTGGACCAATGTAGTACACCAAAGCTATAACTTAAAACTGGTATGGCCCAGGTGTTGATGGCTTTGATTTTTTGTATTCCTGACAAATGTGTCTACAATAGGAGCTTCAATCTCTTTTTGAATCTTGTCAGAAGTTCGTTCTTCATTCCCTTTTGGGCAATTTTGAGATACTGCTGCATTCTTGAATATTTATATAGTTTATTCGTTTCAAGTTCTTGAATACAATCTTCTTCATTTATAACTATATTTTCGGTTCTTTTCGAAAAAAACAAAAAAACATTATTATTATTATTATTTTTGTCTCTCCTATTCTCGGGTTTTTTTTCCGGAAAAATAGCACCTAAAGTCAAGGGTTAGGCACGGAATTTATTTATTTTTTGATGTTTAAAAATTTTCTGATGATACTGGCTGTTCCCAGAAGGACTGCCTTCTGCGAATCTTGTAGAATTTTATTCGTGAGATCCAGTTCTTTGATTTAGTTGACTGTGATCTTATTACTATTATTATTATTTATATCTTTATCTTATATATTATATATTTTTTTATTATATCTTATTTTATATCTTATCTTATTTTTTTTTATATCTATACTATTATAGAAATAGACTAACCAATTTTCGTTTGTGATCACTAACCACGAAAACTACTGAACCAATCTTTACCAAATTTTAACCACATCACCTTATAGTTCCAGGAAGGCTTTGCAATAATAAAATCTAGTGATTTTCAGTTAATTTGTTAAAAAGAAAATGATAATATGTGGATAGCAGCGAATTTTAAAATAGACCATCAGGTGGCGAGCGTCAGTCTATCTGAGAGGTATGATGTTTTATAAAACATGTTTTTGATAATAGAATTTACTTATATTCAATTAACTTATTTAAAAAGTTATAAATATGAGGTACGAGATGTAAATCCCAGTAAAATTTGAAAATCGACCGAAACATGGTTAGCACCATTCTACAACAGAGTTGTAATGATGAAACTATTAAATCCAACTATCAAATTTTAATCAAATCGTTTCCATAGTTCTAGGAAGATTTAGCAGTATTACAATTTAAACTAATAAAAATTTAATTGTACAATCTTGAGTGGCAGAAACAAGGTTTGCCACACTGTCATATACTTTTATGGTTACAAAAATAAAATCCAACCAGATAAAATCAATAAATTTTTTTCTATTTAATAAAAATTATTACCAAAACAAAATTTCGATCCTTTGTTTTTTGATATTGTATGTATTAGTATGATTCAGAGAACCTTTAGTTGTAAGCACTGATATTGCAGTCCATTACCAAAAAGAGTTTCTTTATAGTCTCCTTCTATCTGGATCAGTAACTCATACATCAAAATTAAATATTGGATGTCTATTTATGGCTTTACGTAATCTTCAAAAACCTAGTTTGATCATTCCATGAAATTATTATTGAAGAAATAGTGCTTAATTGCATACTTCAATACAATATTTTAGGGATAAACAAATAAAACTTTAGTTATTAGTTAAAACTATCTATGTTCCCTACTTATACAAGCGAACGAAGTCGCGACAGGGGATACTTCTAGTTATAAATATTTTAAATTGTGAATAATAAGAATTACCCATAAAACATTTTAATGTACCGAATAAAATTTACTTTATAATGTTACCCGTATTCTCTCTCTCTCTCTCTCTCTCTCTCTCTATATATATATATATATATATATACATATCTAATAGATTAAGCCCTTATATATTCAGAGTAACCACCAAGATGATAGATCTTTAAACGTAATTAATATCGCAGTCCTGCTGATTTATAGTTTGATATAGTACCCGACTTGTCTGTATTATTACTGCTCCGCCCCTGTCCTTTGTAAAATAGTGTTAATAGTGTTTCGTGAATCTCACAACTATTAAATGGATAGTATTACCTGATACAAACGAACTAAATTGAATATTCACTGGAGGGAATAATTATCTTTCACCATAAACATAATTACTACAAGCGGACTGATTTTCGTTACAATCAAACAACTGCTACATTTGTATTAGATAAATTAATAATTCGTCTAGTAACTTTTTGATAATAATTTTATGATTGAAGCAATTTCAGTCTATATTCATATTTTATTTTGTGATATTTTCTTGCTCCTTGGGGTATCAGACGTCCCTACTTTCAATGTTTTCTGTTATTAAAAGATTTCAGGGATATTGTTGGCCTGAAAAGAAAAAAAAGTAATACATAGTTAAAAAAATTAATACTTTCTAAATGAAAGAAAATCGACTATAAGAAAATATATGAATAAGCGATCAATAATAGAAAATTAATTTAACAATTCTACCTAAGGCAAAAGGAGATTACTTCAATGTTAATTTTAACACACAAGATTTGTCCAGAAAAAATTCAAATCATTTAAAAGATTAACTTGATATGGCGTGATCGAAACAAAGCACTAGATAGCTATCTGAAAATAAAAAAATATTATATTGAAGGAACTGAAAATCTAATAATGAAAATTAGAAAATTCAAAAATTAAATTATAATAGGGAAAACCTGACAGAAAAAAATCAATAATTACCATAAACGCAGCTGATTCAATTAAATATATTAAAATTGAAAATAGATCAAAATAAATTGGCGTGATAAATTTTTTGACAACCTTTAGTAAACTCAAAGGTAGCCCTGAAATGATTAATTGAGAAGTGGCCCTATTAGGAATGTGTTTACTAATGTTGGTTTCTTGTTTGTTAACTTCTTCCCTTCTATTTAATTCACCTATGCAGTCGGGAACATGTCACTATTTGTTCATATTACCTTCCATCTGGATTTAAAGTAATCAGATTTTTTATTTTTGATCAGCTATTTTTTTTATTTTTATCAGCAATTATTTTTATTATTTGTAATTTGGACTACGTTGATAATTTGTGTTTTCGAATGTTTAAGATGTATATACAATCGAAGTCTGTCCTTCTCAGCATAGCTGGTAAAAATAAAAATGTATACTTCTATACATACTCGCAAGCAAGTAGTTTGTTTTACTTTCGACCAATGTACATAATCTTGTTTTTCCTTGCTATTAATGCTATGTGATCTCATCCCTACTCATCTGCTCCAAATGATATGTTAAATCAGCTATTTAGACAATATGCTAAATGACATTTTAGCAAGGATAGTCCTCTTGTTTCACTCCCCCCCCCCCCCCCCCAAAAAAAAGCAAATGCTTACTTTTGCTTCACGTACTTGAAATTCTATCTAAAAATATTAGAAAAATAAAAAGGGAGTAATCTGTACCTTACCGCTACAGGTTTTTAATCTGAATAACGATGAGATTGATAACAAATATCCATCTATAATTTCATAATTCATCTTATCAGTCCAGATTACCTTTTCAGCTATAGTAATAAGAAAGAGTTCGGTAAATTAGATATATAATCCTACATACTGTGGCCTAAATCAATTTCAAAATTATAAATAAATCTTAATACATAGACTCGAGTCTTAGTTTCCTATGATTCTTTAAATTCTGTAAATTTACAAAACAAAATTATTTTGAGATTATTAGTCTCCTCAATGCATGTAATCTTAAACAAGTTAGTAACGAGGAAGATTATATAGAATTCGGATACTCGGATAAAAAGATACTCCAGAGAAGACTACATTGAATCCAGAAATAAATTGGAGAGGAAAGGACCTTTAAAGTTGGGAAAAGCTCCATTCAACCGGGCCATTGAATAAGAAGGTCTAGTGACATCTAAAAAAAAATTCTTTGTTTAAAATAAAAGTACTTTGATAAATTTTAGGATTATTTAGATCTATTCATCTGGTTCTCAAAACTTTATTTTCGTTTACTCCATTCAATAAGTACTAAAAAATCGAAAAACTAATACTTATAAATGTTTAGATAGTACAGTCAGCAGTCTTTGCTAAGTTAAAACTTTTATATAGTGTTTATTTGTTTGAATTTTAGAGCTCAAAACCTCTTGGTAATAAAAGCTCGAGTTTCCTGAAAAATAAAAATAAAAACAAATAAAAAAGTAAACATTAAGAATAGTTTTTCACAGCCAACTTATCCCTAGCCGAGAGAGCCCAGAGCCAAAGATAGAGGCTTCCTAATCTTCCAACCACTTTCTTGTCGACCTTGGGTTCTGCTCTTTCTGTGGACTTATTATTTTTTCAGAAGAATCGAAGTCAAACCACGGTCCTGACGCAATCACAGTGATAAAGGAACTTTAGAAATCTAACAGAAAGCTGGCGACTAAGAAGAATACAAGGACATTCCTACTAAGGTGCAGGACATGATTATGAGTACAATATAATCTCTAAACGTTGCAAAAATAGTTGTTTTTATTTATTGACTGAATCTCAAGAACTTTATTAAACGTATATATATATATATATATATATATATATATATATATATATATATATATATATATATATATATTAGTACAAAGAGTCTAGAGAAGAGGACTGAGACCTCCATCCATGCTGAGTACCACCAATTCGTTTTTCACCTTCGATGTACCAGTAACTACTATTTAAATTAAGTGCAATTACTGAAAATCTGCTATGCCTTAATCAATTCGGCACCTTGTGTATTTTTATTTTAAGTTTCCGTCTGCATATGTATTATTGTAATCTTGATTACTCTGTAATAATGTATTACGGTAATGTTCAACTATTACTTCTGGTATTTTGTTTCATGAATTTTGAGTATTGTTTTATGTATTACATTATAAGTATTATAAACGTATGTATCAACAAGCTTAAAAAGGAGGGGAGGAAGTGTTATGTCGGTTGGCATGGCAACAGACACATTGTGTGTAACCTCTCTTCTAGTTTGAGGCGAGTTGACTATACTATTTCTCTGTTGTGTTCTAATAAACGCATTAATCAAGTTCAATGTTTCTATTGAACCACTCCGTAAAACATAACATTGGCGACGAGTAAATTGGGACCTTTTTTAATTTCCCCCCGTTAATTCGCGTTGTGATAGTTGAAAACGGGTGTCGGTTGTTGAACGTTATTCTAACCAACGTATTCTAGTGCCTTATACTGTTTACAAATGAATTCTAAAGAAAAGAACTCTGGTGAAAATAAAAGAACACTCGCAACAGCAAAATACGAATTGCGTCATCCTCGTCGAAATGCTGTTTTGGGACACGTCGATCCCTATGTGCCGTCTCTCGAAACCTTTTCAGAACTACCTCGACAGGGCTCGAGGCGTTTTTCGACTTGAACGACACTGGTGAGTCAGATAAAGTTAACATTCTTGGTGGTACTTATTGGTCCTGAAATGTACGGAACACTCAAAAACCAAGTCTCTCCTGCCAAACCTAAGGACAAGTCAGTTAACCAACTCTCCTCTATTTGAAAAATCATTACGCTCACGGAAGGTATTGAAGTAGCCGAACGGTATAAGTTTCATTGTCGAAACCAGGAGGTAAATGAATCGGTTCGTGTTGACTTTGTGGTCACAATTAAAAAACTGGCAATAAAACATGTAATTATGGTGATTTTCTCAACGAAGCCCTTCGAGATCAGTGTAGTTTTTGGTATCCGGGACTCGGTGTTAAAAAAAAGGTTACTGTCTGAAAAAAAAAACTCTAACCTTTGATTCAGCAGTGAAGATCGTTTCTGAGATGGAACTCGTTTTGGAACAAGCCAGGGTGATGGAAGGGGAGCCGAGGTTCGATGACGTCAATCAACTTCCCCCGCATCAGCACGCTTATTAAGTGACAAAACCAAGTAGGTTCCCTGCTCAGTCCAAGGACGCCACTTCAGGGACATCTTCAAGTTCATATAAGAAACTTGAATTAATATTCGAAAACGTGTATTTCTAAATGCAAATATATGTGGCTAGGTTTCATAGTATTGATAAAACATTCATGTCCGGTTAGAGAGTGGAAATGTTTTAATTGCAATCTGAAGGGTCACGTTGCCTAAATTATGCCCAACACCAAAAAAAAAGCTAATATTGTAGAAGCCGCAAACGTGGTAGAAGTTTGATAGTTTTGATTCATTTCGCTATCCCCTAATACAAAAAATTGTTTGTTAATAATACCGAAATTGGATTTGAAGTAGATTCAAGGTCATCATAAACGTTGATTCCTGTATATTTTGTACAACAGATTTTTCAGAGATCTTAGAATCGATAAAAGTAACCTAAAACTCAAAGCTGCTAACAGTGAATCGTTTATCAGTGTTGGGAAAGGTTAATGTCTCTGTATTTTGAAGGAAAAATTTTTGAAAAATTGCCCTAATAATTACAGGTAAAGAATTAATAAGTCGTCCTTTGTTGGGTCGTGATTGGCTTTCCATGATCAATCCAAAAATTGGAGATCTTCTGTACTTGTCAACCAGCAAATCGAGCGCTAGGACGCGTTGACTGTGGATACTCGTTGAGCCTGGACCGGAGGTGGTAAGCTCTAGTAATAATATTAAAATATGTTCAGGTGTTCCTTCTGTTAAGGAATTCGAATTGGGTGAGAGATTATAGGGTTCGTTTTTCTAAAGTTTTCGATGAAATCAAAACACCAAGCCTATAAAAAATTTTGAAGCGTCTGTTGTACTAAAGAGGGAGCAGTACCGATCTTCCATAGACCCTATAATGTACCTTATGCGCATCGAGCAGCAGTGGCTGAGGAACTTGCTTCCCTGGAAAGTAAAAGGAATTATTAATAAGGTGGCGCATAGCCAAAGGGCATCTCCAATTGTCTGTGTTAGAAAGCCAAACCGTAAAATTCGCTTGTGCGTGGATTTTAAAGTAACCCTGAACAAATACGTAGATTTAGATCACTATCCTCTCCCTAAATCGGAAGATATTTTTTCAGTCACTAGTGGGGTCTAAAGTGTTTTGTGAATTAGACCTGTCAAATGCCTATTTGCAATTAAGTTTAAATAAAAAACTGCAAACATTATTTTACGATTAATACTCAATTATGGTTGTTCAGATTTTACCGTTTGATGTTTGGTTTATCTAGTGCTCCAGCATTGTTTCAGTCAACAAATGGATTCTATTTTGAGGTCAAATTCCCAATACTAGAGCGTATCTATATAATATTATTATCGAGGCAAAGCCATGGGAAGAATGCAAGGTTTTCAGTGGAACAAGGTGCTCAATCGTTTAAATGAGTATAATGTCAAATTGAATCTAGATAAATGTAAATGGTTCAAAACTTCGATCGAATTGCTCGGTTTTTGTCTGGATGGGCAGGGTTGCGCCCTTCCCCTTCCAAAATTTCAGCCATCCAAAATGCGCCAGCTACCTAAAAATATATCCGAGCTCAAATCATTTCTTGGGTTAATAAATTTTTACCACAAGTTTGTCATCATATCTGTGGATTTACTGGGACCTTTATATGAACTGACCAAAAAAAAATGTACCCGATGGTCTTGGTCTCACGAATGTGATGAGGCATTTAACCGGGCCAAGTCGTCAATTTGTGAGAAATGTTATTTATTGTTGTACGATTCTGACAAAACTCGCTGATATTGACCACTGACAGTGTGTGCCAGTGGTCAAAGAGGGTTGGCCTTCCAAGGTAGATAGTCAGTATTCTGTTTTTTTCAAGAATAGATTGTGTTTGTCAGTCCAAGAAGGTTGCTTATTGTTTGGTTCTAGGGTTGTCATCCCTAAGACCCTCCAATCAGCTGTTTTGAGCTTGTTACATAAGGAAAATATTGGTATAGTTAGGTCAAAATTACTCGCTAGATCTTATGTCTGGTGGCCCGGTATGGGCCGAGACATAGAACAACAAGTGACTACTTGTGTAACGTGTCAACTCACTCAGAACGATTTAATTCCACGTACCTATGCTCGAATGCCAAGTGGTCAAGGACCATGGAGACGACTGCATTTAGATTTCCTAGAGATTAAGATCCTCCTGTTGGTAGACTAGTACAGCAACTGGCTTGAAGCTTGAATTTTGACCCAAACGTCAGCCTCAGTAGTATGTGAAAAATTGCAAGAATGTTTTTCTCGTTTTGGTCTTCCTCAGTGTGTGGTGTCTGATAACGGCCCTCCATTTACCTCTAAAGAACTGGAGTCATTTTTTAAAAAACAGAATATTTTACATGTGCTAAGCCCTCCGTACCATCCTGCTTCCAATGGGGAAGCAGAACGTAGTTTACAAACTATTAAAAAACTTCTTTTGAGGTCAGTGGTAGCCAAAAGTTCAACAACGGATTTACCGGGGAAATTGTATAATTGTTTAATATCTTACCGGTCCACTCCTTTATCAGTAACAAAGAAATCCCCTTCAGACATGATCTTAGGTTTTAAAGCTCAAAACCTTCTCAGTATGTTGTCCCCGGCTGATAGGGAGTTATCGAGGGACGAGTCTAATGAAATTCATACAAAAAGTTTTCCTATTAGAAATTTTAATATCAATGACAAGGTTCTTGTAAAAAATCCTAAGAAAGGTATATTAAAATGGATTAGAGCTAGGGTGATGAAACAAAGCGGTTCTCTTATTTACCTTGTAAAGTTAGAAGATGAATTCATCAGAAAGGTGCACCTGAACCAGTTACGTAAAAGTGAGCTTCCTGATACCAGCCATCCACCGGCAAGGCAGTGGTACCCAGAGCCAACTCAAGGCTCACCAGAAGTTCTAGTGAATTCAGAAAACGTTGATAAATCCACCGAATTAACAGTCCATCCAGAGTTAAGTTCTCCCCCAGAATCAAATTTACAAAGAGCTAGAGAAGGACTGAGACCTCCATCCATGCTGAGACCACCCATTCGTTTTTCACCTTCGATGTACCAGTAACTACTATTTAAATTAAGTGCAATTACTGAAAAATCTGCTATGCCTTAATCAATTCGGCACCTTGTGTATTTATTTTTAAGTTTCTCTGCATATGTATTATTGTAATCTTGATTACTCTGTATATATGTATTACTGTAATGTTCAATTACTCTGTATTTTGTTTCATGAATTTTGATGTATTTTTTATGTATTACATTATAAGTATTATAAACGTATGTATCAACAAGCTTAAAAAGGAGGGAGAATTGTTATGTCGGTTGGCATGGCAACAGACACATTGTGTGTAACCTCTCTTCTAGTTTGAGGCGAGTTGACTATCTATTTCTCTGTTGTGTTCTAATAAACGCATTAATCAAGTTCAATGTGTTTCTATTGAACCACTCCGTAAAAAGATAACATATAGTATGAATTTTCTTGTTTCATAATGTATTAGGGGTTATTTTTATATATATTTATAAATATTTCTGAACTCTAAATTACAGGAGGTTGGAACAGTACAGCTGATTGATTGTCGAGATAACAGGTATTTGAAACCGACAGTTCAGTGATTGATGAAGAGAGTTTCTGAACGTAAATCACAATCCCACAAGGCTCCAGCGATTGCCTGGATCTGCTGGAGGCAGTGTAATTATAAAGCCCAAAAACGGGGATATGGCCCGAACAATATATTAGAATGATTCCTGTTTCTCCGTATTCTAATTTTGGAGACCCATAGTATAGCAATAGTATTTCGTAGTAAACAGCGGTAATTATATATTTCATACATTAATAATCACAAAAGCTAATAATAATAATGATAATTAGATAATACAAAAATATTTATTACTATAGATGTGACCGACTGGTCGGTAAATACAAGTAATCGGCTGCTTTTGTAGTACGCGATGAGTCGGCAATAGCACAGGCCGGTCGGTCATTTATTAATTTATATTTCTATCCTTAAAAATAGGTTGTTTGAAATAAAAACATATATATTATTGATTATAATTTTTATCTATGATTCATCTTTTCAATTTGTAATTTATTCTATGAATAGCAACTCTTTTTTTTTTCTTTTTTTTGTAATCAATTTACAATAACTTTAAGAAGCATAACAAAAACTAAACTCGATTACTGCTACGATATTGAATAAAGAACTTTATTACAACTGTACTTTTTGTACTATTATTTTATTTTAATCACAGTTTGGGTTTTAATAAATTGAGAGGGCAACCGAATAAACTATATTTCGAGTTTTTTTCCCGATGTTGTGATACTGATTTGATTGTAAGTGCTTCCAGTTCTTGAAAGCCCCACATACAATTGACCGTTAAAGAAACAATGAGAATATTCAGTATATTATTAACGATATGTTGGTGGTTTTCTAACGTCGCTGAGACCAACATGTCACACCACATAATTACAGCTTGTCGAAAATATTGTATTGAAGATAAATAACTTTTATTAGCGGGGTCACCTGTGGTGTAGTGGTTAGCATAGCAACCTACTAAACCCAAGATCGCGGGTTCGCAACCCGGCAGATGACCTTAGGATTTTTTAAAGGGAGTAAAAAATCCTCAGCTATGCCGTCCTTCGGAAGGGACGTAAAATGGGGGTCCCGAGCCTGTGCGATGTCAGGTACTCGTTAAAGATCCCTATCCTAATTATACCTGGATAGGCAAAATTTAGGACTCCCACCGTAGCATCGTCCGATTAGCCATAGCAGCATAAAGTGACGTAAAACGAAATAAACAAACAACTTTTACTAGCGATTAAAAGCGCTATATAACACCCAAAAAATATAACCTCTAGTGGTGAATGGCACTCGCAACCTATCGGCCGATTTTCAAGTTTCACTGGAACCCTACATATTCATACCATTTTTAGTATAAATTTAATTTAAAATTGGTAAATATTACCATTGCTAAACCTTTTTTGAACTATAAAGATTTTGCAGTTAAAATTTGGTACATATTGGTTCTGCAGTTTTCATGGTTAGAAATCACAAACGAAAAATGGTTTGTCCTTTTATATAATATTATAGATTATTAGTTTTTATTGAAAAAATATTGGAATCTATCTCGCTCAAATACAGTAGAGTAATAAATCCATGTAAACATTATATACACCTTAAAATAATAACAATGAAAAAACAATACAAATAATTGCGATTAATAAAAATTAAATAAAATAATAACGTGATACAATAAAAATAAAAAATACTAAGATTGAATCATACTGTATATACAGGGTGTCCCAGACATAGTGTAAAACTTATGGAAGGAGGGCTTGCCACCTTCACAGCTCTTTACCTCTCATGCATATGGACAAGTGATAAAAAACTAATACATTTATTCAATCTAGTAGGTATGTGGAGCAATCAAGTATTTATTCTCTAGCGTGTTTTTCATCAGAAAAACGTCTGTTAGACTCAAAAGGTGAAGTGCAATTGTATTATGAGTTACACCAATAAAAAGCTAACTAAATTCTGCAGTTTTTGAAAAATTAGACGGCTTCTAGGGTTCTCCAGTGAGGAGTGAGGAATTTTCAAAAAATACTAAAAATTTAAGTTTTAATAAATGTTTTGTGTTTTGCGCGTTAAAAGGCCCCTTAAAAATTTAAATTAACTAAACCTATTTCATCTTTTAGAAAATTTAATGCTGATTAAGAAAATATCATCGTTTTAGTTTCTACGCTAAAACAAAGTAGAGAAAACTGTAATTTTTCAAAAAAAAGTAAGATTTTAAAAATAAAAACGAAAAAAATTCTATCTCCTCAAAAAATTGAGATAGGACACTCGTTTTTGCGCCATTCTACCCCGTTTAGTTTGCAGTATTACCCATTTTTTTTTTTTTTTTTTACACTATGTCTGGTACACCCTGTATATATAATAATAATAAAAAAAAAACCTAAGGAAACCCAAATTAATATTAAACCTACCAAAACGGGTCAAATGAAGTTCTTCGAAACAACATTTATTACTACTTGTATTAAAAAATATATCAAAAGTGTTAGTTCAATATCCACTCTTCATTTATTTTTGCTTTTTTACGCAAAATGTGTTGATCAATACTTAAGGAGTATATCTACCGAAAGGAAATTTCTCTGTGGGTAAAGAGTTGGACTCTTGGCGTATAATAGCCCGCTCTCGGACAGCTGTTGCCATGAACAGACCTAATGTTTGCTCAGCCTAAGGGAATTCCTTATGATATGCTTTATTCTACTTAAAATACAAATGATTTTCGATAGTGTCCAATTTAAATCATATAATATTTTAATTACGTTCTTTTCATTCTGACTAATCTTTTCCTCTTGGTATTGTTTGATTAAATTTAACTAGATGAAATATAAAGACGTAATGTGTTATACCATTGCAATTTGTACGGGATTAAGATAAAAGCTGAGATTGGTCTATACTTTGTTGTATGTAAATATTAATGTTTAATATATTCCATGCGAAATAAGATTTAGAATACAACTAACATTTTTTTTTTTCATTTTTTTCAAGTAATTGTGAATTCACTACAACATCTAATTTTAAATATAACATTCTATAACTATAATAACCAATAAAATATGGGATGGCCTATAATTTTGTCGGAGAGTATGTATATATGAAAAATGAAGGTTTAGTATTCAGCCTGTTTCTAAAAGGATTGAAAGAGTTTCTATCCTTACTTCCATCTATTATAACGAAATGCATCTACTATGGCTAGAATAGGTTGGTAAACTGTAGGATAACTCTTCCTTCCTGTCCTAATGTATCACATGAAAAAAAAATGAAAAATATCCATCTATAACTATTAATTATCAACTGACCTTTCAATGTTTTGTTATGCATATTAATACTTTCGATGCATATTTTGCACATGTATTTCTAAAGTGACACAACTCAAAAACATGCATAAAATAAATTTAAAATTGTCACAGTCTTGTATAAAATTTCGAAAGTTTATCTGAATTATCATTTGCAATTTGACATTTCATAGAAGAGCATAGAACTAGTATGATAAACCAAATGATGATGTTAAATAAAATGATAAATCTATAATATATGATAAATTAAAAATACAGATTTTGTGTGAAGCCACTTCTGAAATACATGCTCGATGCTATTTTATTTTATTTTTATTTTTTGTAGTTTTCAGACTCAACAGAATAACGATGAAATTAAACTAAGAAACTACCATTTATGATAAAAAGTGGGTTACATGATTTCACCCATTTATGAATATAAAGACTGGTAGATTTTATATAAAAATTTAGTATTGATAAAAACGTTCAGTCACTAAGATGAAGGCCTGGATCGGATTCATTACAAACTCCACTAAACAATAAAGTCGTGTGACGGGCGAGCATTCCACCGAAGAAGGAGGAGCTGAAGAAGGAAGACGGAATTCTATTACTTCATGAAGCCGTTCCCCTTCGCTGGGCCCGCCCTTGTGCGAAAAGGATGCAGTAATTTAAGGCCCTCGGGAAATCTTCTCGGGTAATGAAACGGCCATTAGCAACAGGGCGCTCGGGGATTGTGAGTAATGAATTACCTTTGTCCTGATAAACAATAGCAGGGTTAATAATACCAGCGGGTCTTAGCTGTGGGCTAGGCATCGCGGGACACCTCCGCTGGCTCTGTGGTGACGATCTTATTAGTTACCGGCCCTCAGTTGGACATTAATATCCAATAGCAGCTGTCAAGTTCGAGTGGCAATCTCAGCAATCAAGATCTTCTCAATGGTGGCTTATTGTCCAGAGGATAGTTTCTTAACATTAAATGATTCTTGTCATCAGGATATTAATTACGACCAGGGCTGCTGATTGGGGGAAAATGTTAGAAGTCTTTGTGAAAATTATTGAGTTTTCTGTGGAGGTTACACGTTATCAGCAAAGTGGGATAACCAAGAAGGAACTGTGAAATTGAGTTGACACTTCCACGTTTTTATTATAATCGCATTTATTTGATATTATTTTAATTCAGAAGAAATTTTGATTTATGATTTTTTTTTATGACAATGTTTTTTTTGTTTTTATTTTTATAACATGCGGTGGCAAATCTATTAAATGCCATACTCCAGCAGGTGACAAGCTTTTTAATTACTGATATATTTTTCGTGCGCTCTTGTGGGAAAACCTTATTTTTGTTATATTCAATAATTAAAAAAAAAATAGTTTGTAATAAATATTTTTGCTCTTTTACACATTTTTCTTTTAATACAAAAATGCCGATTTGCCCCAGTAACGTAGATTTTCGATGTAATAAATATTAAAAAAAGTATTTATTTGTATGTTACAATAACAATACCAAATTACATAAACGGAATTCCAGAATGTCCTTAGGGAAATTAGCTTAATAATTGAGCTTGAATAGTTTTCTCTTTGCTGCCGTATCCTGTTTTAAAATCAATGTATTGAGCGACTCTTTTTAGACCTTAACAATATAAAAATTTTGCATAGATACAGACACTCAGAGTTAGTGCACTTTTTGAATAATCGAAAGAAATGTCGTATGCAAAGATTTGGTAGAAAAAGTTGTTTTTATATTTATATAAAATATTTTATTTAAAAAATGTAGGTTTGAAAATGTTGGACATTCAGTTTACATTTGTTTTTAAATAATATATTTTGTTATAATTTATTTATTAATTTATTTTTTCTATAAAGAATATAAAGAAATTTATAAACCTAATATCTCATTATTAAATCTGAAAAGCAACATTAGTTATTTGTCATTCAGATGAAATCGGAGGGAATTTTCTAAATGCCTAGGGAGGAGGGTAGGGAGGGATTTTGTTCTTACTCGGGGGAAAATGTTATGACGGAATCGGCAGCACTGATAAAGCACACAGCTGTAAAAGCCATCATAAAAGTTTGACCCATAAAATTAAATATTTTAATACATTTAAGATAACTTATAAATAATTTTTCTTTGGATGCCGAAACTTAAAATTATTAAAATAGGAACTATCCATACTCTTTGTATTTTTTTCCTTCAAGTTAGTTAAATTTATTTTTATCCCCAACACTTAATAATGATTGAAATATACTAGACTTAAAATACGAGCAACAGTTCACCGTTTCTGACTCTTCCTACATTTACTAGACAAGCATTCGAATTTCCTAATAAATAACAATAATTTATTTACATGACAGTAATTTGACCCATTTAAACATTGGAGTTGAGCTTTGGGGCTCCACTAAACGTTCCCATTTTTCTCTTATCCAATCCATGCAATGCAAAATCCTCAATGTTCCTTATTATGTAACAAACTATAAATAAATAAAGATCTGAATGTTCCATATGTTGCTGATTTAGCCCGAAGCAGCTACCTGTCCTTTCATGATAAACTCTATATCCAATCGAATCTAATTGTCTCCTAAGTTGCCTCGCACTCAGTTTCCGATAATTCTCAGAGGTGTCTGATAAAAGGATAAAAAACACCTTCTAATCTAAAACTTTTATTTAAGTGCTACTAGTGAGTAGTTTTTATTTTTTTTGTCATTTTAATCATTGCCCTAAAATTTACGTGTTCCATATAATTTAATAATCAAGAAATAGTGAAAAAAAATAATGATTCATACTAAATGATTATTACCAAGCACATTATTTTATTTATTTTTCATATTTTTTTATTATTTTTTGGCTCTAATCAAATAAATAATATTCATAAAATCAGAATCATATTTAATTAAAACATTGTTTTATAGTATCTCCCCAACGCAGAGAGACACTCAAGGGAAATTGCAGAATAAGAAGGTTTAAGCTGTCGCACATTAGGGCAAAATTGGGAACGAGCGTAGACCAATTTTATTTGCTAGTTATGAGTACATCTCTTAATTCTGTCGCTTTACGGCTATCACGTCAATCCAATATCAGCTTTACAAAACCTTTCCAAGGCTAGGTTATTTTTGTATATTTTCTTAACTGTGCATATGATTTATCTATTCTTTCCATTGAAATGCCGTAAATAGAATAAAAGGGAACTTTATTCTAGAACAAAAATCATTAAATCCCTAAAGAATCACATTGCATAAAATGAAGTAAAATCATACCGGGCCTGAAGATTTTTAGTGTGTAATAATTGAATGGGTCCGCCAAAAAACGTTCTAAGTGACAAAACAAATTTTGAGTAATTAGTAAAAGAAAATCATAATCTAAAGTTCTTGTTAGTTTTGTAAGTTAGATTTTTTTTTCACCTTGTAATTTGTTATATTTACATGTATAATAACATAATGGATTACTATATAATACTATGACGTACTATTTATTATACATTTAAAAACCTTTAAAATCGCCACTTCGGAAATTTTGTCGCTTAGAACGTTTTTCGGCGGACCCATTCAATTACGAAATATTATAATTATTATATTTTTATTTTACAAATTTTTGTTTGTTTTTGAAGTTAAGCACTGTTACTGAGTTTCGTTTTATTTAATAATTTTTATTGTTTTAATACTAATTTTAATGTACTTAAACCATATATTGTTGTATATTTTGATTCTCTTTTTATGTAATTTTTACTTATGTATGAATTTTAGGTTAGCCACGGGTTTTTTATTATTTTGTTCTCCTTGACTTAATATTTAATTTAAACAATAAAACTATAAATTTAAAACAATCTACCACCGAGGTTCAAAAATCATTATTAGCACAAGCTTTTTTTCATTGAATTTTCTAGTGAGATGCAGCCTGGGTATGGAACTTATCATAAAATTCTTTTTTCATTACTTTTTTTTTTTCAATGACTGTGATGTTATAAGATCTGTATTTTACTTTTAAGGATTATGTTTGCTGTATTTGGTTTTATATATACTAATCCTAAATTCTTTTTACAAAATTAGTGTAGCCAGGCAATATTATCATCTCATTATGCTTTCTATTATTCTTAGAGGGGCAATATAAAATATAATAAAAATTCTTATTAATTTTATGTATTTACTATGGTTATGTTTCGTTTTGAATATACGTATGTACATGAATATATAAAAATTGCGATTCATAAGTAGTCGATTTGAATTTTGAAGAACCCTGCATGAAAAAAAAAAAACTAGGTTCACCATTAATTAATTTTGATATTAATTGTGTTTTTATTTTCAGTCTCTTGATACTAAAAATGTGACTGAAAAAATAACAAAATAAATATGGAAAGGATATTATCAAGCGATAGATTTAAATCTAATTACTTCTCTGACGGCTATAAAATTAAAGTATGTAATTAAGTATTTTAATAATTTGCTTCACTAGCCCGTGAAAGTTTCTCGTTAAACTAGATGGATTAGATGTGGCAACCCGCTTTAAAGTTTTAATTCAATAGTTTAGGAGTTAACAATTATACCACATCGATCGAAATTAAGGATTTACTACTGAATAAGTCGTAATTATATAAGTAGTAATTTAAATAAGTAAGTAATTAAATAAGTAGTAATTTATTTTAATTGAATCTATTCCTATGTGTTGGTGATATTTTATCTCATACTTCAAGTTAAAATTTAGATAAAATCAAACGAAAAAAAAAAAGATACAGGAAAATAAAATTTAATTTAACACAAGATCACTTGGCTAAAAACATTAAGAACAACCTAAGGGGATAACGAGAGATAAACTAAAACGGAATCCTTCGGGCACGGCCATATTTTTTTTCGTTCTGATAGGTTTCCGTTTTAGACATGTTCCGTTTTTTCATTACTATAGATTTAGTAGGTACCATTTTGTAGAAAAAAACAAAAATTTTCTTTTTTCTTATTATTACAAGACAATTTATACTCTTCTTTTAGATTGCCTGATCGTTCTTTCTTCCGTCTTGGCTCTATTTACAGCTATGAAAGAGACCTAAACATCAAGAACTCCCATCCAGCCGCCGACAACAGATGAGTCCCCAAGGAGCTGACCAACGATTCTGTAAGTTATGGGCCTAATAACAATAAAGGAGACCTTTAATATTGGCCAGCGAAAGCGACCGTGTTTTATTGCTCCGCTTTATATGTAAGAAGAGGACCAAGTCCAGTTGGCACGTTCCTCCTTTCATTTTACCGGTAAATCTTATTCCTTGCCTATTTATCGCCTTCGTTCATCCTCTGTGATCCTTAAGGAAACTCACGCTTCGTCCTAGCAGGGAGAAAGATAGTGAAAAGAAAATTGCTTGATTTTCTAATTTTGTAGCTAGTCTCTGTTTTTATTTACAAATCGTTATTAGTAAATCAACAATACTACAAAAAATATATTATAGGAAAACATTAGGCATCCTAAAGTAATTTTTAAGGCATCTGTTTTATTTTTATTTTTATCTACCTCATTCAAGAGAAATAATTGACATTGTAGACAATAAATCCATTAATACAATAAGTTAAATGAGTACTTTGTATATGTAAACAAAAATAATTTTAAGAATAAAAATATACGGTCTCTAACTAAAAAAAAAAAATATATAGCTTAAAATAAATGGCAACAATACTTGTAGAAATAAATAAACTAAAAAAGAGAACGAAAAAAAAAAGACCATACTATATTTACAATACTTTAGTATGGTCGTCCATCCAAAATGGGAGGGCAAGCCAAGCTCATAGATGTTCAAGTCTGCTCTCTCAGCTGCATCATTATAGCAGAATCCTTTGGAGGCTGAGCGAGAGCGCTATAGTACAGTCGGTCTGAAATTGACTAGAGATGCTGGCCATCGCCAGAACTCGAATAAAATAAATATTTACTTAATCTATATATCCTATCGATAAAGGAAACCAACAATACATAAAGGACCTTGGTCTCCTCAACGATTCTTCTCCACTCCGGCCGATCATCTGCAGCTCTCCACCACTCTCTCACTCCTAGTAACTAAACCTCGACATCTTCCAACCACTAAAACTTAGATCTGCTTCTTCCTCTTAACCCTTCCGGGCGTCCTTCCAATGCCTTCCTTGGCAATCTTATGCGATGCACATGTCCCAACCATCATATTCTTCCATTCGATTAGTAGATATCAAATCAAATCCACATGCAGATCATTTTATTCTATAACAGTTTTCTAATTTGGTGGGGCCCTATACAATATTTTTCTTGGAATTTTCTTCTCCCATGTATTTAGGTACCAGTTTCTTGGTGATGGTTTACGCTTCACTTCCTTACATAACCATTGGTCAAAGGATTGTCTTACATGTTCTAACCTTAATGGTTAATGGCTCGATTTAGGAATATATTGGCCTTACTCTCAGGGTAATGTGTTTTATATTGGATGTACCAGGCAAGTACTGATCAAGTGGAATTAAATCCTTCAGGAGACAGCATCTTCAAGTCCCAAAAAGAATTTGGCAGATTAGAAGAAAGAAAAAGAAATACCAACAGCTATCCAAACATATTGTCTTTCAATCTGAATATTTCGTTATTTTTCATTTTTTTCCTGATGTCCATTGTCATAAAGTATTATACTTAATATTACTTTTAATTCGTCTTCTACCCACTTTCTTTTCAATTTCTCTTTGTATTTTTAGGCATACAGGTGATGGCCAAACCTTCTATTAGTTTGTTTCTGTGTCCTATGGAATTTATTCGCTAACTAACGGTATACGTTAGTCAATATGTAAAGTTGTGTAGGCAACATACCAAGGAGCTTGTGTGATAAGTCTAAGTGGTTTTTAATGAAAAGCCTGCACTCTTTGTATGTGTTTCATTTTTGCACAACCAAAAATCTGAGTAGCTTAAGTCCAAACAGGTTTTAGTAGATATGCGAAAGTTGCTGTTTATATTTTAACGTCTGAACAGTGGGTAGATTAGTTTGGCGTTTTTTCTATGTATGGGCAGGCCCCAAACCATCCATTTACCTATTGTCAATCGTTGGTAATTTACTTGATCAGTGTATGGTAATGAAGTAGCGTCAATATATTTTTTTGTATGATATAGATCTAATATTGGAAAGGATCTTGTTTTTATTAGAACATCGTTTCTTCGGATCTATGGTAAGTTACGCTGATAATCCTGTTTATTTTAGACAAATACAGCTAACATATTTTATAGTAATGAAACCTTCTAGATACGAAGAAAAAGTTTGAGCTTATAGTAAGATATTTCTGCTCGCCTAAGTAGTAGAAGAAGTTCCGTCTGAAATTGGCCGTATCATCCACAAATTCAGTTGAGATATTAAGTTAGCAAGCCACTCACAAAGTGTCACCGCTTCGGATCTTCTCAGCCACTTAAGACCTTCTCTATCTAGAGCTAATTTCTCTCTTCTCAAGGCTGGCTAATGTAATTACGGTAATTAAAAACAAACATATTACTTTACCGTCATTAATTCAGGTTAATTTAATTTAAATAAGATATATTTCGCGATGAAATGTAATGCAATTTTATTAAAACAATAATTACAAAACCCTTATCAATCAATATCAATTACTTAAAGTCATCAAGAATGACTGAACAGTCAATTGTTTTCGTTATTGGCTTTATCATATATATGTATATATATTTAAATATTACAATTATTAATTTCACATTAAATATTAAAAAGTATATTAATATTTGTTTGTTCTTACTTAAATTAAACATTATAAATTGTTATTAATGAGAGAATAGAAGCTAACATATGTTTTGTAGTGTAGAGGGATATATTTGAATTATAATAGATAAAAAATATTCAACCTCTGAAATTTTGCGGGAAACGTTACAACACATTTTTATTTTTATTGTTACCAGTTTATTAGTTTGATTTTTTTCATTATTAGTTTCATCTTTATAATTATTAGTTTTATTTTTATAATTGTTATTTGTTTTATTTTTATCTTCTATTATCATTAATTTTGTGGGTACTTGTATATATTGTACGAATGAATACATCTTTAGCACCTATTGCCCTTCATAGAGGCAGAAAGTACACATATTTCAATAATAAATAAATAAAATAAATTGTTACAAGTAATTAAAATACTGTAGATATTTAATTTCGTGGCGGACACACAAAATGGATCTTAACCTTCCAACCTAGAACAGGTTGGTACAGTAGGTTAGTAGACCCGCTTTCAGCGTAAAGAGGGGTTTACTGCCTATTTTGAACTAAATCTTTGTTATGAGAAAATAAAATCGATAGACATGACGCGGAGAGGAAAGAGCTTGGGAATTTCTGTATGTTGGTGTTGAAAATCATTCCTCAAAAAATTTGTTTGTAATTATTGTTCAATAATTGTCTAAAAACAACCATTTTAGACAAGCAAACAATTATATTTACTGTAATATTGTAAAGGGAAAATTATCTAGTTAAAAATATTATGGTAATTTAGAATAACCAATAAATCTTGCACAGAAAATTTAAAACAAATATTTTAAAATTGTTGGAAATAAAAAATTATATTTATAATAAGAGACGATGTTCAATGGCAAAATTCGGAGCTTCAATGATTAACCGGAAAATATTGAATTTGTGACCACAAAACTCTCATAGCCACAATTTCCTCAAAAGTATTTATATTTCAGAAACGTATAGCAATCATTGGTCACTATTTTGAATAATTAAAGTCCTACGAAGTCCAGTTATAGCATCCTCAAACAAACCGCAGCAGAATTACATTTCGTTTTTTTATGTTTTAAAACTTTTCGAGTGGTTCGGTTCATTTAAAGTTTTCGTCAGTGTATGGAGTGTGCCAATTCGCCCGATACTCATGAAAATTGAGATGTTTTTTAACCAACGGATTTAATATTTACCATTACCTCGAACTTTTCTCAATGAAATCTGAACCCATATAGGCCACCTTGTATTGCACGATGTAAAATACAAGGTTTATTTACTGATTCTAACATCTAATGAAATTTAACACCCAATTCTAGATTTACAACGTTTTACGGTAAAAAAATCCGTTTGTTTATTGAGCCCTATTGTAAAAAAAAAAATTCATTCCTTTTATGTCATAACTGTTTGGAGCAGGTATGTTTTTCTAAAAATACTCAATTTCTCCCTGACTAGGAAAACAATAGATCGTGGTTGAAATCGTAAAGAAAAACAATAATACATTAATGATATGATATAATACATGTACATAGATGATAGCTAAATAAGCAGAAAAGAAAATAAGATAACATTCTACTAATTAGAGAAGATAAAATGAAATAAGAAAAAAATAAAATATAATACTGCATACTGCATACATATACTGCAATAATAATTTTTGACTGACAAGGTGAAGACACACTCAGACTCTCACGGATCTTGTTGGCAATTTTTTTGGAGATTCCTGGTCAAAAAATATTAGACACGTATTTTGCCGTTCCGACCAATGGGCCGTAGAAGCCGAGAAAAAAAAAATAAAATAGCATTAAACTAATTTATTTTATATCTCGAGTTTAAAAAATGATATTGACATGATTCTTGAACCAAAATGTTTAGATTTGATTGCGAATTTAAGGAAAAATACAGCCACTCCATAGATTTTGGTTTAGATTAATTAAATTCTAAAAAAATGATTAGATTTTCAAGCAAACTACCTCTATAGATTTTTTTACACAAAAATTGACGTCAGATTCTAATTTAGCATTCTAAAAAACATTGAAAAACGCTTATTCAACTAAAAAAAAAATATCATTTTTTTCACGCTCTTCGAGGAAAATAAAATTGTTAAACTGATTATTGGTTACATACATACCTTTAAATCGCCATTACTTTGTCACAAAATTCACTAGTTGATATCGCTGGAAAGAGGAGAGCCTCAGCTTTCTTTTGATGTACATAAATGTAAAAGTCAATGAACATAAACCTATTAAAAAAATTGGAAAATCCAAAAAACATTTTGATTTTTAGCTTGAGTTTGAAACTAGATAGGATGATGAAACCAAAGAAATTTCAAGCCTATTACAACCTTATATTTCCTGTAAAAAAATAAAGTCGATAAGTTTAACCATCTAAACGTAATTCATGTTTTTGTCAATTTAAACAAAAGTTGCCTACCATTTTTGTCAGGCAGGTTTTAAAGCTTACGAATTTTTATTTTTCTATTTGGATAAATTTCGTATATAAAGGTTCTTTGGAATGCTGAATTCGAATCTCAAGTCGGTTCTTTGGAAAAAAAAATATATTGAATGCACTTCACTTGAAAAATTTTAGCTTTTACACTGTAAAATGTGATAAAAAAATATTTAGCCCTAGATTCCATTTCAGCACCCTCTAAACTTAGGAAACGCATGTATATATAGCTAAATAAATGTATCGCGGGTTGAAGTTTTTAAAAAGAAGCTTTATTGAGTGACATACATTGATACAAAAACAAGTACACTGGTTATAACTTAATCGCAAAACATATCGGGCATAGCATCTCGTACGTCTCAACGTACGACGGCAGAATGTCTTATGAGGCTAGGTGGGGGCAGCCTTTTATTGAGTTGGAAAAGGGATTAAACACATATTGTTTATTTATATCTTTAACACTATTCAGGCGTACATAACTCCTCCCCCCGAGTTCCGAGGTCTCCGATGGAACAACTTATCTTAGTGCAATTAGGTTAGATTTTATACAATTCAATTGAATATTTCTTAAATAAAAGGTTTGAACCTTGTAAATTTCTTAATACCTTTTACACCAAATTTTAAAATTGATAACATTCTATAAACAAAAGGATTGGACCTTATATTCTAAGTTTATACAATAATAAAAGGATTAGACCTTGTACATCTCTTGATGCTCTAGGGACTTAAATAATTATTAATTTTATTAATTAAATTTAATAAAAACAAAAAGATTAGACTTTGAATACTTCTTAATTTCCTGTCTACTAAGTTAGGATTTGTACAGTTGAAAACAAAAAGATTAAACCCTGTACTGAAATAGGATTTTATACAATTATCAACTTCCTATAAACAAAAGGATTAGACCTTGTCCATTTCTTAATATTAACAATAAGCTTAGACTATATTTACAAAAATACAATGTTTATACATTACAGAATTCCTTACATGCTAAAGTACAAAAAGATAACAGAATATTCCTTAATAATAAACAATACATTTTAATATCAATACATTATTTTAAACAAAGGGAAAATAAAATAAGAGTGTTTGAATTAGTTTCTTCTATTACAAATAATACCCCTAAATTCAAAATTACTCAATTAAAACGATAATATTTTAAATCAAAATAATAATTCAAATGCTCTTCTAATTACAGTTCAAAATAAAATACATACTTTTCTCAACAATCAATCAAAATAATATTTTAAGATAAAATAATAATATCCTAATATTTATTATAGTGAATACAAAATATTAATTAAAAAATGAATTATTACAATTGGTCAAACATAACATTACTCTGAAATAAAATAATAATCTGAATGATCTTTTAACATTAGCTAACATTGAAAATAATAATTTACAGAAAAATACAAATCTCCGACTTTATTAAAACAAACTACAGCATTGTCAGTTTAATATAAATACATATAATTCTTTCAACATAAAATAAACATTACTCTTAATACCGTTACAGGGGCATTCAATAGCCGAGTGAGTTGAGGCGAGGGTCTCAGCGCGCTCGTAACCAGAAGGTCGTGGGTTCGAATCCCACCTAGGCCGGTTAAAATTTATTTCGTGGCGGACCCACGAAATGAATCTTCACCTTCCCACCCAGGCCAGTAGTGGACTTTAATGGAAGTCTTAGGCTTAAAAAAAAAATAAATTAATAAATAAAAAAAATATACCGTTACATTTATTACATTAAAATAAAAGGTTTTTTAGACATTTTAATATTATTTAAATAAAATTACATATTTTTTATGAGAACCAGTATCTGGGTCGTCTGAGTCATAATAATCCGAAGCATCCGAAATATTTACGCGAAGAGATTCACTATCGTCGTCTGAAATATATTGTTTCTTTTTCCTCTTTTTCCTAGTGGGCCTTTTATAATAATATTTTCTATATAGGTTTTAATCGGTCTCTTATCTTTTACTAGCACGTTCACCTTTTTGAACTTGTCTCTACTTTTTATTTTTGCTTGAGAATTTTTTAAATATTTTATGTCTCCTAAATTGTTTTTGAATATCGAAGGGGTCTTCTCTATTTTTATTTAATTTTTCAGTTCTTATTTCCTTTTCACTATTTAATTTAGCTCTAATTAATTTGTTTAGTAGTTCTTGATCCTTGTGATATTTCAATACGTATTGTTCAGTCAGGTCAATGTTTTAGTCTGATTCTAATCTGGTGGTTCCGAAAGTAATTTCGTCGGGTGTTAGTTTCAATTTATTGTTTAAGGTATTATTGTACGCTGTGACGGCTAATCTTAATATTTGTTGAATTGAACATTTGTCTCTTTCTTTCCCTATTATTCTTAATAACTCATTTAAAGTGGAATGAACCCTGTTTAGAAATCCTAAAGAATTTGAATGACTAGCTGAAGCATAATGCAAGAGAATGTTGTTTTCTTCACAAAATTGTCTCACTAGATTATGTTTCATTTTCGTCCCTTGGTCTAAAGATATTTGTAGAGGTGTGGGAAAGTACTTCATGTAGTTAGTTAAAGCGTTACAGATATTAATTGCATTTTTTGATTGTAACGTTTGGGCAAATAAATGTTTCGAAAATGTGTCTACTGCTGTAAAGATTATCGCGTTGTTAAAATTAAAAATATCAATCATTAGTTCTTGAAAAGGTCTTTCTGGTGTAGGTATAATATGAAATTTTGCTTTTACAGGTTTACAGTCATATTTGGTTATTTTGCATGTTTCACATTTATTAATATATTCTGCTATTTTATTTTGCATACCCGGAAAATAATATTCTTTTTTAAGTTTTTCAAACTTTTCATTTACACCCCTATGTTTAATTTGCCTAAATGATAGTTGTCTCTTATTTCTATTTGTTCATTTGGGTTTTCGATGTCATTTACTATCTGTTTGTATCTTTTAAATTTAACCGACGGATATTGTGTTTCTACTATTTGTTGTATTGCTTTAAAATAATCTTCATATAAATTTTCAGTTATTGCATTAGGTGATTTACATATTATCCCATAAGTTTTATTAGGTTCAAGGATTTGTTCTAACAATGGGGCGATATCTGATTTTCCGTAAATGTTCAATCCATATCGACGTTTCCCGAATGGTTTAGTAAAATTGATTTTAGTATTTCCCCTTTTTATGATTATTTGATTCTTCTCTAACGCATTTTTCTGGTTGGCAAATTCGTACCTGTTCATTACTAGATTCTTGCGAAAGAATTGTTTCTAAATCTTCCTCTGATGGTGCCTGTAGATCTTCCATTATTGCTTCGTATTCCGAATTGTTTTCGTCCGCAATATCTCGATTCAGCAATTCTTCAACACCCATTTCTTCCTCATCGCTGGTATGATTTATTTCGTCAATTCCTCTAGCAAGTGCGTCGGCTACGTAATTAGTTTTACCTTGCATATGCTTAATGTCGAATTCAAACTTCTGAAGCTTCCATATCTATTTCATTATACGTGTGTTACCAGTTTTCACTGAGAGGATCCATGTTAAGGGCTTATGATCTGTGCATAAAAGAAATCTTGTGCTATACAAATAAGGCTTAAAATGCTGCGTCGCCCACACAACTGCTAACAATTCTTTTTCTATTGCGCTATATTTTAGTTCGGCATTTTGTAATACTCTGGAAACAAATGCTACGGGGTGTTCTATTTCATTTTCGTCCTTTTGTGAAAGTACAGCTCCAATGGCTTTATTACCAGCATCCGTAGTTAATATAAATGGATTTTCCCAATCAGGGTATTTTAGAATCGGCGTATTACTCATAATTTCCGTTAGGGTTTGACATGCCTCTTTTATTTCTTGTGCTTGTGCTTTGTCTTTATTTGTGATTTTTTGGCGTAGTTTTTGATACATTTCCTATAATACCCGGTCATGCCAAGAAATTGTCTCGTCGTCTTTTCATTACGCGAAATAGGAAATTTTAAAATAGCTTCAATTTTTTTCTCATCTGTTTTTAATTCGTCCGGGGCTACTAAATATCCTAAAAAGTTTAATTATGTTTTAAAAAATTAAAACGGAATTTGGATCGAGTTTGATCGAAAGGTTATGCTGTTTAAAGGCTTCGAATACTCTTTTTAAATCTCTTAGGTGATCTCTCTCATTTTACGAATAAATTATTTTGTCATCCATATAGATCATCTAATTTGGAATGTTTTGGATCATCATCGTCATCGCTCTCTGGAAAGTAGGAGGTGCATTACATATGGTAGGCCGAAGGGCATACGCATAAACTTAAAATGTCCATTTTCCGTGGAGAATGCGGTTTTTGCTATAATTTCATCCATTTCAATTTGATGGAACCCTGATGCGAGATATATGGTGGAAAATACTTTTGATCCTTTTAATCGATTTAACAAATCCTCGATATTTGGCAAGGGAAATTTATCTTTTATTGTGGCCTAATTTAATTTTCTATAGTCGATGACCATTCTTATTTTCTTTTGTCCCGACGCGTCTGATTTTTTTGGCACTGTCCAAAGCGGAGAATCATACGGCGATTTGCTAGATCTAATTATCCCATTTTTTAATAATTTTTGTACTTCGTCGTTTATTTGTTTTTTTTTAATTGTTCCGGGTAACTGTAATTTCGGGTATATATTGGATTTTCATTCGTCGTTATTATTTTATGTCTGATTAAGCCCGTTGTTTTAAATTTTCGTCGTCTCTTCGCCATGTTGGCTTATAACTTCAATTAGTTCCTCTTTTATTTCCGGTTTTATATGTTCATGCCGGATTAGGTTTTTAATTTCATTTTTATCATCGATGAAAAATAAATAATTTTCTAATTTAAATATTTGTTTATTTTATTTTAATTCATTTTTTTCTAAGTCAATTATTAATTTTAATTTTCTCATTGTTTCATATCCTAATAAAAACTGAAACCTATTGCTAAACGGAAAGATTAGGAATTTAACTTTTTGATTGAGTCCTATCAGGGGCTTTAGGTTGATTATCACGCTTTGTGACCCTTCCGCTCTTCCTGTAGGGGTTTTTATCGTGAAGTCTTCGTATTTATTTCCGAATAACGTGGAATGTGATCGGGGTGTATGTAATTTTTTGTGGCACCCGTATCAATTAACCATTTATTTCCTCATTTATCAATTAAATTGGGCAAATCATTATTTAAATTTAAATCATTTAATTCTATATTGCGCTCTGTAGTTTGATCGGGTTTATTTTCGGCGGTTTGTTTATTATTATGTAATTCATTGCTTATATTTGGTCTAAGTCCGGAGGTCTGCTCGTGCTCGGGCCTGATTCTAAAAAATGGTTCTGTTTTTGTTCCAATAATTCAATTCGTTTCTGTAACATTTTTATTTGTTTGTCTTTTTCCTCCTCTATCGCGAGAACCCTATTAGATACCGTTTTCATTGAAACTGTATTAGAATCTATTTGAGGTTGATAATTAATTTGTCTAAACTTTCTTGAGGGTGGTTTATTGAAAAATCGATGTTGCGATTGAGGATCCCATGGTTGATTATAAATTGATAAATTGGTTTATAAATTGGTTTGATATTCGATAGCTCGTTGTTGTGGCCGGAAGTTATGCTGATTATAATCAAAGGTGTTAAAGGTTGGACTTTGTTCACGCTAATACTGTTGCGGTCGGTAGTGTTAAGGATTATTAAAAGACGTATATTGCTCGCGATGATATTGATGAGGTCGGTAATTTTGGTAGTCATGATGGTTATTGCAATTTGGTCTGTATTCCCGGTTTTTAGTTTCAAAATTTTTCTTTTTATAATTATTTTGCGCTGAGCTATTGTTATATTGTTTTTTATCTCCGTATAGTCTGTGTACGATATGAGCTGCGCTATTTCTTAGTATTTCCTCGAGGTCTTCTAAACTGTTGAATTTAATATGGTAAATAAAATCTGTTAATGCCGGGTGTACCATAGACTATGAACCGCGTGGTGTGATATTTGTTTGTCGTATATGTACATTTCGTCTTGTTTGTCAATTATTTCGTTGTCGGAATAAATGCGTGCGTATAGGTCAAATAGTCGCCCCGTCATCTTTTCTGGCCCAGTCGTTCTAAGAAAATCGAGTGGGTTTTTTCATTATGGTACGCACATGTATTTAAAATTTCAAAAATTAAAATTGTTTCCCGAGTTCTTGTATCTTGGTATTTTTTTTTAAGAATTTTATTATTTCTTTAACGGTACTAAATTCCTTATCATAAACGGCGACTTTGGCTTTTCCTGTTAATTTGTTTAAAATAGTTAAAACTAATTTAGCCTGATTGGTATTTTTATGAGTATTGTCCTCTTTGACAAAAATTCACCATTCCTAATAAAATCTACTAATTGTAACGGATTTCCGTCCAGAGCCATATCATTATTTTTATTAACTAACGTTGAACCTGTTATTTTTAAGTTACTTAATTTTTCTTCCAACTTATTCATAAAATTAAATGCTAAATTATTATTCTAAATTATTATACTTATTACTAAATTATATTTAAATTACAAAAAAATATAAAATAAAACTAAATAATAATACTTGTTTCTTGATACAACGATCCTTCCCGTCGATTCTTAGCAAGAGGTTGTAGGTCCTTTTGGTTAAGGTACTGGAATACCAAAGTGTTCCCAAAGACTTGAAGATCTGCTAATACTCAGGTCCCAATGTTCTCATGCCAGTGAAAAGAGGTCTCTCTGTTCTGTACCTGTAATAAGATAGAACTGCCGCGAAGTTACGTTTAAACTTCCAAAAGTCCCTCCGTTCGGGCGTCAGCTAAATAAAGGTATCGCGGGTTGAAGTTTTTAAAAAGAAGCTTTATTGAGTGACATACATTGATACAAGAACAAGTACCCAGGTTATAACTTAATCGCAAAGCATATCGGGCATAGCATCTGTACGTCTCAACGTATGACGGCGATTAAACACATATTGTTTATTTATATCTTTAACACTATTTAGGCGTACATAACTATAGAGACATCAATAAAAAAAAAAAATATATATATATATATATATATATTTAGGAGAAATAATATATTACTTTAATAATAAATATTAAAGTTATTATAATTATTTATTGTAATAATAACTTATTACAAATTAATATTTACATGATATACAGACAGAACCACATATTAGATTTGATGGTTAGGTATTTTAATTTTATTTTGCAGTTGAACATGTTAAAATATGATTGTGATATTTGACATAAAAACATTATAGCAATAACTGCCTCACTTCCGTTGCTGAGAGGATTTTGTTGAATATAATGAAAATGAAATTGTAAGCTAATACGCTTCAGTTATTAGAACAACCCAGTCAACAAGGATCACAAAACGGATTAGAGATGTGTTCTAGGTTTGACGAATATAACAAAATATGTATATACCTAACAATCAAATCTAATATGTGGTACTGTTTGTATATTATTTAAATATTAATTTGTAATAAATTATTATTACAATAGATAATTATAATAACTTTAATATTTATTATTAAAGTAATGAATTATTTCTCCTAAATAGTATATATATATATATATATTTTTTTTTTTTTTTTTTTTTTTATTGATATCATCTATATATGCATGCGTTTCCTAAGTTTAGAGGGTGCTGAAATGGAATTCTAGGGCTAAAAAAAATTTCTATCACATTTTACAGTGTAAAAGCTAAAATTTTTCAAGTGAAGTGCATTAAATATATTTTTTTCCAAAGAACCGACATGTGATTCGAATTCAGCATTCCGAACGAAAGAAAAATAAAATAAAAATTCTTAAGCTTCAAAATTTGCCTGGCAAAATGGTAGGCAACTTTTGTTTAAATTGATAAAAACATGAATTACGTTTAGACGGTTAAACTTATCAACTTTATTTTTTTACACGAAATATGCGGTGGTAATAGACTTGAAATGTATTTGGTTTCATCATCCTATCTAGTTTCAAACTCAAGCTAAAAATCAAAATGTTTTTTTGGTTTTCCAATTTTTTTAATACGTTTATGTTCATCAACTTTTACATTTATATACATCAAAAGAAAGCTGAGGCTCTCCTCTTTTCAGCGATATCAACCAGTGAATTGTGTGACAAAGTAATGTCGATTTAAAGGTATGTAACCAATAATCAGTTTAAAAATTTTATTTCCCTCGAAGAGCGTGAAAAAAATTTATATTTTTTGATTTGGTTGAATAAGCGTTTTTCAATGTTTTTTAGGATGCTAAATTAGAATCTGACGTCAATTTTTGTGTAAAAAATCTATAGAGGTAGTTTGCTTGAAAATCTAATCATTTTTTTAGAATTTAATTAATCTAAACCAAAATCTATGGAGTGACTGTATTTTTCCTTAAATTCGCAATCAAAACTAAACATTTCGGTGCAAGAATCATGTCAATATCATTTGTTAAACTCGAGATATAAAATAAATTAGTTTAATGCTATTTTATTTTTTTTCTCGGCTTCTACGGCCCATTGGTCGGAACGGCAAAATACATGTCTAATATTTTTTAACCAGGAACCTCCAAAAAAATTGCCAACAAGATCCGTTAGAGACTGAGTGTGTCTTCCCCTTGTCAGTCAAAAATTATTATTGCAGTGCTGGATTCAGTTCTTGCATAATTGAGTTTCCATTTAATACAAATTTCACTTTCTATGAATATTACATTGGGTACTTCTATTGTACATACAAATCTAATCATTGTACCAAAAAATATTTTAATATTATTATAATTTATTTTTTTCTCATTTCATTTTATCTTCTCTAATTAGTAGAATGTTATCTTATTTTCTTTTCTGCTTATTTAGCTATCATCTATGTACATGTATTAAATCATATCATTAATGTATTATTGTTTTTCTTTATTTTTTTTATCTGATTATGTCTCTAACCAGATTTAATTTATTTTTTATTTGTACTTATCTATTATTCTTAAGGTACTTTGTCCCAGAATAAAATTATTTTTTCTATTCTATTCTATATACATGTACATCGTAAATATAGATGGCTGCAATTAATTTTACATACATTACTTTATATATATATATATATATATATATATATATATATATATATATATATATATATATATATATATATATATATATATATATATATATATATATATATATATATATATATATATATATATATATATATATTTTTTTTTTTTTTTTTTTTTTTTTTTGTGACCTTAGGATGTTATAAGTAGTGGGGTAGTAATAGTGATATGATGAAAGCAGGTACTGGAAACCAGTTGTGGGGGAGTGTGTAATTGAATTCGGCAGGCTAAGTTGGTGTGTCATATGGCCAGAACTTGTGGCTCAAAAGTCCTTCATTGTGTATGAATGGAGAAGTTTTAATGAATTCTCTTCGTGAGGAAGTTAACAGTCTCACAATGTTAGATGCGTCTGCGTTGCCTTTCTGCCTCCATTTTCTCAACCCAAGAGTTCCTTCAATGTCTCGAATAAAATGTGATCAGTTGTGATTTAATGTTATAATTCTTATCCTTTTAGATTTTAATTGATAAATGGCGTAAATGATAAACCTACTTTTCAATGTTAAAAACAATGTGTCGGTAACATATATTTTGATTATTGATACCGAAGCTTATTCCAATATAGTACAGGGAAATTATACGAAAAAAATGCCAACCTTCAACTCCTAAAATAAAAAGGTCTGACTACTGGAAATTATTCACCAGCCTTAGTGTAAATCTTTTAAAGTTTTGAACAAAATACCGTGGTTTTGCCTTCCTCAAAGCTCCGAATCAATTGGTTTAAAGGGCAAAATAATGTATTGGACTATATATTAATAAACTTGTTAACGTTAAAAAAAAAAAAATTAAATCTAAGTAGAAGGTTATTTGCAAAATATATGAATTTCACCCCCTCCCCCTTCCCCATTATCTGATAAAAAATTTGTTTGGATAACTAGGAACTAAATAACATTTAGTTAATAATGTATAAAACACAATATGTGATAAAAGTAACGGTTATTTGATCAAACAGCTAAGAAGATTTGATTTTCAACGCTTTCTTCCCTTCCCCATCTAAACCCGACGCTATTGCTAGACAATACTTTTTACCACCTAAAGGTGGGGAACAATTTCCAGCTATCAGATCCTTTTAAAGTTTTAGGTTCGATGCCAATTTCCGTTTATTATAAAATTTATTCTTGATATTCGATACCGATACATCATTTTAAAAGTAAATTAGTATAACAAATCAAAATCAATATAAGAGTTAAAAAATAAAGCCACATCTAGTAGAAAAAAATAATTATTCAAGAAAGAAACTATCTATAAGATGGTGTATTTATTATCTTTAACACTTTGAACATAAGTTAATTATATTTTAGACAATGTAAATATTTTTATTCTTATTTTTTTTCCATTTTACAAATTCTAAGTTAAGAAGAACAATTTTCCAAACATTCTAGGTTTTATTTATCAAGGAATCGCAAGTGTTATTAAGCATTACACTCAACAACGTAGATGAGTAGATGCACTGATATTTCCTAATTAGTTTTTTCATAAACTTTCTCGTTATAAAAGTTTCATTCTGAAAGCATTGAAAAATGTTTATCACAATTTAAAAAAATAAATAAAAAAACAATTGAGGTACGCATAATGGCATTGAAGGACCAATTCTAATTATATTGATCCTTTTACTACATCATGCGCACCTCAAGTGATTCTGAAGCCAGCCAGACAACAACATATACTACATCAAAATTCTCAATACAGCATATCCAAATAATTCCAATAGAATTGGCAATTAATTTATCAATCCTAATTGTATTGATCATTCCATACCGTCATGCGTACCTCAAGTGATTCTGAAGCCAGCCAGGAACCTACCGTTAAGGAAGTATATTGGTTTGAATGAAAAAAGTCACTTTGTAACGTTTTGTTTGTGAGAAATTATATAAAGAGAGAAATTTTTTTTTATTTTATTTTTTTATTTTGTTCTAGCTGCCCAAAAAATTTAGAGTAATTGACAAAATTTTCGTCTCAGATTCTTTGGCATGATTTCCGCTGTTCTAGAAAATTAAAAAACAAGATAGGTATCAATATAATTTTATATGATGATTATGTAAATAACTCATTCATGATGAGCATTGTAGCTGAAAGTTAACAGATACATGATTATCTTCAAAGTGCAAACATGTCTTTAAAAGTTTATTACATTTAGTTTTTGTATAGAAAATGCAATGATAATTGAACAATATAAGATTGCATTGACGTTTTAGGATCAATTGAATGAAGTCCTATATACCAATTTCAAGTTGGTACAGTCGAAAAAGAAGGAAACACAAAATTAGAACATTTATTACTAGGTAATACAATTGTAAGTCTTAACATCTAAAGTCATCACCATTAATCTGTGGGGCCTGGTCCACTAGAGGAGTGGACATATTGCCTCGAACGCAATTAGGAAAGGCACTAAGATTGGCAATCGCCTTCGGACACAGAGGACACTCCAGGACCTGATGAACTGAGGCAGGAGTACGCCCTCAGCTGCTAATCAACAACAGGAAATTGAGATTCCTCTGGACTCGCTGACTGACCGTTCTGTAGAGGGAATTGAAAAGAAGTAGCGTCGAATATCGACAAAGATCTTGGGATGTGTACCAACCTCCCCCCTCCCCTCCATCTATAGCCTTTAGTTGGATATTGCCACCAGCCCCTCAATCCGCCGGAACCCGCCCGAACTGTTACATTTTCCTCTCGGATTACTCTCCTTTTCATAACTTTTTTGGTTCCATCGTATTAATAGTTTTTCTTCTTCTTATTTTTTTTTTTTTTATAAAACCATCAGGACTTTAGCTCGGTGTTTTTATTTTTATTTCATGGGACGACAGGGAATAATAATAATTTAAACGGTATTGAATAATTTTGCTTCAATGTAAGACTGAATTAGATAAAATCCAATACTTTTTATGAAAGGTTTTATCTTAGGATCGAACTATGTTAAAATATCAGAATCTTCTCTAAATTAAGAACAATCTATTTAGAGATATGATATTCATAGGCCATCACTTTTAAAAGCTATAGCTAGGTTGGTTATAGATACATTAATAAGAGGCACGACAACTTATCAAGTCTTGGCCTCCTCCACAGGCATCCGTACGAAGGTTCGATCTGTTCAAACAACTCGCCAGGTATTTGTTCCAATTATAATCCGCTTAACCAACGTCACAGAGTCCATCCGTCTCACGTCGGGACCGACTCTTACTTTACCTTCCATGAAGCTTTTTGGTTAATGTCTCGTTAAGATCTCATGGTCATCGATTTTATATTGCCCGCCTACCAAATGATTCTAAACCTGATGAATTTAGCCTTTTCAGTATCATTACACAAACCCAACAGCTCCGCATTCTTCTCCATTGATCATCCTGTATTTCTTGGCCGAAATTTCTTCCCCACTATACTATATTATAGCACGATATATACTGTAAGTGTGTGCATGTGGAGTTCCAGTGTGAGTCTCCAAACATATTTCAGACTGTTCCGTTAAGACCTAGATTTTGTCATAACGACGTTATATCGATGAGAGTTACGTTAGAAGGAAGTCTTGTTTTATCTTTTTCAACTTCAATTTCCATACCTTTTCTATCTATGATAACTACCATCGTTCTGTTTAATAGTCACCTTTGTCTAGAATTATTTAGACATTTAAGTAAAATTCTCCCAGGAACCATTTCCGAGGCCAGAAATAAAAATAAAACAAATGTTATACTGCTACAATTATTTTTGTTTACATGCCAAAGCTCTATGTGTTACAATGGCGAAATGGAGGTGCTAGTTAGTTATTCATTTCCTCTCTTACAAATTAAAGCAACTTTTTTTTTCTTTTTCCTTTTTTTTTTTATAATCGCTTTTATCATAAAAGTTTTATGGATCCCCGGTTACAAATAAATGACTTATGAAATATATTTGCTTGAGAGACGATTCAATCACTGGACCAATTGATACGATGATAGAGTCTGAAAACATTTTGGTGTTATCAAGGCATCGTTTCGCATAGAATGTTCTTTACTTATTTTTAAAAAAACTACATACCAGAAAAGCATTATTAAAATTTCTACCTTTTTCATAATAATTAACCATATTTTTAATTTTGAAACCGTTAAAAGATTGTTATATTTGTATGTTCGAAGCTAAATATCTGGCCCACAATAATTTTTTTTTTTAAACCTTTTATCGAGTAATTATTACAATCTGCCACAACTGTGGGCAATAAGTAATATAGATGACGTATGATCACATTCACACATTATATACAATGAAAAAAACCAAAACAATAATAGTGAAATAAAGTAAATAATGAATGTAAGAAAAAGAAAAAGAAAGAAAAGAACTAGCCTATACATAAACAATATAAAATATACTATATACAAAATGAAATACTAAAAGACCCGTACTAAAAAATGAAAAGAAAAGAAAAAAGAAATACAAAATGAAAAAAAAAAGAAAAAAAAAAAAAAAAAAGATAAAAAAAAAAGTAAAAGATAAAACAAAGGTAAAAATACAATTATACTCTATTTACAATTTACACTCATCCTAGAGATCCCTCCACCAGACCCGTCTCTCTACTTGTGAAGGGACAGGCCAGGTACCGAGAGATCCCAGCTCTTCTCTCTCAGCTGCGTCACTGGTGTAAAAAAAAAAAACCCAGTGGAGGCTAAGTTCAGTGGAGAGCGCTATAACAATCACTCCGGGCATGAGTGCTGTTGGCATGCCAACGGCCATACCACGTTGAACACACCGGTTCTCGCCCACAATTATTAGACCTATTTTTATCAAATATTTATAAGACAACGAAAGAATGTTAATATTAGATCCACAATATATTGTGGGGACCCGGTGGCCTAGCGAGTAAGGGCGATGGTCCCAGCGCCCTCTGAACTGAAGATCGTGGGTTCGAATCACACCAAGGCGGATTAAAATCTATTTTTAAGCAACATAAAAAAAAAAAAAAAAAAAAAAAGTAGAATGGCCCTTTAACCAGTATTCAAAATTAAATAAACCTTAATGACATGGCCAGTCGATTCCATGAATAAGATTATTTTTTAGTTGTTTCTTCTGTTAGCCTATTACTAAGACTGTTATAACTGTTATATATAATACCTAAAGGCTTGTTAAAATATCTCTTATTTAAAAAAAATTAAACTGCTGCGGTTGATGGTCCATTTTGTAGGGGAACAAAGCTAGCCTCAAAGACGATGCATATTCATGCTTCTTCTCTCGAGCCCTTGGAAATTAGGAAGAACCCTGAAATTCAAGCTGCTATCTTCCACCTCCCTCTTGCGCCCTTCTTACCCTAGTTAGGCGTACAGATACTGAGCTCGACTTAGTCTCAAGCTGCTAAATGATTGAAGACTTTAAATAAATACTTAATTTATATTTTAAATTACTGCTTTCCAATAATATATAATTAATTATTTAACCAGCGATTATAAAATAACTTTTGATATAAACAGCTACTACTTTTTACTTCAAGACAACTTTATTTATTTTTTTGTTTTTTGAAATAGTACATTGATACACATATCATTAAAATATAATGTATCTAAATATAGTTATAAAAAATATCATCCTTTTGGATGTTATGAACAGCTAAGAGCGTCTTTGAGAAAATCTAGCTTTGCTTTCATTAAACAATTGTGAGACAATGAACCAATACTTTATTTAAAATAGATTATTGGATACGAAATTTACGTGAATTTACTCACCATTTCACTTACATTTGTATCTGTTCTAAAACTAGAAAATCAATTTTCATTATTAATTAAATAATCCGTTGTAAACAAATCCCAATAATTAAAATGTGTTTTTTATTTGGAAAATTGTGGCTACAAAAAATTTAAAACAATCGTATCAGGGATTTTCAAATTATCAAACATTTTGTTTTCGATGCGCCCTACTGTAGGATAATCGTTCCTTACAGATCTAGTGTGACTATGTAAGAACGCTAAGCCCTAATAAAAAGCAACACATTGTATATACATAGAAGTAAAATTATCTATTTTGACAAGAAATGGAAATCAAATTATCACCGTTTTATAGTTTTCTGTTATTTATTTTATTTTTCTTAGTCATTTATCCTTTTGTTCATAGTTGTTTTTTTTTATATTTAAATTTCTTTTCATAGAGATATTTTCAACTGCTTAGTTAAAGCCAAAGCAATTTTTAAAGAAACTAAAGAAATATAATATAAAATAAATATTGAGAGGCTTAAAAATGTGTCACGCTTTCACTAGTTTATATACTTAATATATTTATAAGGTTTTTGAATAGCTCATATATCGCAGTAAAAAAAAGAGTCAGAAAAAGTAGTTTGTATTAAAGAGAAACCAGTCAAGAAAAGCAACTAGATGAAATTTAATATTAGTTATACAATAGTTATTCATTAATTTTCATAATTAATAAGGGGCTTAATAGGATTCAAGAGCTTTTAAGCACATACCACAAGACATAGTGGAATTCCCTCCACATATTTTTCAGAATACTAATTCGTAATAATGATAATAATAATAATAATAATAATAATTTTTCAACTCTTCTGTGTGATGCACGTAACGATATACTATTTATATAACCTCCGAAACGGAGAGTAAAAAAGTACATATTCGTCATGTAAAGCTTCAGGAATATATACAAGGCAAATAGTGCTAAGAAGGTAGGTGAAAAAATAAGCGGTTTATATAGTAAAGGACTAATAACTGAACGAGTAGTTAGAAATTGGTTTAAAATAATCCGCTCTGGAGATGCGACTATAAAAGACGTGCCGAGAGGTCTTTACGACTGTGACGATAACCTTTGAAGGGCAACATTTGAGCAATATCGACGTCAATCAACAAGAGGTATAACAGTAAGCTTGGATAAATCACAATCAATTGTTAACCGCCACCTGGAGAAATCAGGGAGTCAGCAAGATTGGAGTACGTGTACCTCACTATCACAATGAAAGAAATAAAGAAGATCGCATGACAATTGCTACAAGTCCGCTGTCATGGGTAAAAATTAAGCCTTTTTTTATGAAGGATTGTAACAGGCGATGAAAAATGGGTTACCTATGGCAATATAGTCCGCAACAGATAGTGGCTTTAAAAGAATCAACCACCTTCACCAGATCCGAAAGCTAACATCTATGGCAAAAATGTTATATTGTGTGTATGGTGGGATTGTCGAGGATTAATTCAACACGAGTTGTTGAAGTCAAATTTACCGATTATTGCAGACAGTTACGTTCAACAGTTACAAAGAGTGCAAGAAACTCTATGAAAAGCGTCCTGCACCGCTGGACGCATAAATGTCCTGAATCGCATAAACGCGATTCTTTTACTCGAAAATGTGCGACCACATACAACAAGAGGGACTAAAGAAAAAGTTCATAGCTTGGAGGGTCTGTTTTACCACATCCACATTACTCCCTGGATCTATCTCACTCTCTAGAATACTCTGTTAGGAACGCAGTTTTTAACATAGTTTTCATTTGGAATTCCAAAAAAATAACACAAACATTTTAAAAAAAAAAAGAAATAGTAACTCATCAGCTCAGTTTTTACTAATTTTTTTTTTACAAGCATCTACCCTAGAGGGTCATTAGCAACAACAAATATATGTGTTTTTTAACATTCAGTTAATTCAAACATTATTGGTATTAAAAGTAAGCATAATTATACAAAGTTATAAACATTGGATATTTTCAAAAATTTAAATAAACTTTGCACAGACGTTTCACTGTCACCAAGAGCGATGTCCATCCGGTTGGCCATTCCGCAATCTTTCCTTACATCCTTGTATTCCTCGCAGTCCATTAAGATGTGCTCCACGGTCATGGGTACATTGCAGATCCTGCAGGTCGGTGGATAGAGTCCCTTTAGAAGATACGTGTGCGTTATGGCTGTGTGTCCCATTCGTATCCTTGCCAAGACAGCTTCTTCGCGGCGATTTCTCCTTTCTGATGTTCTCCATACGTCAGGACTACTTTTAATTTTGCCTAATTTTTCAGCTGTTTTGTTCCACTCTGTAATCCATGATTCATATATTCTTTTTTTTATATGAATACGCCAATCCGATGCAGTCGTTTTATTGATGTATATGACGTCTGAATTGGGTTTCAATCTTGCAGCATTTGCAGCTTGGTCTGCTTCTTCGTTTCTTCCGATGCCCAGATGAGAAGGAACCCAAAGAAATCTTACCACTTTGCCGGAACGTAGACATTCCTTCTCAAGAAGTTGGATTTTCATCACCAAAACGTCTTTTGAGTTTCTGTTTTCCAGTGATTTCAGTGAGCTTAATGAATCGGATACAATCAGATGATATTTGCATTGACTATTCATTATGAATGTCAACGATTTCCAGATTGAATAGAGCTCACCGGTGTATGCACTATTCGATTCTGGTAGAAGAAATTTTTTTTAATATTAGAAGAACATAGATGAATGTTAGCAGCAATAACCTCTACCGCACCTCTTCCCACTCGTTACAAGAAACCGATATCCAGGTTATCGTTGATGCTATTTTTGTTTTTATGTATTTTTATTATTCTTTTTTTTTTCTTAGTTACATTGAAGCTACTAACCTTTATTTTTTGCTTTAAAGCGGTCAGAAATGATTCCGCAATGCAGTATATACTGTACAATTCGAACTACTATACAGTAATAAAGCCATTTTCTATTGTTTTGATGCAACAATCCCCTATTGTATATTTTGATCTTACAGCTCTCCTTTCGCCATGGTTTGTTTCTGGGAGAGTCTCTGATAAGATTAACCCCCTTTCCTTCCAAGTTTTTATTTTCTCTCCAAGCTGCTAATTGTTCAGTATTAGGATTTAAAATTTTTATCCATGGCAATCAAATAAATATTACTCTACTGACTGAAACTGACTTTACTCATCGGTCATATTTTTACATTCGTGACTTTATCACTTACATATATAATCACCCAGACAACACCTCTACATTTCCTTGTCGCTTCTACTTCAATTGACGCCATCCAATCCACCTCAGTATCCATTTCATCTCGACCTTTTCATGTAACATTTTCAGATGTATGCTGCCCTCCTGGTATTTCTCTTTCTCATAACCCCCTTGATCCCTTATACCGATCCTGCGGACCGCGCTTTATTGCAGGAGGAGATTACAACGCTAAACACCAGGATGGGGTTGTCGAACATCCAACTCCCGTGGCAGTATCTTATCCCGTATTTCAACCTCCAACTGTTATTCAGTCCTTTCACCATTAAACCCTACTTATTGGCCTACATCTCCCAAAAAACATCCCGATATATTCATTTCTTCCCAAATCTCCACCTCTTATACCTCTGTCAAATCCCTGGATGACCTTTCATTAGACCATAGGCCTCTTCTGCTTCTCTTGCATTCAAATCCTGTCCCTAAACCCTCACATCCTAGACTGATTACGGGACGAGTAGACTGGGACAAATTTCGTTACGATCTAGAAAACAAATTAGACTTGAAAATTTCACTCAAAACAAAACATGATATCGACACCGACATAGCTAAACTTACCACATCAATATCCAACAGCATTAATGATAACACCTCACTCAAAACAAATTTTAATTCTCTTCAGACTAACTTGCCACACCATTCGCGACTAACTAAGAGAAAAAGGCAGAGCGCGAGCAAAGTGGCATAGGACCAGATATCCTTCAGATAAAATTAATTACTGTAAACTAACAAATAGACTTAAGACAGAAATTAAAAAAATACAAAATTCAAAAATTACAAGACTATACAGAAAACCTTAATACCACCGACAAATCCTTATGGAATACCACAAAAAAACTTCTAAACTTCAAAAATCACAATCATCCTCTGCTAACCGAATCTCAAACCTGGTCAAAATCTGACGAAGAAAAATCACTGATTTTTGGCCAGTACCTTTTCCAAACTTTTAACCCACATTTTGATATCGTTGATCCTACTCACTTAAAATATATAGAAGCAGAACTAAATATTCTACTCTAAATGTCTCCTCCCTCTCAAGCATTCCATCCTTCTGAAATATCAAACATCATTCAAAGACTACCTTCAAAGCCCCTGGACACGACCAAATTACATCCCACATCCTAAAACTCCTTCCTCGGAAAGCCATCCTTTTCCTAACATACCTATATAATGCTGTGCTCCGTACCACATATTTTCCTGACTCCTGGAATTTATCCGTTGTTAAAATGATTCCAAAACCCAAAAAGCCCCCTGAGCTCCCATCCTCATACCGTCCTATTTCCCTTTTGCCAATCATGGGCAAAATCCTTAAAAAAACTCATTTTAAGACGCATGTATCCTATCCTGGATTCCCATCATGTAATCCCAGATCACCAGTTTGGATTCCGAACATCACACTCCACCATCCATCAATGCCGTCGTGTGGTGGACCTTGTCTCCTCCGCATTGGAGCGCGGAATGTACTGCACGGGAGCCTTTCTCGACGTGGAACAGGCCTTTGGACGAGTCTGGCACCCAGGACTGCTTTACAAATTCCTTCCTTCGACATACTTCCTAATTATCCTTTCCTATCTGAGTGATAGAACTTTCAGAGTAAACCATAAAAATTCCTATTCTTCCCTCTTTACCTAATCTGCTGGTGTTCCTCAAGGTAGTGTCCTAGGCCCCATCCTCTACACGGTGTATACAGCTGACATTCCAACTCATCCTACCACTGTCCTCACCACTTACGCTGATGACACATGTGTCAGTATCAGTATGCAATGATCCCTTCATTGCCTCCCAAACACTCCAATCCCATATCCTAACCCTTCAAGAATGGTGTCAAAAATGGAGAATCAAAATAAATCCAAAAAAATCTCACCAAATAACCTTTACCCTTCGTCGTAAACCCACGACTTCCTGTCCTTCAATATCCTTTAATGATATTCCACTAATCCTTGTTGAACAGATCCGCTACCTAGGACTCCACTTGGACAAACGTCTAATTTGGAATCCACATACAAGACTAAAACGACAAGAAACCGCTCGTCGTTACAGACTGCTTCAACATTTACTAGACAAACGTTCAAAGCTCCCAATTAATTACAAAAGACTAATATACATGACTGTATATATAGACCTATCTGGACGTACGGGGTTGAGCTTTGGGGCTCTACTATACCATCCAATTCATCTCGTATCCAATCCTTACAACCCAAAATCCTTCGAAAAATCCTCAATGCACCTTACTTTGTCACCAATAAACTTATCCATAAAGATTTCAATGTTCCATATGTTGCAGATTTAGCCCAAACTAGATATCAATCCTTTCATAGTAATCTCCGTAACCACTCAAATCCCCTAATTTCTCAACTTGCTTTCCACATCATTCCTGATAATCCTCCGAGGCGTCTGAAAAGAAGATGGCCTAGAGACCTTCTAGTGTAGAATTTTTATCAAAGTGCTACTGATGAGTAGTTCTTTACAAGTTTTGTCACGTTATTTTAATAGGTAACAGCACATTTACTTGATGTATAAATATTGTACAGTTGTAAATTTCAATAAATTGTTATTAAAAAAACAAAAAAAAAAAAAACTCCAACTGTTATTATGTTCTCTCACCTATCCTACTTATTGTCCTACATCTTTCACAAAACGTCCTGAAATCCTCGATATATCCATATCTTTCTAAATTTCATCCTATCAAATCATCATCAAATCCCTGGATGATCTTTCGTCAGATTATAACCCTGTTCTGCTTCTTCCGCATTTAAATCCCGTTCCTAAACCTTCTCTTCCTAGAATGATTTCAGGACATAGACTGGGACCGGTTTTTACATTATCGCGAAAGTAAATTGGACATTAAAACCCCTTAAAACAAAAGGAGAAATCAACTTAGCAATTTACAGACTTACAATATCTATACAAAATAGTATACACGAAAATACCTCACCCCGAAAAATTCATAGTACTCAACAGAATAATCTGCCACAACATATTCATACCATATTAAGTGAAAAACGCAGAGCAAGGGTGAAGTGGCACCGTACTAGATAGATAGATATCCATCAAACAAAAGTAATTACAACAATTCAACCAACAAACTTAAGACAGAAATAAGAAAATTCAAAACTTACAAACGCCATACTGAAAGACTTAATACTTCTGAAAAATCATAATGGATATCTACAAAAACACTCTATTCCCACTCGGCTCCATGAGTCTCTGTATAGACTGACATTCCTGACTCGGACAACTCGATTCCTGATATCCCACCAAGGTGTCTGAAAAGAAGATGACCTAGAGACCGTCTAATCTAAAACTTTTATTGAAGTGCTATTAGTGAGTAGTTCTTCACAAGTTATTTGCATGTCATTAAAATCATTATTCATAAATTTACTTGTGTTATGTTGTATAAAGTTACAAATATCAATAAAAAAAGAAAAAAAAGGTGTTAAAATGTTTATGTGTAGATAAAATATTTTAATGTCGGCATTCTGAAGTTGGATCATGAAAGATGAAATTTATATTTTAGTGTTATTATTGTCTTAAGTATGTGTTACTTGAAAATCACAAACGAAAATTTAAGCTGAAACGTTCAAAGTGAACATACTATAGATAATTCTTACTTTTATTTTTAACAAATCGTGTTTTGGCTTTGACTCAGAAAAAGATTTGTGTCTTGCAAATGTCTTGAGAGATGTGATGTCAATTCTTTCACAGATTAATCTCCGCTCCAAATCGAATAGCTTTTGTTCGAACATTTGTATCTCTTTAGTGTCCACTCTCTTTTGCAAATATTTGTTAGTATTCTTTTACGCTATAAAGAAAATGTAAAATGATGTGAGTATGTGGCGTAGAGGAATTGAGAACTGGACATGGTGGTACACTTGCTGACACCGACTTAATGGAAGAAATCTCTGGTCCTTGACAGACGGGGAAGATACGACCCTAAAGTCCCTGGTGCTAAACTTTATCAATCGCTTGAACTTAATTTAACATTAATAAAATTAGAGCAAAATAAGATTTGTTTTCTTACACAAATATTTAGTTTTGATAGAACCAGTTATGAGGCAATTCACTAAGGTAATAATTTGGAGAACCTAAAGCAAACAAAAGTTGAAAATTCACAGAAACTCAAATAGGATGCCCACTATACCGTTCTTCTACTTTAGGAGCTAAACTAACTAGTTAAATAAATTTTATTTTAAAAAATTAAATTTTGAACTTTTGTAAACTTAAATTTAAAAATAAGGTAAATATTTATTTATATGTATGATATTTACAAATAATAATAATAAGCGTAAAGAATAACAAGTAAAAAGGATTTTCGAAAACATTTAGTTGCAGAACAAGTGCCCCTTTTTAGGTTGGGCGATTTTTCTCATTGTTTGTCTACTCCGGTTGAGCTAGTTCCGACGTGCAAGGGTGTTGTATTTTTTGAGAATTCGTTCGTGTTTACCCCAGAAGATAATTGAACTTCTGAAACTGTGACGGTGCGAATAAAACTCAATTAAAATGGCTAGAAAGTCAATAGCCTACCTATTACCTCATTTTTTTAAATATTCTTAATACAATAATTGTTAATAACAAATACAAAGTGCAATATTTATTAATAGAGCAAAATCAGGATTATGAAAATTAAATACAAATATTCCTAACCCTATTACATGATTCATATTATTTTTATTTTTTCATAAATACTTCTAAATCTATATCACTTCAAAAATTGTTTATATAATAATATAGCTACATTAAATAAATATAAATATAAGGTATGTATTATTGTAAAAGGAGATTAAGTATTATATAAGAAAAATAAACAGTATCATCTCCCAACATTAATTTCTTTACACAAAAATTATATTTATGATTGATCGACGTTTCATTGCATTGCTATTTTTTCAATATTGATAAGCAATAAGTAGCATCACTTAAATTAAGTTTGGAATTTTTTTTTTCACATTTTTATTGATATTTACTACTGCATAGATCATATGCATCCTGAAAATGTTTGTTAAAACCAAGTAAAATAAAAATAAATTTTAAAGCAACTACCCAATTTTATCGGGAATAGAATTGGAAGGAAGTTGAGGGACTAGTGGATTTGAGTGGTTATGGAGTTTACTACAAGCGGGTAGGTAACTGGTTTGTACTAAAGCAGCAGCATATAGAACATTAAGCTTTTTTAGGAATAGGTTTATTTGTAACAAATTAAGGATCAATGAGGATTTATCGAAGGATTTTAGTTTAACGTTTAACTATTAAATGTTGGAGTAGTCTTATAACGTCGAACAGTTTCTTGTCGTTTCAGTCTTGTATGCTGATTCCAATGTTTTTCCAGATAGAGTCCTTGGTGGCGGATCTGTTTAAGAGACATTAGTGGAATTTAATTAAAGAATACTGTAGAATAGGAAGTCGTAGGTTTAAGGATGGAAGTTATTTGATAAGATTTGCCTCGATTTATCTTGATCCTTCGAAGTTTGTTAAGAAAAATAAAAACTACTTTTCTTAGAACGATCTAATTTCGCTGTAAATTGTATAAAACACTGCTTTCGACCCCATAAATTCATTTTCTTCATAAAAACTGAGAGCGTATTAGAAACTAATGAACTATAATTTGACAATCATCTCTTGATGAAAATTCATTATGCTTTTATGAATTTTTCAACACTCGTATGAATTACTGAAGTAGCAAATTGATTTATTAGATGTAAGAATATTTTAGTTTAAACTCCTTATAATTTATGTCTATTCCTTAATAAATTTTATGTGGGGTCTAAAGTGATTTATAAGTTTTGAAAATATATTTGGTGCCAGGGAAAGTATACTGAAATGATATAAAAGCATCATTGATAATAATCTGTTACTAAGGATATAAAAAAGAGATTGAATGCTCTTACTAAATGAAAAGCTACTCTGGCGAAAATAATATACATGCATTTGCAATATAGGCTTTTATAAAGTTCAGTCATTTTTTTATTTTTTTGTCTTCTATTTACCAAAATAATTTATAATACATAACCAAACTAAGATAATCTTAAGTGTTAAATGCATCGTTTACATTTTAGTGAACTCTTTTGTTCCATATGTTCTCATTTAAGTTAAAATATTTTAATAAAAACTTTAACAAATTTATTAACACGTTGCCTGCATAAATCTCACGAAAGTTCATGTTTTCCTTAGAAAATAATTCTTATATATATATTACTTTTTTTAGGGATATTAGATAATTACAGGCCTTTATCAAAACACATTTTTCAAAGAAATCATTTTCATATTCAAATATATTTTTACTTGCGCAAGTGCTTAGGCAAAATATGATCAGGTTCCAGCTCCAAAATTTCAAATTTCTGCAGATACGGTAATAATAACAACCAACAAGGTAATGTCGAAAATCGTTACGGTAATAACAACTTGTTACAGCGACATCAAGCGATGCTATGACAATAAGAAATACTAAAAATTCACATTCAGTTTTAAATATTGTATGTATAGTTTCTTTCTTTTTTTAATAGCATTTTCAGTCCTAAACATAATAATATTAAATATGTAATCACATATATCAGATTCAGTTTATTTATATTTATATTTATTGATACATTTTTCGGCTGAATTTTCAGTCTTAATCACATGTAACCTTTTTAAATACATTTATTTTATTTTTTTCATTTGACTTTTGATCTTCATCCGAAAAAAAAAATCACAGTTTAAATTTTTAAGAACTTTTAAAGTTATAAAGTTAGTTAGGAATTTTAAAAAAGATACGTACCAAATTAAATGGTTTAACGTTTTCAAACGCATTTAGAAAGATAAAAATAACAATATAATATATAAAACAATTTTTGGACCGAAAATAGCAAGGATTACCACTCCAGCTCGATTTTGGTTTTGAGTTAATTATATAGGATAAGTGTTTTTTTAATCTTATTATAATGAAATAAAAACCTATAATTGTTATTTTTTATTATAATTATCCACAATAACAAACAAGAGTTTATTTTTTGTCAAGGAAAAAAAATAAATTGTTTCATTTTATGTGCTTGACAAAATGGTCCAAGGAAATAAGGAAGTATAAAGCGATGGACAGTTACGGTATTGACATTTTCGAGGCTGAAACCTGTTACCTATTGTATACTTAAAATGCATTTTTGCATTTTTAAATTGTAATCCCATTTGTTTCTTTTTCAATAAAAATACATATCAACAACTCGACGTTAGGCTTACATTAGCAACACTTGATTTTTGAAGATATCTTTAAAATTCAGTTAACAGCAGTGTTAAACAAGTCTATGCGAAATCATTTTTTGTAAGAATTTTTATTTTATCATTAGGGAGAAGAATCTATGTATAATAAGTACATAATCAAGCATCAATATACTATTGCTAACTTCCGTAGTATCGAAGTAGGAATCGACTTGGATCATCGATTCTTGATACCCAAACTTTTCTTTAAAAAAATGCTAAAATCTGGAATCTACATTTGGATTCGACACAACCCTAATTTTATTGGTGTTCCTACAATTGTGATATTCCTCTAATATTTAAACTAATGCACCATTGATGTTTTTAGTAAATTTCTTTGTTTCAATTTCATCCTCTTACAGGTAAATTAATCTAATTAAAAAAACAAAACAATTAATAAGATATAGAAAAACATCAAAATATATAATTATGTGATACCCAAGTACTTTATGCTGAAGCTTTTTACAGGTATACGACCTTTGAAATATAGGTGTAATTTTACAAGGTCTGCTGTGGTTGGCGTCAATATCCCACCCATCCATTTAAATCTCTCTAAACAATATGAACATGTCAAGCTCAATCCTGAAACGGGATATGTGTGTAAAGGATGTGTCGGGTACAATACGTGTTGTCTTTCGAGTGCCCGCTTCTGGTAGGGGTCCTCTAATCCTCTGTGAGGATTTGAAACTTGTAGCCCTTTTCCTGGTTTCCTCTTAGGCATACAGTCAGTATAATTAACGCTAACTGTACTGTCGTATAAAAAAAAAATGACTCAAATATTTACAGAATACAATTAGCTGGACCTTTCTCTGCATTATTACAACGTTTTCTGCTTCAAAGGAGTACAAATATGAATCAAATCCCGGAAGTTGTTCAACGAATTTATCAAATATTTCTGTTTATTAAAAAAGGTTTACTATAAGACTATTAGGATTAATTAATTATTCATACAACCTAATACACTTCTATCAGTATTTTTTATACAAATAATAGTTACGAATGTAAAAAAAAAAAAAAATCATAGTTTCTAAAAACATACAATAATTTAAAAAATCAGCACTTTGATACACATATTACATACATGAAAAATCTAAAAATTATATTTGATCAACAAGGGAGAGGAGAGTAGACGCACCTAACAGAGAGTGGTCAAAGGATCGAAACTTTTTCATTCGCTTCCTTTAAAACTTACCAAAGCTGTTTGCAAAATTGATTTTATTAACATATCAGTGAACTACTCAGTTAAAACTAGTAGCTTTTCCAAAACATGACATTTTTTCGAAGGTATCTCCTTGCGTAATATTACCCCAAGCTTATATGAAATACAACGTGGCTGCCCAGTGCGCACACCACTCGGGAAATTAATACTAAAGTTTTTTGTTTTGTTTTTTAATTTTGTCTTAGTGGGCGCTCCCACAAAAAATAAAAATTCGGAACGTCCGAACCGTCCATCCGTTCCGCCTCGGCCCAGTACGCTAGGAATAAAGTAAAAAAATGATTATTTCGTTTCTTTCTATTTAAACACATTAGGTACAATTTGACATGCATGCCATAATCGCCATCAGCTGTGTGTCATATTTGCCGATTTAATTAAAAAACCTTCTTATATTCTTTACCTAATAACCCAGCGTTCTTCTATCCTCATATTGAACAAAAGGTTGATCAAAATCGCTTCTTTAAAAATATTTTATCTTTCGTTTTTATATTTAAAAATATTTTATTTTACCTCCCAGAGTTGGACAAAATTTAATCAGAGCTAAAATATAGCTTGACAACTGATTTCCTGGAATCTATCACCTAATTTAATAATGATAATATCTTTCTTTAAAATAATCATTAGTTCACTAAAAAATCTACTGAAAGATTTAATCATGATCAGCAAGGTGATTCATTCCAGGAAATGAGTTGTCAAAAAGCTATGATTTTTAAATTTTAGCTTTCAATAAATTTTGCCTTACCTTGCTACCTCCTTTCAGGATTCTCAACAAACTTTGATACAAAAATATTCTTCCTTAACTTCCTTTAAACATCATTTCTTTAACACTTACTAAATGAATATTCTTCCTCAAATATGTAAGTAGTTAAGTCTATATTTAGATGAGTATTTCTTCACTCGTGATTGTATTTTTTTTTCCTGTCGATAGTTTGTGCCGTAATTACTGATGGATTGAATTGTATGTAATAAGGCCAAACAAATGTTCAAGTAATTGTTTATTATTATTTTTAGGAGACAGCTAAAGTTCCAGAAAAAAATATATTTTTAAAATTGTAAGGCACTAAATCAAACAATATGATACTAGCCGAAAAATAAAATAAAAAGCGAAAGTACTTCGTAAGCACGTCCTTGAGTAAACTGAGATAATAGAGAGAAAGGAGGGTGGAGATTTCATCTAAATAATCGGATAAATATGTCATAATAAACACACTAAGGTAATAAGTATACCATCTTGCATATCTCAAATGAATGATAACATCCTAGTTTTAATACAAGAAACTTGTTATATGATTTTAATTATTTTAAAAGTTCTCATTTTTATGATCATAATCAGGCATGGTCAGTCATTAGGTTTTGAGCATTCCAGCTAATATTTATAAGGACAAATATTTTGTATACTAAGGAAAGTGTTTGTTTTAAATTTATATGAAAACCGTCGCTTTAAAATAATAGAAAAGTATATCGTATAACGTCCAGCATGGCAGCTTCAAAAATATCACCTATGGAATATAGTTAATAAAAACATAGACCTCAGCGTTATTGTTCTTTCCTCCTCCCACTCTCTCTCTCTCTCTCTCTCTCTCTCTCTCTCTCTCTCTCCTCAGCGTTATTGTTCTTTCCTCCTCTCTCTCTCTCTCTCTCTCTCTCTCTCTCTCTCTCTCTCTCTCTCTCTCTCTCTCTCTCTCTCTCTCTCTCTCTCTCTCTCTCTCTCTCTCTCTCTCTCTCTCTCTCTCTCTCTCTCTCTCTCTCTCTCTCTCTCTCTCTCTCTCTCTCTCTCTCTCTCTCTCTCTCTCTCTCTCTCTCTCTCTCTCTCTCTCTCTCTCTCTCTCTCTCTCTCTCTCTCTCTCTCTATCTCTCACTCTCTCTCTCTCACACATTAAATACGTAAATTTGAAGCTTGCCTCGATCTGTGGTCAAATATTGACAGAACAAATTATTTTGCTATTTCAATACCCTGAGAAATATTAAATTAAAAAGCAAAAAGTTTAAATTTATTTGGAATTTCTTAAATTTTAAGATATAAAATAAACCTATGCATTTATTATTTCGCCCTTAGTGAAAAATCCAAGAGATGCTGATTATATTGCTTTTCTCAATTTGTATTTTAGGATTGAAAATATGAAATAACTCAAATGAATAATTAAATTAACAATTAACGGTTTTTCTGGAATTCGAGAGAAAATAGGAGTTTCGAACTTGACTTTTTTCATTCAAACCAATATAGCTCCTAAACGGTGACAAATATTAAATAAAGAATTTTCTTCATTAAATTTTTAATAAGGAAACTGTCGGCATCTTTTCGATTCCAGCAATACGAACAGAACTACAAAATATTAAATTATTAAGGGTGAACAAACGTTACACCGGAAAATTATACTTGATCAAAAGATAATTAAGCTGATAATTCGCTTTGAAACAAAATAATTAAAGGAATTCTAAAATTTTAACCGACTTTGGAAACCAAAATTTAAATGATCTTATATTTGTATTCAAGCAGGGACAGAAGCTGCGTAGGTAAGGCACTAAACTTGTATCTCCGGGGCCTGGGTTCGAGTATCTTTTATTTTAGCAGTCCCTCGATTTCTTGGTAGGGTGACTCAATTCAGTTATTTATTTCAAAGAAGAAACATGACAGTGTCCTCTCAAATTCTCGTCATTTCAAGACATTACTGGAAAAAAAATTTCACAGCCGCTGAAGTACCTCGTGAAATTACTCAATATGAAGGGGGAAGTGTCCTTGAAGAGCGCACTGAGCGGCGTGGGTTGGAAATATTTAAAATTGGAGATACGACGTTGGAAAGGAAGAAAGGCTCCGGGCGGCCATTAATGGATATTGATGAGGTTTTGAAGGAAGCTGTTGAGTCAAATCCATCCACAAGTACTCGCGAAATTGCCAGGGAGTGTGGTTTGTCGAACAGTGTAGACTGGTCCCTCACGAACTTACCCCTCAACAATTTTACAAAAGTTGAGGAAAGTTTACAGATCTTCATGGGTTTGAACTCATGCCTTATCCACCATATAGCCCAGACCTCGGACCTGAGGATTACTACTTTTTTCGATCCATATCGGCCTATTTTCTTCAAGGGAAAAAATTTGATAATTTTGTGGAAGTTGAAAATGCTGTCCAAGAGTACTTTGACAGCTATCCCAAGGAATGGTATCAGCGTGGCATCGAGCAATTGTTAGCAGATGCCAGATTAGCAGATAATAAGCCCTGCACTAACATTTTAACTAAATAAGAATTTGTTTTAATTTTCAACTAGTCTCGCGCAACGCTGATTAATGGAAACATTTTTTTTGTTTAACCAATATCCTGAAATTACAACTTTATATATAAGAAACCTACATCCACTAACGTACTTACTAAAATGACGATTGTTGGTGAAGAAACTACGCACCGGAAGTGCTTCAATAGAAGTTCTATATTAGAAGGTCCAGAGGCTACATTCCTTTCAAACACCTTAGAGCTGGGGTCTCCAAACTAAGGCCCGCTACTGACATCTATCCGGCCCGTGACAGCTACGCGACGCACCCTTAAGGTGCTTATACACTTGAGCATTTGCCCCGAATGAGCACCCGTTCTCCCTTATTTTGTTCAGATGTGTACCGTCAAATAGAATGGATCTGCCCGATCCGATAATTATAGGCAATTCAAAGTGAACAGATAGTTGTCGTTGGGGCGTGGATTTGTGTTTATTGACTTATTATTGTGATGAGATGAAAAAAAAAAAATCAGAATAATTATAACTCGATTTTATTCACTTAATAACATGTATAATACGCATAGAATTTGACTTAAGCACAATTACTAACAAATTATTAAAATTAATCCAACTAGCATGATAAATATATATAAAAATTATAACGTATAAATTACTAATGAGGTTTAGATAGTTGTGATTTTCTAATTGACAATAGTTTGTAGTTGTGGACCAATTTTACTTGTACCAATTATTAAGAGAGAATTAAAATGCTCATCAGTTAACATAGATCTGTACACATTCTTTACGTACTGTGGGTAGAACCAAAAGCATATAACACCTCACGAGCAAATTTATGCAAATTATCAAATTGCGCCAGTGGGAGATTCTTATAAAATTTCGAAAAAGAAGAGTTTTGATATTTGTTCTTAAACATTTTAGTACATTGTAGATCGATAATTTCAAGTTGAAGTTCTGGGGCTAATGTTTCTATACCGGTATCAAAATGATTTTGAAAAATCAAAGTCTGAGAAACGAGTATCAAAATTTATATTCTAAGCACTCGAAGTCTCGACTGCAAAATCGACGGAGCAATTGTGATTGAAACAGTGTTATTTTCTGACGGAAAGATTTGATATAATTGTATAAATCAGGGTGAAGTTAGTTTTCTGCTCGCAACCTCAAAATTAGTTTGTTTATATGTTTTGTTAAATCCACATAGGTAAAATGCTAATTTCAACGGCCATTCGCTATTTTGTAATTCGGATGGATCACGATTCTTTTTATTATAAAAAACTTTTGATCACTCTTTCAAATTCAAAGATAGTCCAGTAAAATAAGGCTACAAAAGCCCGTTTTCACAAAAATACTGCCGAACTTTATTCTCAATGGATCTTTATATTCATGGGGTACTGAATCCGAATATGAATTTTGTTACCACGACAGCCGTCGATTTCATGCCCAAAGTATCCGTTATTTTCGGTTTTTTTATCTATAATCCGACAAAGAAGCGAGGTTCGAGGAATGTCTTTATATACTTACTGTAGCTAGAACCAGTACCTGCGTAATTACGAAAAACACAACTCCGAAATCGGGCCATTTTTCTCAAAGTTATGGTCTTGGGAAAAATTGTATAAAAACCGAACGTAACGGGTATTTCGGGCATTTTTTTGCAATTTTAGGACTGAAACCGATGGATGATGTGCTAGCAAACTTCAGATATGGATTCTGCAACTCAAAAAATGTAAAGATCCGTTGAGAATTTAAGTCCAGCAGTTTTTTTCTTCGCTAAACCCTATTTTACTGGCCTCCTCGTCAAGGACCAGTCAAGAAATTATCCTGGCAGGAAAATTAGAAATGTGTTGGCCCTCGGAACTCTTGAAAGTAATCAGTATGGCCCGAAGGCTGAAATGTTTGGAGACCCCTGCCGTAGAGGGTTGCCGGATATAGAATGGGAAGCGAGTTGAGAGATTAGTAGATTTGAATAGTTATAGAGTTTACTGTAAAAGAATAGGTATCTCGGTCGGGCTAAATCAGCAGCATCTTGGAAAATAAGGTTTTTATGAATAAGCTTATTTGTGACAAGGAAAGACACATTAAGGATTCGAATCGTAATTTTGCCTCTAAAATTGATATTTTACCAGAATGTTGCATATATTAGGGCTAAGAACCAATTTAGTTTTGTAAATTCGTAATTGAGTTTAAGAAGCTAGTGTATATATCAGTGTACACATGCTTATATTAAAAAGACAAGAAAAACGAACAAAAAATAATCAGGAAAAAAATATATAAACCTTTTTACTTGGTGGCCTTTTACATTTAATGAATACCTAAAATTACACGTGTTTAGTTCTATTTGATTATCAAAACTAAATGGTAAATAGCGGAATTATTTCTCCTAACTAAAAAGTTTCAAATTTCTGTTCCTTCAATAGAATCATTACTTACACACCTTAAGCACACCACAGTTTTTTGCTTACCACTTACACATCAATTACATTTGATAAAACTTGACAGAAAATAAAATCCATTTCCCTTCCTATCTATAGCTAGGATATAGAATATACATCTTCTTTCTCTAAAACCTTGGCGATTGTCAAACGAAGACTTCTAATAATTCGTGAATTGTTTATTCCTTTTTCCATCAACAGTTTGACCAAAGAACTAGCGATAATTTTTAGAGGAATCGTTCGCTCATGCGTGTAAATGGATTTATGCTTTGTAATGCATTTTAATAAAACCAACTGCTTGCCAAAAACAAAAAAAAAAGCTTTTGTTAAAATTAGTTACAATAATAATACGTTTAATTCGGAAGCGACCCCGAAATCAAAAAACTTGAGAGAAAATTAAAATTATGAAGCCAAGTAACTTAATCTGTAACTGTAAACGCTCCAACATCTGTTCTAGGACTAGCTAGCTTCGGGTTCCTTGTCAGCTTGATCTCTTGCAAGGCAAAGGGAGAGCAAGGTAGTCAAAAAACAGACGGCGGCTCCGACCCTCACCGTACCGCTTGAGAATTAAGTCTAGTATTTCCTATAAACACTGAAAAATACTTTGAAAGACATATTCCGTTCAAGAAATATCTAATTTTATAAGCCCTTACATTGTTTTATCGCATCTTGTTCAAACTTAATAGCTACTAATACATAAAACAAATTAATAAACCTTTGAGAACCTCTTTAATAGTGTGATATCCCCTCCTATACCTTCCCATTTCCAATATGATGAGAACTCTGAAAGAGCGAAACCCTTCAAGAACAGCTTCTAAATCAATAAGGAGAGGGAGATCAGCGGATCATCATGGAACTGATCATTTACTCTCACCATGTTATATTTTTTTCTCTTTTTTGTCTGTCTGTCATTTATTAAGCTGTCATCTATTTTGCTATTCAGCTGGTTAGGGCTGGTATTACTTTTATGGAAGCTGCTCCTCAATTTATCAACCATTCCTTAAAAAAAGGAAGCTTAAAAATACATTCCAATCCGATAATTCTTATTAAAAAGTAAATCTTACGATTAAATAGCTGATTTTTGTAGTTGACATATTGCACATTTTACTTGTACTGAAAGATTCTATGATTTTTAATTACACAAACTAACTTTTTATTATTTTTATTTTTTCAGTTCCCCCCAGAATCTTGGAAGTATCGGGAGGAGGTCTGGTCGAGGCAAGGAAAGGTACACCAGTGACAATAGAGTGCAGGGCTACAGGAAACCCACCGCCGTTCTTCCAGTGGACTAGAAGGGTAAAACAATAGTCTATATTTGATAACAAGACAATTTATCCTTCTTCTCATCATAACCCTGTTTCAAGTTTTATATATATATATACGTCACCCATTTAGTTACCGGCTTTTATGAGCACAGTTATGTTTAGTTTAATATTTTCCTATTCGTATTACCTTTCAAAGGACGTATTCTAGCGTTAAGTTAAATAATATCGGAGAAAAAGAATCTCCCTGTTTCAGAATTTAAAATACAATCAAAGAACTTTTGGAACATTTTTAGAATGTTTATAGTATATCTGCCAAAATATTCTTTATTTTAATCTCTTACTCACTTTTTTTATTAGGTCGAAACATTTACGCGGTACATTAATGCCCTTGTACATATCCCTCAGTGTGCGTTTTAATTGAATACCCATAATATTATTTAACAAAAGTGTGAACTAAAGTTGAGCGGTTACTTTCCATTAAAGATTGATTTTTATACTAATTAATACTATGATCAACATTGTACAATATTATTAAAATTTATCAAGTAAAATAAACAGGGAAAGAAAGTAATTGTTATAAAACTGTTTTTTTCAATTGCTGAGCGCAGTGTTTTTTTGCCAAAATCAAGTTTGAAAGAGGATTTCAAGTCAAGACTGTTTCGATAGGGATAGATTTGGGGAAAAACTAAGGGAAATAAAGGTCCTGGTGGGTACCAAGGAGGTGAGGGGGAGGAGAGTATGGAGCAAGGAGGAAAGAAGAATGCAGTCTGAAAGAATGAAAAAAGAGGTGGGAGGAGAAGACGAGGGGGAGGGTGTGGGGAGAGTTGAGAGGAAATGATATTCATGGTCTATATATGGCCTTATGATGGTCTATAAGGCCGTTTCGTGTCAAAAAAATAAAATAAAATAAAAAGTAAAGTGTATATACATGCGAGAATCAGACAGATAGAAAATATATAAACAATAAAATAATAATAATAATTTTATTTGACTAAGCTAAAAAAAAAAATATATATATACAAACCAGAATATATTAACAATAAAATAGAGAAAGATAGATAGCATGCCATGCAAATTTTACAATAATGATATTTATAAAAATAATTTTCCAAAAATAGCTAACACGTACTAAAGTAAGGTAGTAAAGTAAAAAGAAAGGTAAGAAGGTAAGAAAGTAATTAGACTGTTGTCATTCGGTGACTTGATCTATGGCTCATCATTTCAATATTGTCAATCTTGATCACAATTCTTACTACAATTAAATTACCAATAAATAATTTCTACAAATAATTATAAGCATAGTTATTAATACCCTGAAAAATAATAGATTGGAAATTTCCGAGGGAGGTGAATTTGTAACATTGGTTGAAAGCTTGTACAGGAAAATAGACGCAGGTGTTGCCTTTTTCGTTTACGTTTCACCCCTATAATGGAAGGATGTGGAAGCTCGTTATATTTGATGGCGCTCTAGCTTTCCAGAGTCCAATTTGGTTTAAATTTATGCAAATCGGTGTTATTCTAAATCTGATGATTTCCAGAGGTCGTGCAGTTGTTAGGTGTATGTCGTTATTTTTAGAATCATGATTGGTTGTTTGCAAAAAAACATTTTTTTAAAATTACAACTGTATTTTAAACTTAGTAACTAACCTTAATTGGCAATCTGATGGCGTAACAAAAATTTAGTTTTAAAGAATATGCACATCTGTTGGCAGCCTAACTACAATAAACGTGGTATATTACAAGGTCCTAAGGTTTTTCTCTTAAGATGTACAGTTTTATTTGGAAACAAATGGGAAGCATGCTTGGTGGTTATGGAGATGGTTAGAGTGGGTATGTTGGTAAGTATGAAATTATTAAGTAATTTAGCTGACTAAAAAATCAGAGAGTGATATTTATAATATTTTTTTAGTGTAGTTATTCATTTGAGTGTTCTGTATGACATACATAAAGTTCTCAAGTGAGAGTGCGGAGAATAATCCATTTAAATGTATCTGTAAATAGTCTATCGCAGATATCCACGTCAACTTTCAACCTTACCCTAAACAATTAAAGTATGTAAAAATTAAAAAAAATAAATAATAATAATCGTAGTGTCTCAATAAAAAATAATAGTTTTCTTGTATAACGTTTTTTTTTTTTTTTTTTTTTTTTTTAAATTTTATTTTTATAATGTAACAATTTTACATGCTCTAGCTCTATTCTTAGACATTCTTTAGTGTTGCTCGAATCGAAAAACTGATGACAGTTTCTTTATTACAAATTTGATGGAGCACATTTTTTGTTATATAACATTTGTCACTGGAACCTACAGTCTAGGAGTTATATGCATTGAATGAAGAAAGTAACGTTTCGCCTACATTTTTTAAATGTTGGGACTCTTTGAAGCTCTTTTGGTGTTGCTATAATAAAAAAATGCCTAATTTATTCATTTTTATGTTTTGTAAATGTTAAATAAAATAATTTAAGATTAAAATAAATCCCTGAACTGTTAAAGAAAAAAATACACGTATATTTCCATATTTCTATTTATGAAAAAGTAATAGTCTTAGTTAAAGTAATAGTCTTGGTATAACCTCAGTAAAATCATAAGTAAGATAACAATTTGTTTCTTATTTAAGATTTTAGGTTTATTTTTAAAAATTTTAATTAGTTTATTTAAATATTAAAGTCCGGTTTGGTTCTAGACATTGTTACCATTTGATCCATCAAAACATCAATTAGTTCATCCTCATTAAGTATTTTAGGAAGAAATTTTGATTGAAAGGAATAGATTAAAAAAATAAAATAAATTAAACAATAAAATTAAATTAAACGGTACAATTCAATGATTTTTATACTCTATGAGATATTCCTAAAGTGTTAAAGTGTTCAGGTTCGTCAAGTGACTGTTCAATATCAATGAATTCAAAATTGTCTTCAATTTGTTTTGCTATGTTTAATCGGTTCTTCTTTTATATCTGTCTGTTATACACTTTTAAATGATAGGTCGAATTTCTCCTTGTCTTTTCGGTACACTTTTTTAGATCAGCCATTTGAAAACCAAGAAATAGTAAGTAAATACGAGTATAAATAAATAAATACTCACATATTTAATATAAAAAGTCTTTTAGTAATAAAGATCACTTATCAATAAAAAAACATTAATAAAGTAAAAAGAAAACTACAGCTGAAACATATTAAAATTATTGACTCACATGAACGGTTACAATTAATGATATGATTAGTAATAATTGTAATGAATTATTAGATCTCTATTGTAAACAAATCGATAATTGTTTTACAAGAAATACAAAGATGATTTCCTGACTCCATCCTGCTTGGCTCGCTGCCTAGGAATGTTTAAACTTGAGACATAAAATGCTCCTTATCTATTGACATAGGGTTAAACCGATTGCAACTTACATACATATACAATATTATATACTTAAGATGATGTAGTTAAAATTTGGTTCAGATAGGTTCATTAGTTTTACTAAAACACTATTGTCGCTTGCCACATATTCGATTTTTGAATTTCACTGGAATCCACACGTCACACCACATATTTATAGCTTTTTGGATAACAAATTAATTTAATTTAGTAATTTTATTATCAATTTCTAGCTAAAATTAACACTGGATTATTGTAACCTCTCTTGAATGGCGCTCGCTTACTACCCACCACATATTTATCGCTTTATAAACAGTAATTTAAGAGGAAATATGTAAATTTTATTATTGTTAAACCTTCCTTGAACTATGAAGATGATGTAGTTATATTTTGGTACAGATAGTTCTATAGTTTTCGCGGTTAGTGATCACGAACGGAAATGGCTTGTCCTTCTATATATAACTTCATCATCACCCGTCGAGGAATTTTAACTAATAATTGATTTTTTGTTTATCGATAAAAATCTTGTATTAAAGTAAACAATTGAAAATTATATTTTTGATAATATTTTCACGCATAGCAGCCATTATTAACTTGGTTAAATTAGGTATTTGAAGATAACATAAAGCATAATTAGACATCCAATTTTCAATTTTAATATATGAGTTGGTAATCCAGATGGACAGAAGAAACTGCAGTATAAGAAACTGCATTATCAGTGCTTACAACTAAAGGTTCAAAAATTCATATTTTTACACACAATATTAAACAGCTGAGGATCGGCATTTTGATTTTTAATAATTTTCATTCGAAAGAAATAATTTTATTTTGATTTGATCTGGTTGGATTTAATTTGCTACTAACCATAAAACTATGTGGTAGTGTGGCAAAACCCGTTTTCTAACACTCAACATTGTACATTTAAATTTTCATTGTTGCTAAACCTAGAACTATGAACATGATGTAGTTAAAATTTGGTATATTTCACTCCATATAGCTGTTTTTATAACAATTTAATTTTGAAAATAAGTAAATTTTATTATCAATGTTCACCATTATTATATACTTATTTACATTGACAATATTAAACGTCTTGAACAGTATAGGAGGGAGTGATGTTGTAGGTTTTAGACCAAGATTTAAGCTGGTTTGCTGGAGTTCATCATTACTCCATTCTTTAAGAACAGCTTAAAAACCATGTATAAGATGTATTTTATGAAAATAATGCATATTTTTATATTATGGATATTAAAAAATATACCTGGTCGATTGATGAGTTTATTAAACACTAAAGGTTAAACAAGAGTCACATAAAATAGTGATGAAGTTAAAACTTTTTCCAGGTGGGAAAACGTTTTGCTTCACTTTGGCTTCTCGGATGGTTATCAAGTTTTCTGTTAATAATTCATGAGTTGGGTGGATTTTTTTATTTCAAGTTTCAACTTGAATATCTTATTTTCTTCGCGATTTATTATCCTCACTCTCATTTTATTTTCATACCGCATAGAATTGACCCTTGTATGTAAATCAGTGACCAAAAGCCCCTCCAAATGTTTCTCTGCAAAAACGATTAATATGGATACGAAGTTTTATTTATTCAAAATATAATATTATTATCTGTATTTCGAACTATGATTATTCTCTGTATAAAAAAAAAAAATCATGTTTTTTATACAGATTTTTTATTGCACTCTTAAAATAAGTTCAAAAAGCTGATCTTTCTCCCTTTAAAAAAAATATAGATTTTTTGACCAAAAATAAGGTACAATTTTCCCATAACTTAAAACATTTCAACCATCTGTACTGATAAATTTTATCCGCAGAGGCACGGTAGCAGAAATTATTTTAAATTTGAAATTTAGACTTAGATTATTTTAGTGCGTAAGGCTTACACGCATTAAAGTTGGTGAGCCCCATCACCTTATTATTAATAAAACTCTTTAGCACTCGCACCGCGATCAGTGAAGAATGGACATGGACGGCGCACAGTGAGGCAAAACGGCTAAAAAGCGGAAAAAACTCTTTTATTCGATTCAGAATGAAAAAATACTATATATTAGAATTATATCATTTTATTCTTTAATAGGATTGGCAACGCAAGTGCAGATATTTTAAATTATTTTGTAAAATTTAACTAAACATAATTTTATTCTAATTTAACTTCATTTTAATAAAATGCTGGTTCCAATTTTCTATTTTCACATATTTATGTCGATTGCTTTAAAATAAGCTAGTTCAGAATTCATTATGTACCAATATAATGGAAAGGCTTACATTATCAATTAGAGTGTTTCGTTACTGATGGTAAGGTGTTTATTTTTTAGCTTCAGGTCTCTAGTATGTTACGTAGGAATCTGAAGATATTAGCAGCTTATAAAATACATCCTTGTTCCTGGCTGTACAGCAACAGTTCACTTGTAAAGTGTACTTAGACGATTGTACTTATAGTTTTGTTCTTAACTAATTCATAGCTGACTTGAGTTGTTTCGGCAGTTAATGCAGGATTTCGGAAAAATATTCTTGAGGTATTTCCGTAGTTACTGGAACCATATTCCTGTTATAAAAAATCAACTTTTATCCCTAACCTTCCACCGGTCGCACTGTTGTATATTGTACAACACCCGATTTGTTTGCTCTCTCTCTCTCTATCTCACTCTCTCTCTCTCTCTCTCTCTCTCTCTCTCTCTCTCTCTCTCTCTCTCTCTCTCTCTCTCTCTCTCTCTCTCTCTCTCTCTCTCTCTCTCTCTCTCTCTCTCTCTCTCTCTCTCTCTCTCTCTCTCTCTCTCTCTCTCTCTCTCTCTCTCTCTCTCTCTCTCTCTCTCTCTCTCTCTCTCTCTCTCTCTCTCTCTCTCTCTCTCTCTCTCTCTCTCTCTCTCTCTCTCTCTCTCTCTCTCTCTCTCTCTCTCTCTCCTCTCTCTCTCTCCCTCTCTCTCTCTCTCTCGAATCCGGTGAACTCGAAAAATTGGCTTTATAGCCCAGTCAATAAAGGTTTCGTGTCACAACTAATTAGGAGAAAGCTGAATTTTTGCAGGGTGTTAATACATAATGTAAAAACTAAAAAAAACACAAAGTCCCGACCCCCACCCCTCTTGCTTTCCCCCCACTCCTTCAGCAAAATTACAAGAACAGAACTCAGGTTTAATACTGACAGTTCGAAAACTTGATGATGTTATTGGGGTGTTGTTTTTTTTTTATTTTACTCCTAACAATATAACAAACAAATTATGTAATATCCACTTTTTATGTAGATATCTTAGTTTCATACATAAAACTGTTACTACAAAAAACAAAAAGTAACTTCAACAAATTATAGATTTTTATCATTACGTCTTGGGAAGAAATGTATTAAACAAAACTTATAGATAATCTGATTGGCTTTAAAATGATGTGTCTCATAACGTATGCCGTTAAAACGATGGCTTCGTCGAGAGCGTTGAAAGAGTAGTGGACTCCGCGCCGGTGGCAGATTGTCTATAAGTTTTATTTAATGATAAAAATCTATAATTTGTTGAAGTTACTTTTTGTTTTTTGTAGTAACAGTTTTATGTATATGATCGTATTATGGTGAAACTAAGCTATCTACACAAAAAGTGTATATTACACCTTAATGTAATATACTCTAAATAATACACTTTAGTGTTTACTATATATATTAAAACACTATTTTCACTGCATATATTAAAGAAACTTTATTGATAATACACAAAACATTTTGTAACCTTTTCCAGCTGTTTACAGTACAATACTCCCCCTTTTACAATATTTTTATATATAATTTTTTACTGATTTTTTTTTTCACTAACATTTATACAAAATTAAACAGTTAATAGCACTAACCTGCAGTTGGCTAAATTTAAGAACAAAACTAAAACTAATCTTTAAATCTAGTTGGTTGTCTTATTTCTCTACCTGACCTTGTAGAACTAAATTTGAATCTTAAATTCTTGTTTTAACCGGTTTTGGATTGCTGCTGACCATTGGTTGTTTCATTCTGTCTTCGGTGTGCTGGTGGTAATGTATCTTCTTATAGTTGTTTTTGTGGGCTCGAAATTTGATTGTGTGGCATAAAACAAGGTTTAAGTCGGTCAATGGCAATGTTCTCATTTTTACCTTTTATATTTAGTGTAAAGAACTTAATATAACGCTTAATCACTTAATAAGGTCCGAAATATGCCGGTGTGAAACTTGGTTTGTTAGTATCATTCTGAACAAAAACATGACTTGCCTGCGTCAATTCTGGATGTACAAAGATTGCGTTTGGAGGTCGGTGTGAAATTCTCTTTGGTGTTAGAACGTTGAAAACTTTCCGCAATCGTTGCAAGAACGTAGAATTATCCTGATCTTTACAATCATGTTTCGCCACCAACTGCCCAGGAATACGTAAAGTGCAACCAAACTGAAGCTCTGCAGGAGACCATCCGTCTTCTCCGGTGCATACTCTTAACTGCAAAAGTACAAGAGATAAGCTGTCCATCCACTTTTATCACCACAAGCTGTAATTGCAGTTTTAAAGGTTCAATGAAACCGTTCTACTTTACGTTTCCGTGGGGATGATATGCAGTGGTCTTGAAATGATGTACATCCAGTAGCCTGTAGTGAGCAGTACTGAAGTAAATTGACGTCCTCTATCTGTTGTAACTGAAACCGGCACTCCGTATCTCGACACCCAGGTATTAATAAAGGACTCAGCTACTGTCTCAGCGGAAATATCTGCAAGTGGAACCACCTCTGGCCAGCGGGAAAATCTGTCTATCATGGTCATACAATAGCTAAATCCTCGCGAAATCGGCAGCGGTCTTATCAGATCTATGTGAATATGGTTAAACCTGCAGCTCAGGATCGCTATCTGGTCGGAAGGTGTTCGTGTATGTTTGAAAACTTTACACCGTTGGCATTCTTTGCAAGTCCTTGCCCACTGGCGACAGTCTTTATTAATTGAGGGCCAAACACAGCGGCTTGTAACTAATCCCACAGACCTTTTGATTCCTGGATGAGCTTGTCGGTGTATTTTCTGAAAAATACGATATCGGAGAATCTTCGGCACATAAGGTTGACCCTTGTCTGCGTAAAGAGTGACAGGTTTATTGTTATACTGCGACTGGAACTCTGAAGGTTGTAAGTTGAGACTGGTAGACCCTGATGCCAGTAGACCGTTAAGTTCTGCATCTGTTTCTTGAGCTTTCTTTAATTCCTCAGCATCCACCGAATTACTCTCGACTCTATCCTTCACATAATATCTGCCAGAACGTTCTTCTTTCCTTCTATAAAATGAATGTCTGTGAACTGGCTAATGAAATTCAACTGCCGAACCTGCCGAGGAGACAAAGTTTCCGATTTACGTTGAAATGCAAACGTTAAAGGCTTATGGTCCGTTGGTATAGCAAACGTTCTACCCTCAATCAAGTGTTGAAGGATTTTATCGCCTTAAACACAGCTGTCAATTCTCTGTCATAGGTTGAATATCTTTGTTCTGATGGGGAGAGTTTTTGGGAATAAAAACCTAGAGGTACCAAAATACCCTTCTGCACCTGCTGCAAAACACCACCGACGGAGGTATCAGATGCATCTGCAGAGAGATAAAGATCTGCATCTGCCAAAGGATGTGCCAGCCTGACGGCTTCTGCTAAGCTGTTCTTCGTTTTCTGGAAAGCATTGTGGTTTTCTTCTGACTGGACCTGTGATGACAATTTCGATTTTGTTAAGTCATGTAGTGCTGCGTTTATCACAAAACGGTGATAAAAGTTGACCAAACCCAAAAAACGCTTAAGTTGACGAACAGTTGTTGGGCGAGGATAATTTAAAATGTCTTGTACTTTGCTATCCAATGGACTGATGCCAAGTGACATGACATTGAAACCTAAGAAATAGACCGAGCTTAGACCAAACATAATTTTTTCCATGTTGATTTTAAGACCTGCCGCACGTGCTGTCTGTAAGATGCGCCGGAGGTGCTCTCGATGTTCTTCCTCTGATTGCGATGCTATCAGGAAGTCATCTAAATATATGTACAGAAAATCGGTACAAGATGCAAACACTTCATCAAGATTGTTGAAGGTCCGTTGAAAGGTCTGTGCTGCGTTTTTTTGTTCAAAAGGCATTTTACAAAATTTGAATAAGCCGAAGGGGTTGATTACTGCTGTCTTTGGTATGTCGGATTGGCGAACCGGTACCTGATAGTAAGCTCTTTCCAAGTCTAGCTTAGAAAATATTGTTTTACCAGCCAAGTAATGATTAAAATCGTGGATATGTGGTATATGTATGTGTGGATAGGGGTACCTGTCTGGTTTTGTCACTCCATTTAGGTTCCTAAAATCACCACTGCAATGCCAAGAACCGTCCTTTTTTTGTACCATGTGTAATGGCGATGCCCAAGGGCTTTTTGACAATCGGACGATACCATCTTCCTTTAGCCGCTGAAACTCAAGTTTGGCTGCTGCCAATTTTTCAGGTGACAACCTCCGGGCTCTTGCGTACACTGGGGGACCCTCGGTTTCTATCCAATGTTCTGTGGAAATTGGTGTTGCTGGTTTGGTCTCTTAGTCTGTCGAGATCCCTTAGCACTGTTTTCACAAATTCTGTTATTGACGGGGCCACAGCCTGCCCACCATAGGATTTTGTGGGTCTCAGCTCACCAGTAGAATATAAGCCCGTACCCGCTTTTATCAGTCGTCGATTTTGCAGATCCAAAATGAGGCTCTGTGCTGTTAGTAGGTCAGCCACGATTATAGCAATATCGACATCAGCCACTACAAACGTCCATTTAAAAGCAGTTGGAAGACCTAAACTTAGCTTTATCGTTTCCTGTCCGCCACTAACTGAATTGTATTGTCCTTAATTAATGTGTGCTGTTCAGCCGAATTTTTAGGGATAAGTGAGAGCGTTGCACCGGTCTCAATTAAAAACAGAATATTCGTTAGAGGATCTGTAATAAATAGTCGACGCGCTGGTATGAGGCGATTGTAGGGCGTCTGCACAACCGCCGATATTAGTTTCCCGAAGGCTTGAAATTACAAGGTGGTTTGCATGTTTTTGCTAGTTTACCAAAGTTAAAATGGTACCAACAATCTCCTCACCGCTCCGGTGAAGCTTCTGGGGAGCGATCTAATTGTCTGAAATTTGACCTGCCTCGTGACGTTCTTCGTGAACGAAACTGCCTTTTATTATTCTCAATTTTGGTAGTGAGAGCGCTTACTTGTAAAGTTAAATTATCAAGCTGCCCCTGCAATGATGTTTCCATTCCAGCTGTATTAATATTATCCCGGGTAAGGCCTATGACCGATACAATTCTGTCGGATGTTTCAGACATTTTGTCGAGTGGTTCATCTGAGCCAGCAAGTATACTTTGCACTTGTGTAGGAAGGCGTTGTAACCATAAGGTTTTCAGGAAATCATATGTTATTTGTTTACCGGCTAGTTCTTTCATTGTGCTTAAAAGATAAGATGGTTTCATGTCTCCTAATGTCAAGTATTTTAGTAATGACCGCATTTTTTCGATCTCTGGCTCCTCATAAAATTTTAATAATCTCTCTTTCAGAGTCGTGTATTTGTTTTGTTCAGGAGGAGTAATTACAATATCTCTCGCGACGCGTAAAACATCATTCTCCAGTGATCCGATAATATAATTAAACTTAGTTTTATCTGACGATATTCGAACCAGCGCAAATTGTGCTTCAATTCTAGCAAACCATAAATTAACGTCTTTAGGCCAAAAAGGGGGAATTTTAACACTAAAATGAGATACCTGTGCTGTTGTGGCTTCTAATATCACTTTTTCGCTGTTCGCATTTTCATTGCCGTCCTTTTCGCTGTCTTCGTTCATTTTGTACCTAGCGTTTCTAGTCGGGGTCACCACTTAACTATATGTATTAAAACACTTTTCTCACTGTATATATTAAAGAAACTTTATTGATAACACACAAAACAATTTGCAACATTTTCCAGCTGTTTTATATATCTCGATAACAAAATCGATACAGTACAAGTGTAATACAGTTTAGTGTATATAATACACTTTAGTACACTTTAATACACTTTAGTGTATATTACACTTTAAAATGTTACTTTTAGCACATATATACTTAAAAAAGCAAATAAAATTTTCAACAAATTTCATTTTATTCCTTTCTTTACCATATCATAATTTTAGAGCTGTGGGGGAGGGAAATTGAAAGTTTGTTTACTTGAGGTAAGTCACAGTTCTCCGGAATAACATGCTTGTCGGTACTCATTGTGCTTTAACTCCGAAACTATTTGTCCGATTCAATTTTTTCTTTTTATATATTTTACCACGAACTTACTAATGCCAACTTTGTAAACAATCCTTGTTTTTATGTATAGTTGTCATCAGTTGTCAATGAAATTTATAGAGATATAACTAGTAGTATAAGCTTTATGAAAATATAAATTTTTCATCGGAACTCAGCGGAGCTTTTTTTGTAGGACACATGTTCAAAAACTCTGGTTACTTTTTTCCTCTCGCTCTAGTATATTTTTTGATAATATATTTCATACATTGGACCAATCTATTTTTTTCCACTATTCTTTAGTACTTATACTACAAATCTGTCCTGTTCAATAGGTTTATCTATAAAAATAAATCCAAAGTTAGCCAAATTGTACCTGGATAGAAATATGCCACTTTGTAGTGGAGTAATATTGTCTAACTTTAGACGGCACAAATAAAAATAAAATTGAAAAACACAAACTGGAAATGTTTGCACCAACTAATAATGAATACAATAACCCATCGAACAGGATAAAAATAATACAATCATTTTCAGAGTTTTTCCACGTTCGCCCCACTTTTTAGATCCAACATTATTATTAGCTGAAAACCGCAACAAACTGTTTAATGTATATTTTGAAAACGTTTATTGATTCAGTACGTAGATAGATAAGGTTTAAGAAGTTATATTTTCATTTTAATGCTTAAATTTTATTAATATTTTATAAATTTATCTTTCTACAAATGTTCTAAAAATGTTATTTTTGTTGTCTTAGTTTCCATTTTTACTCTACACAAATTGTTTGCATATGTCACACTAAGTAAAATATTTAATAAACATTGCATTATAGTATCAGTTTATAAAACGTACGTTTCTATTCCCTTTATTTAATATAACTATAATACACTTTATAATACTATGAAATGCATATTTCATTGATACTCCGGTTAATCAGACATTTTGGCCGTTCCGCCCTAACTCTTGGTCTCTTAGGAGGCAGATTAGTGAGGTTCTACTGTATATTACTTCCTGCCCAGGGTCTCGACATTTTGTAACAATAATTTAATAAAACACTCGTTTCTAAAAAAAAACATTTTGAGAAAAATTATTAGAAGTTTGAGATTTTTATTATTTCCATTTTCCTAATGTGAGAAAATATATCATTAAATATAAGTTTACAACATACCTTTTAACATTTATTATCTTATTTATACATATTTTAAATGATTATTTTCTTATTTATACATACTTTAAATAATTATTTTCTTTTTTATACATACTTTAAATAATTATTTTCTTTTTTATACATACTTTAAATAATTATTTTCTTATTTATCATTTTAATATGAGAAGATGAATAAGAAAACTGAAAAACTGTGTTTGGACTTTTGGGATATTTTGCAGGATAACATCCACCCTAGAAGAGTGGCGACTGAAGCATCGAAAGAAATCAAAAGATTTTTTTTTTTGTTTTTAACAATTATTGAGTAATTATTACATCTGCCACGAATGAGGGCAATAAGTAATAAGTAATATAGATGACTTCATGATTACATTCACACATTATGTACAATAAGATAAGAAAAATAAATAAACAAAATTAAAAGGGTATAAGGGTTATCAGGATGTGTGGAACTGGATAGCAATTGAGCCACAGGGTTAGGATGGAATAAAGGTTGCGATGGAATTTCAGAATGTAAGAGGTATGAGGTAGAGGACTTATGGTTTATAATTATCATTATGTAGGGTTTTGTAAGATACGTAGTAAGGAGCATTCACACTAGAGCGGATGACTTTGGTTTTAAGGATTGAATGCGTTTGATATTCGACTTTTTAGCTGTCCCCCACAGTTCAAATCCGTACGTTTAAATAGGTTTAGTAATGGTTTTGTTTGTGAGAAATTTGTTTTCAATGAAAAGATCAGATATCCTATTCAGTAATCTATACAGTTGGCTTAACCTTCTGACTGCTTGTCTTTTGAGTCGAGTATGAGGGTTCTACGTAAGTCTTTTGTCTTAGTAAAGAACAAGATGCCGAACTGCGTAGGCTTTAGTTAGTGGAATATAATTGAAAGAGATAGGAGGACAGGATTTTCGGCTGAGGGTAAAGGTTAAGTTAGTGCATTTAGTTGCATTTACTTTGATCCGCCAATCATTCCACCAGTCTTCAATAAATTACAAGTGCTTTTGGAGGTTACAGGAAGCTAATAAAGGATCTGAATGGGATGAAACGATAGCAGTGTCATCAGCAAATGTTGCAAGAAAAGTATCAGAAGTGGTACGGATATCTGCAGCGTAGAGGATATATCGAAAGAAACTAAAAATAAAAAAGTTTTTTGGGGCCAAGCGGAAGTGGATCAGTGGTTTTATGCCATTAGCTTAGTTTTAAATATATTTAACACCATAACCTTTTATTTGTTCATATTTATAAAATTATAATAAATTAAATATGAAATATTATATTATGATATAAAGGTGTAATATATAAAAATATAAAAACAACTATTCTCCCATCATTTACTTAACATCACAATATATATGATAGTTTATAAAAATTTTTTCTTCAAGCGACGTTTCGTGGCATTGCCACATTATCAAGCCCTGAAAATATGCAAAAAACATACATGTATGACATAACGCGAATATGGTACATCAACATTCAACTACCGTACATTATATAAAAACTTATGAATTACCTTACAATCCTCATACTCATATGATCCTTATCCAATATAATATCAATCGACTTAAAAAAGTCTCGTCTTAGTGTCATGTCTAATCTACACACATATAATTTTAATGTAAAAAAACAAATAAATTCAATAAATAAATTATGAAAAGATTACAACGTACAACTGCACTATTTATTATTATGCAAAATTTACTATTATAGTGTATCTATAGTTAATAAATGTAATTACCTTGAAAATAATGAAAGTATTTTTTCTAAATGAGCTGAAAACTTTTGGTTATATTTCTCCATAATTGCTCTGTCTGTTACTACTGATGGGTCTAAAGGTTATTGTCTATATATCTAGTTTGTTTATTAGTAGTGCATAGTGGGCTCCTATTTTTTGTGTATCAGTTTTGAAATTTACTGCTGTGTCCAAATTTTTTGTTATGAATATGGATTCCAAAATTTTCCTTTTGTAACTATTTTTTTCATAAAATAAAATGTCGGTTTTTTTAAAATTGAATTTATGGTTATTATTTATAGCATGTTGTGCTAATGCTGTTTTATTGATATTTTTTATGTTTTTGGTATCTGAATTATGTTGTCTGATTCTGTTTTCAAGTTTTTGTTTAGTTTCTCCGATATATATATTATTACATGTGTTGCATTCTATTTTATATATTAAATTACTTTTTTGCATATGGTCTATTATCTTATTTTTCTTGTTTATTATGTTCATGATTTTGTTATTATTAATTGGGGCTGTTTTTTTTAAAAATCAAATTTTTTGAGTTTATGAATTATTTTATTGGTGAGTCCAGGTATGTATGTTATTCTATGGAACATCTTTGGATAATTTATATTATTTCTCATTGCCGTTGTGTTATCTATGTTGTCTATTGCACCTGTTATATTCTTTGCATGCTCTATAACATTTTTATTATCATTATTAATGTAAAAATCGGTTATTTTCTTTTGAATACTTATTTCTTTTATTTGTTTATTTTCTATTATTTTGTTACTGGATTGTGTGACTATTTGGTTTATATGTATTTTATCTTTATGTTATTTTTTGTATTTAAATTTTTGTACCAATATTTGTTAATAATATGTTTAGGTATGAAATTATCTACTAAGATTTTATAAATATTTGTTTTAATTTCTTTAATGTATTCTATGTCAGTTGTGGCTATTGCTTTGAATACTAGATTATTTATAGTGTTTAAAATTTGGTGCTTAGGGTGTTTGCTGTGGTAATTAAGTAATCTATTAGTTTTTGTTGTTTTCTTGAACCATTTTGTTTTTATGTGGTTATTGTCCAAAATAATGGTCATGTCTAAAAAGTTGATGGTGTTATTTATTGATTTTTCAACTGTAAATTCCATTTTATTATTGAATCCATTAAAGGTTTGTACTAAATTATCGACATGTTCATTTTTAATTATAATTAGCAAATCATCAATATATTTATACAAAGCTAATGGTTTATTTTTTAATTTATTAAAACATTCATTAATTAAATGATTTGATATACTGTATAATAATATTATATTATGTTTATATGTGAAACATCTGAGGGATGCTTTTAAACAATTAAATATATTGATGCTAAAAAATTAAATAAATATAAAAGTTAATAAAAAATATTTCAAATTACTTTATTATATTTAAAAAAATTAAAACATCAATAAATACTACATCTGCACAAACTGAATACATTGAAACGAAACTATATTTAACGCTAACACAAAATTATATTATATGCAATACATCAAATTGAAACATGTAAGTGTTTGTAATTTTACTTCAAACATCATCTTTATAATGTTGCCTTGGGCCCAAATATACGAGTACTTATTACATCAACTCCAAATATGTTGCTTGACTCTCATCTGGACTAGAAGTTTCTTCCTCCGCAATCTTTTCTCTCTTATCCTTCTCTTATTCTTAATCTTGTATTGAATCACTACTTATTTCTAGCAAACTTTATTATCTCATAAAATGTATTTTATTCTTTACATTGCAAATCCATTTTTTTTTTTATTTTACTACAAATATATTAAATTAATAATATGAGTTATATAATTATGTATAAAGAAATTCATAGTTATATAAAGTATATTTACATCCAGCGTTTGGTATTGAAAACATTAAAATACTTTAATTATACCACTGCCTTTCTAAAATATTTGAAAAAGAAAATTATTAATTTTAAAATTAAATTTAAATTTTCATTTATTTAATAAAATGTAATTAATAATTCCATTTTTTTTATTTAAAACATTAATTAATGAAATAATAAACTATAAAATACAAGGATAAGGAATACTTCTATTTTTAAGATTATAATTTCGGTTATGGTTTTTTTTGTTTTTTTAACTTATATTAAAAAAAATTCAGCCTCATACCAAAATATTTTATCAGAACTTCAAAACCGTGAACTTTTCTCAACGCCAGAAAATGGCAACTTCAAGGACGTGTACAGATCCTTGAAATGAAATAATCGAAAAATCAGTTCCACAACCTTATGCTACATTTATTTAGGTATTCAAAAATAATCATTAAAGTATCAAAAAGAAGAATAATCATAAATTTTAAGGTTTCTTTTTTTTTCACATTTGCCCCACTGTGTACCGTTCCGACGGATGAAGGTTGCTAGACCACGATATCTCATTTCAAGGCAGGTGATACTATGAAATGGGTAAGGAAACAAATTCATGTCTTTCCAAATAAATTTTCATTTGGTCTAAGGTCTAAGCTCAAACCTTTTATCTTCTTTTGTTTTTTTCAGTCATTGCATGTCCGCTTAAGATATAAAAATAAAGCTAGATAGCTCGAATCAAAAGGAATCAAAGGTTCAATGGAAGTCAATATTGACATAAATAGTAGGAAAAAAAACATTCTTAAAGGATTTATTATAAGAACTAGAATTAAGGGTTGTGATAATGCACAAGGACTTCTTAAAAAAACTAGTAAGTAACTATCTAGATAATATTGTTACTCTTATATTTGGTCTAAATGCTACACTTTGAATTTTCCCTCTCCCGTGAGAGATGTTTGTTTAACATAATTAGCTATAGGCATGCATTTTTGAATTATTTTTTATATTAACTGTAAATTATGTTTATCACCCAAATTTTGGATTACAAGTACGATATAAAACTTTTTGGCTAATAAGGAATAATGTGATTTACTTTTTTACAATTTAGGGGTTCTTTTACCCTCAGGGATCATTTTTCTTCTTTACCACAGCAAAGACTTACATTAGTATAAAGTATATGAGTGTGTGTGACATTAATTTTAGTATATTTGAATATAAATGAGATAATTAAAATATTTATTACTATTTATTTAGCTTAACAGTATTATTAGTATTTTAAATTTTAACATTTAAATACATCACAAAATTGGAGTTGTACTTTGCGAAAGATATAAAACAAACTCGATTTTCCTCTAAAATTAATAAACCCTATTACTTGACATGTGTTAACAATAAAAATAAGTTATCAATATAACCAGAATATATCCAGCATATCCATGATTTATTTTCCTCGTCTGTTGTAGATTGAGAAAGATAGATTTTTTTATTTATTTATTTTTAATAACAGGATGCGTATTAAAATTCCTAATCCGCGTTTTTTTTTACCTTGTTGGATTAAAAAAATGTTACAAGAACGCCTACCGAGTCTATTATGTTTTTTAATCATGGCGTCCACCAGTAACTTCCTTGTTATACACGATATTAAAATAAAATAATGCTTTTTTTCGATTTTTTTTTTTTTTTTTAATGCAGATATACGAGAATATTTAAGGGTCTAATAGTTATATAATATTTAATGATATAATTATAGTTATTAAGAAATTGGGTTAAATTAGGTAATTACTGTAAATTAGCTTATTTAATTTTTAACAACAAAGAACTTGAATAATTATACCTTGAGTCTCGTAAAACATAATTAGTCAAGACGATTTAATTTATCTCACACAATTGTTTACTTTGGTGAACAACTGTCTGTGGCCAGCTGTCCAAATCAATTTACCTACTCATTTATCAATATTCAATGTATAAAGTTTAAGTTTGAATGCGAGAATGCCTATGCCTTTCGGGTAACTTATAAATTTTTCGGAAACAGTAGATCTCTGCAACAGCCCTAATTGTTTGACGTACCCACTTTATTCCAGGATTTTATTTCTTGGCTTTATTTTATTTTATTTGCTTCAGGAATTATTATTCAGTCTTATTTTGTCTTATCCTTATATAATATACTTAGCTTCAACAATTTTTTTAAAAATATTTTATGGTTTAAAAATTTATTTTTTCTATTGGATTTGAAAGCAATTTTAATCATTTTACGATTGTTTTGTAAACTTCGACTTCCTTCACAAAACATTTTTCAATTATAAAAAAATCATTTCTATACACGAAAAAATGGTTAAGTCTGCGGTGAACTAGTGGGGAACAAATGGTTAAGTGTAATATCTCAACTGATGAGAGCTATTAACTCAGCTTATAAGTGGTAACAAGGAAACACTATTTTGATACGCTTTACGAAATTTCATTGATCAATTACATAGAACTGATTTTTTACAGCTTTTCAAACTTTAAAAGTCAGGCCCTGAAAAGAATTTATATTTGACTTGACCACTTATTCACTGGGATGACAGATATTTGAAACGATTTATTGAACTGTAGTGATATGCAAATGCTATAAAATGTCCTTTAACTAAAAGTAACACAATACATATAATCTATTTATTATTGGAAAAGACATTTAGTGTCTTCCTATTATTAAAAAGTCTTTTTTTTTTTAATATAATTTATATTCATATCTAGACTTATATACATAACAGTAATTAGACTCATGTAGACATAGGGAGTTGAGCTTTGGGGGCCCACTAAACCTAATACTCCTCGTATTCAATCCTTACAATCCAAAATCCTTTGTAAAATCCTCTGCGTCTGAAAGGAAGATAACCAAGATACCTTCTAATGTAGATTTATTGAAGTGCTACTAGTGGATAGTTTTCAACATCTTATCGACATGTCATTGTAATAATTTTCCTTAAATTTACTTAATAAACATTTAAAGAAAAACAATTAAAATGAAACAAGTTTGTTATTTAAGATAAGCTGTGGCTGCAAAAAGCGCTAATAAGAACGTTTTTTAAACCATTGATGCTAGAGAATGGGGCCAAGACGACGCACCCTCCTCTTGTGCAAAGAGGTCTTGCGTTAGGACATTACACTCCTTGAAGGAGGACGGGGGTTGAGGGAGGGCGTAAGGAGGAAGCTGCTGGACCTAGAGCCGATGAATATACATCCCACCCATGAATCCATGAATATGTAGCTTCAGATCAAGGAGTCTCCGGCATTCCCCCTCGCCTTTATTATTCATAGTCCATTCCGAGAACGATTTTATCTAAAATTGCTCCAGCGCCCCTCTACCTTTCCTTCAAATATATCGCCTCTCCTTTCGGTGAATAAATCTTATGTTAGGTGCTTTGATTCTCATTAAATATCACGTATCGTGAACAGTGTTTTAAGTAAATTAAGATATTAATTAAATATTACTTATTGCAGTGGAATCCCGATGTTTCGTATCCCAAAATCTATTATATATTTGTCAAATGCCACTCACTCACTTAACACGAAATCTCAGAAACCACCGAACGGATTGGAATGAAATTCGATATGTAGATTCCTCTAGGACCGTAGGTGCTCGCTAAGAAAGGAATTTTAAAAAATCGGCCTGGATCGCGGCTAATTTGCGAAAAATGCGATTTCAATTTTTATTGGGTGAATAATAAATGATTAAGTATCATATGGTATTTGGATATAAGCTAAGTTAAAAAATAGGTTAGATCTTTAAGCCGCAAACTTTGACCACCGTTTAAGTTCCTTATAGTTGTAAACAAACAAAAATACGATCGATGTCGAAACCTTATAATATTGGTACTTTCTGTGAACTCATGGTAGCTGCAGAGGTTACAACTTACAAGTTTGAGTTGTTTCGTGAAGAGAAGTTATTAAAAGACTTATGTTAAAGAGGAGGTTAAAAGACTTATGTTCTCTGGTGATGACATGTAAGGCCAGTTCGATGTAGGGACAAAAAACAGATTATAATCAGTGAGTTCCATCAAGTGTATGATTCTCTTTAGTATCGTATCATGTTCTACCATGGAGAAGAAAGGTACAGTATTAACATCCCTCAGCGTGACCCAAACTCCAATACATCACTTAAGAAAACTGTGTCTGCAGCTGATTTTTACGCCTAAATGTTAGTGGAGCGAGGAGGTGGAGAACCTTATTTACTTTAATTTTGTAATCTCCTCAACCAATTTATGCTTGATATGTAAGCCAAAATAGAAACAGAAAGACTAAACTTTCTTCAAAAAAGTTGAGAAGTTAAGACTATATTCACTTACAGTACGCCATAAGAAAAGCTGATGGTCTGGTATTAGAGCTGGGTAAGATAGTAGTGCTGCATCGAAGCTTCACTGGAGGGCTATCAAAATAATATAAAATTAACTTTTGCAAATTGTCAAATTTACTTATTGAAATTATTCTAAAAATGGAATTTTTCAGGTTTATTTAAGTAATAATAATTATCAACGTTAAGCTTAACTTTTACTAATTTAAGTTTTCTTCATCCTAATGATATTAAACCGTAGCGGAGCGGGGTACTTTCAGCTAGTGTTCTATATTCCGATAAAACGTAAGAAAGTGTTGATCCCTTGGAAAAATCTCGATTATTGGATTCGTGTATTGTGAAAATCTGGTTAATTCCTATAAAACCAATTCCCTTGGTAAAACGTATATTTTCCTCTTCTTTATCGATAAAACTTTTGATAATTCGTATTTTGCCATTGAATTAGAGATATTAATTATGGTTGGATTTTCCAGGATATCGTTTGTTTGAACCGAATATTGACGACTTATGTTGATGATTGTTGAATTCAGTCTTTATCAGGGCTCCTAAAAAAAAAAAAAAAAAATTAAAAAAAAAAAAAAAAAAAAAAAAAAAAAAAAAAAAAATATATATATATATATATATATATATATATATATATATATATATATATATATATATTCAGTTAAAACAAAAAAAAAAATCACATCAGCAATAAAACGTGATGAAAAAGTACTAATAAAAATATATTGAATATGTAAAATAAATTGAAAAAAAAAAATACACTGTATACATTAATTTTATAAAATAATAAAACTAAAATAAACCTTTCGGTACCTATGTTGTATTTTAAGCCATTACACCCGATATATGATAATCTTGTTATAATAAACACATCGATATATCATACTTAATTTTTGAAGATTTTGTCACCTTGAAGATCAGGAGATTTGTATTGATATATAGAAAATGAAAAAGCAAAAATATCTCCAGTTCATTAAATAATTTCTATATTTCTTATATGGGCAGCGTTATAGCTATGCCTGAAATCAGTAATAATATTTAATACCAATTATATATTTGATGTCACCTTACATATTCTTTGTTAGCATTACAGAAGGACATTATTATACGTTTTGTCCTAGATTCCGAACCCGTAAAATTTTCAAAATTTTACACTTTTTAAAATTTAACACGAATATTTTTGCTTTAAAGGAGAAGCGCTGGAATCCCTTTAAATCTGGCTTGTCCTTCAATAAGTGGAGAAACGAATCTGGTTTATGGTTCTCAAGGATGGGTGTACATCGTAAATAAAGTGTAATTGTATTTTTAAATTTTAATTTATTCCTATTTTTGTTTTTTAACTTATATTACTGTCTTTTTTCAATTCATTTTTTTTTTTATTACATTGTATAGTTTAAGGTTTTTTTTTTTTAACCTTATTTATTATATTTTATACTATGAGATTATTTAATTATTTTTTCTCTTCTCCATATTGCTCATTGTCTTCTTTTTAGCAGATAGTAAAACTAAATAAAAGATAAATTTTATTTTTTTTTTGTTTTTTAGAATCACAAAATTTGTCATTTCCTTTTTTAATTGAAAAAAAAAATATACATTTATAGGAATTTTAACCCATGGTTTTCTTACTAAGTGTTTGACGATATGTTTACGTATTAAAATGAAAATATCGAAATTATTGATCTCTCTTTCTTCATATAATGTCAAAAAAATAAATAAATTAATTAACAAATAAATAAAATTTAAAAAATACGAATCGGCGTGTGTTTGAGTTATTTCTTTTATTATTATTATTTTTTTCTAAAACCTCAATACTCTGTCTTCCATTCAATAAAGTGTTCAAGTTTTCTACATTTACAACAAATGTATTATTCCATTAGTTTATTTTCCTATCCGTCCTATTTCTTTCGCCAACGTTATAGGTGTTTAGGCTATATTTACAGTTATGTGGATGCTAGCGTTAGGCAAAGTCTAATATTCTAGTCGAAGGTTCTAGGCTTGTTGGCTATAGATGGACCCATACATCCTCTTATCCCAAGATTATTCCAGGTGGAATAGGTCATCAAGGTGGAATAATGTTCAGAGAAGGACGATAGGTGGTATACTTAAAACGACTCCTCCTAGTCCTGGATCCGATGCTGGGTTGGTTCTTTGAGATCGAAACATATAGAGCCTAGGATATAAAGTGGACAATATTTATACTTGATCATTTTTCCTCTATTTACGAATATAGAAATGTTAATGTCGATTGTACTATCAGTTTAAATGATTTATTTGTTTACAATTTCGCTTATACAAACACCCGTCATATTTAGGATTTAATGAGATAATAATTAGTGACAGAAATGTGCTTGACAAATCTCTGCACTATTCCGTTCTGAACGAGTACCATCTTAATCTCGATAAAATAAAACTAAAATTAAAATTACTGCTTGATTTGAATTAAAAAATAATATTAAAATATTCTTACATTAATAATAATGAAACAAGTCAAAACTTAAATGACTTGCTTCGCATGTGATGTTTTATCATTATCTCAAATTGGTAGAGGTTGATTTATTTATTGTACATTCGAAATTTCATATGAAACTTTGATATAATATTGAGTATGTAAAATATTTGATTTAATATATCAGTTCATATTCATCAGTTACTCTTATTACAGTTAGTTTTATTGATTCAATTTGTTTAATAAATAGTAGAATGAACAATTGAAAATTCGCATACGTATGTACCTAAATCAATTGATACAGTATTACATGTGTATAGCATTATATTAAAAAAAAGTATCGTTAAAAATCTTGAAGGGTATTGGTTTCAGTGTTTTACTAAGGATGTGCTGTTAATATGCAAAAGGGGAGCAACTGTTTATGAAGAGAGATCAGACGAAATCTCGCTCACTCATGGCTGGTATAACAGATATTTAATTTTCAGGCTTTAGCTGGACTCGAAATCGGGTCCAGGAGCTCGGCAATCTAGTGACTAATCCACTGAGCTACCGCGACTACATATAAATAATATATTCGAATTGATAATAAGTACATGTCTTAATTTGAGTGGGTGTTTTTTACTTTGCTTAGAAAAGGTTCTATTTCTATTTCTTTAAGCTTTAGCCATGCAAAGGTCTTATGTCTTAAAAAAAAAAAAGTTTTTTATCGGTCATGATTGAATTTAATACTCAGGTTCATTGTTCAGTAGAACCTCACTAATTCGACACCCGCTAAGCTGAATCTCCGTGTAACAATTTTCTCATGGAATCCTTAATAGCTAAGTACATCCTAGTTGTAGATCTTTAAGCCACGTTCGCTAATTGGTAGCGTCAAAGCGTCTATTTCCAACATTTCTTCATTTCTTTAAAGTATCTGCTGCGCAGTTGGTTCTATAAAAAAGCTTTATATATATATATATATATATATATATATATATATATATATGTGTGTGTGTGTGTGTGTGTGTGTGTGTGTGTGTGTGTGTGTGTGTGTATAAAATCATAATACTTAAAAATTAAGGAGCATATCATTATTGTTACTAAAGTATAATATATAACATCAAGTAAACCTGCAAATATATTCGACAGAATCTTTCTGAAATATTTAGGTGTAAAATATTTATGGGGATTAGTTTATTGGAAGGACCTTCGTGTGAAAGCTATGTATAAAATTTTCAAAGGTATTTCCAGTTGTCCGAGCATAAATATTTCTCCAGGATTTTTCCGGGTCTCTATAAAATATTGTTACAATGCGGGAGTTAGGTCTGTTCACTCATCCAAAGACCCTTTTTATTGATACCTTTTCGGCTACATATTTGTATTCAATAATCCAACTAACTTTTTCTGCATCGGTATTTTTTTCTAGAGAAATCATAAAAAAGAGTATCATTTAAATATCGACTGGAATTGTATGATCTTTAGTGGTTATATTATTCCATTTTGAATAAGATTGTTTCATTCCTTGTAATGTATTTGTATCTAAGTCGGTTATGTTTTTTATACAATTGAAGAATCTTTTTTTTTTTTTTTGGGTCGGAATTAAGAATTCAGGCAACACCCTTGATTTTACCCTGTGCCTCTCTCGTGCATATAAAATAAAATTAGTTAAATGTATGATGCCCGATGCTCATTTTTCCATTAAACTACCACTAATAGATCATATTTTTATTTTAAAGGGAAATACATTAAAAAAAACAAAAAACTTTTACTCATATAAATTTATCTCAACAACAAACTTTCTAATGACATATATTGTTGCCAATATTCATTATAAATGACAATTACTAGCACATATTAATAACATCCTTTTGTCCTTCCTATCCGAGCTAAAATAAACGATTACATCGCTCATTTCACTTCTCACCAGTGTTCTTTATCAAATCCCATTTAATATTCCACAATGAAACAAAGCCTCTGACTATCATTTTGTGGAACGCGAATGGACTACATAACCATCGAGACGAACTTGACATATTTTTTCATGACAATAACATAGATACCTCCTTACTGACGGAGACTCACTTCACAAACAGATCACATTTTCACATACGTGACTACATCACTTATAGATTAGACCAACCAGACAACACAGCACATTCTGGTTCTTGTATGCTTATTCATAGATCCTTACCCCATTCCCTAATTCCTTCCACTCCAACTGTAGAAATTCAATCAACCTCTGTGATCATATCGACTATTCCTTATAATTTAACTTTCTCAGCTGTATATTTCCCTCCAAATTTTCCCCTTTCCTATAATCATCTCGAATCCTTATTCCGATCCCACGGTTTTCGATCATTCATCTCCCTTGACAGAATCCTATTCCGAGTCTATATCCAGTCCTCTCCCGAGTCAGAATCCAACACCTACTCAATCATTTCACCTATTAACCCAACACCTATTCAATCATTTCACCTATTAACCCAACACCTATTCAATCATTTCACTTATTAACCCAATACCTATTCAATCATTTCACCTATTAACCAAACACCTATTCAATCATTCCACCTATCAACCTACATATTGGCCAACATCCCTCAAAAAAACGACCCTACATCCTCGATATATTCATCATTTCACAGGTATCATCATCCCAGCTCACAATAAATGACCCTTCATCCGATCATAGTCCGGTACTCTTTTCCATTTATTCAACTTCTGCTCCTAAACCCACCCATCCTTTGTTGATTAGGCCGAGTAGACTGGGACAGTTTTCGATATGATTTGGAAATGAAATTAGACATAAAAACTCCACTTAAAACTAAACAAGACATTGATACTGCCATAGAAATACTAACGACATCAATACGCAAGAGCATAACGGATAATACATCAAAAAGTAAAACTTACAATTCTCTCCAAAGTAATTTGCCACATCTTCGCTTCCTATTGAGAGAAAAGCGAAGGGCAAGTGCTAGATGGCACAGAACCAGATACTCATCAGACAAAAACGACTACACTAAATTAGCTAACAAACTAAAAACATAAATAAAAAAAATTCAAAATACAAACTTTAAAAAAAATATACTGAAACCTTGACACGATTGACAAATATACGATTGACAAACCCTTATGGATGACCACCAAAAAACTCCTGAACCATAAACATTGTGATCATCCTCTCCTAACTGAATGTAAAACGTGGTCCAGATCGGACAAAGAAAAATCTCATATTTTCGTTCAGCACCTTTTCAACACTTTTGAACCCCATCCTGATATCCTTAACCCAAATCACCTTGGAAGTATTGAAACAGAATTAACTATCCCGCTTTAAATATCCCCTTCTCCTAAAGCATTCCATCCCTCAGAAATATCAAGTATTATCCAAAGATTGCCCACCAAAAAAGCCCCTGGACATGATCTTATTACATTCTATATCCTAAAACTCCATCCTCGGAAAGCCATCCTATTCCTAACATTCATATATAACGCTGTACTCCGAACAAGATATTTTCCTGATCCTTGGAAATTATCCATAGTAAAAGTGATACTCAAACACAAAAAGCCACCAGAACACCCTTCCTCATATCGTCCTATTTCTCCCTTGCCAATCATGGGTAACATCCTAGGAAAACTCATCTTAAAACGCTTGTATCCCACCCTAAATTCTAATCACATAATCCTAGATCACCAGTTTGGATTCCGAACATCACACTTCACTATTCAGCAATGCCATCGTGTGGTGGACGTTGTCTCCTCCGCATTAGAGCGCGGAATGTGCTGCACGGGAGCCTTTCTCGACGTCGAACAAGCTTTTGACCGAGTCTGGCTACCGGGACTGCTTTTCAAACTCCGTAAATACCTACCTTCAACATCTTTCCTTATTCTCCGCTCATGCCTCAGTGATAGAACTTTGAAAGTTAATCATAACTTTTCCTATTCCTCTCTCTTTACCCTGTCTGCAGGTGTTCCTGAAAGAAGTACCCTAAGTCCAGTCCTCTACACGGTGTATACAGCTGACATCCCGACAAATCCTAGCACCATCCTCATAATGTATGCTGATGACACTTGTGTGTTATCAGTAAACAATGACCCCTTCATTGCTTCCCAGACACTCCAATCCCATATCATAGGCCCTCAAGAATGGTGCCAAAAATGGAGAATCAAAATTAATTCAAATAAATCTTATCAAATAACTTTTACCCTTCGGCGTAAACCTACGACTTCCTGTCCTACAGTATCCTTTAATGATATTCCACTAATTCCTGTTGAACAGATCCGCTACCTAGGACTCCACTTGGACAAACGTCTTACTTGGAATCCACACACAAACGACAAGAAACTGCCCGTCGTTTACGACTACTTCAACATTTGCTTGGCAAACGTTCAAACCTCCCACTTAATTACAAAAGACTCGTTTACATAACAGTTATTAGACCGTATTGGACATACGGAGTTGATCTTTGGGGCTCCACTAAGCCATCCAATTCATCTCGTATCCAATCCTTACAATCCAAAATCCTTAGAAAAATCCTAAATGCTCCTTACTTCATCACAAACAAACTTATCCACAAAGATCTTAATATAACTTACGTTCCTGACTTAGCTCAAACCAGATATCTATCCTGCCATAGCAAACTACACAACCAATCAAATCCATTAGTAACACAACTTGCTTCCCATTCCATTCCAGATAACCCTCAGAGGCACCTGAAAAGAAGATGGCCTCGAGACCTTCTAGTATAGTACTTCATTATATAGAACTTTTATAAGTGCCACCAATGGGTAGTTGGTTTGTTTGTTTGTTGGGGTTTATAGGCATAAAACCCTAGGGTGATCAATGCCTGTGTAGTTATATATATAAGTATATTTTCACAGAAGATTAGGGTCAGGAAGGGTGCCACGAACAGAGGCGCACCCCCAAGGAGAGACGAGCCGCACCCGCCGAGCAGGAAATGCGCCACGGCTTGCTTATTTATATGAATACATATTTTCTTCTATTTAAATTATATACGAAGCTTATAAGTAGGATGTGGATAAAAAACATTTACATTTCTACATGGAAAAGTCCAAATCCTCACAAGGTTCGGAGCATAACTAGCCCAAGCAGCCATGTCGCATTTCCCACCAAGCGGGACCGATCCGCCCCGACCCCAGGAAGCGCCCCCCTCCCCCCCAGCCCCTATCCGAACCCTAAGAAATTAAATAAATTTCCGAAAAGAAATAAAGAAGGAAATAAAATAAAAGTAAATAGGAAATAAATAAAAATAAAAATTTAATAATAATTATGAAAATCAATTAAAATTTGTTCAGTAGTTCATTTTCCTTTAGGAAATTTAAGACTGATTTAACTTTAGATTCGTCATTGCCAAGAACGTCCGAGATAATTGTTGTAAGCCCTAATTTAGTTAGTTTTGGTAGATAAAAGAAACATTCCTGAAATATGTGGTTAACTGTTAAAGAGCTATTGCAATGCTGACATTTAGGTGGTCGTTGTTTCATAATGATATGTAAATGTGTTAATTTTGTATGGCCTATTCTCAATCTGGTCATGACAACCTCCTCTCTGCAATTTAGACGACTTGATGTGACCCAAGGATTTACTGACTTTTTTATTGTTTTCAGCTTGTTTGGTGGGCTTTCGTTCCACGTGCATTGCCAATTTTCAATTATTTTAATTTTGAGGGGATGGCTCATTTCCTGAGGTGTTAGAATAGCAATGCCTAGACCTGGGAGTGTAAGTGCTTGCTTCGCTGCTGTGTCTGCAAGTTCGTTGCCAATAATTCCAATGTGACTTGGTACCCAGATAAAGTCCCTTTCCCAAATTTTGCAGTATACTGAGGAAGTAGTGGATTTTTAAGATGACTGGATGTTTGGGATACATGTTATTTAAACCTTTTAGTGAACTTAGTGAATCTGTTACTATTGCGATGTTGTTTTGTTTTATTGATATGGAGTAGTGAAGTGCTGATGCTATTGCATTAAGTTCTGCTGTATATATATTGCATAATTTGTGTAATTTTATTTTATGAGTGGAGTTGTGGGTAACAAAGGAAGATGCAGTTGAATCGTCAGATTTAGATCCGTCAGTATAGATTACGAAAGGTTCTGGTATATTTTTAAGTAGACGGGCAAATTCGGATTTGTATTCACAAGGAGAAGTATTATTTTTGGAAAGTCGGGTTAAATGAAGCAGTGTTTTGGGCGATTTGATTGTCCATGGAGGGGTATGAACTTCTTGTTTGTGCACAGGTAATTCTTTGAGGAATTTAATGGCCATATTTTTTTCTTTCTGATAAAGGGAGTGTTGAGTTCGACATTTTTCCAAATGCTTTGGTGAATCTGGGTTTAAAAATGTATTTGTGTGCTGGGTGTTCGGGATAAGATAGAAGTTTGGAGATATAGTTAATTGCTAACTTTTTCCTTCTGAATGACAAGGGTGGTATTCCTGCTTCACAACACAAACTAAGAATAGGACTTGTTCGAAACGCTCCTGTCGCTAAATGAATCCCAGTATGATGGACGGTATTAATTTTATTTACTATTCGGAGTCGGGCAGAACCATAAATAAAACAGCCATAATCTAGTTTGGAGCAAATTATAGAGCGATATATTTTTATTAATGTTACTCTGTCGGAACCCCAAGAAGTACCACTAAGATATTTTAATATGGTTAGTCTCTTTGTGGATGTTGATTTTAGGGTGGAGATGTGAGAGTCCCAAGTTAATCTACGATCTAATATCATTCCTAAGAATCTATGAGAGTTTGTGTAAGGTATTATGGAATTTCCTAGACGGAGTTCAGGAGAGAGAGGAGTGTTTCTTTTCCGACTGAAATGAAGACATCTAGATTTTTCGGTGGAGAATTAAAGGCCAATGGCTGTAGACCAGCAACACAATCTATTTATAGCTTCCTGTAGTTTATTTTTAATATTGTCAATGTTCTCGTTGCGACAAATAATGGCCAAGTCATCAGCGAATAATAATGGCTTGACACCTCTCGGTAAGTTAAGTCCCAGGTCGTTTATTGCAAGGCAAAACAAGGTTGGACTGAGGACACAACCCTGAGGAACACCGTTGACCTGTTTATGAGTATCTGATAATTCACAACCTATTCTGACTCTGAAGTGGCGATTGAATAGAAATTGTCTAATATAGGTGAAAATTCGTCCTCTGATTCCGGCGGATGATAGTTTATTAAGGATTATGCTGTGGTTGATGTTATCAAAGGCCTTTTTTAAGTCAAAGAATATCGCAATCATCTGTTGAGAATTGATGAAGGAATATTGGGCTTCGGCCTCTAATATGATCAGGTGATCTACAGTGGATCTTCCCTTACGGAAACCGGACTGGAATGGTTGTAGTAACTAGTTATTTTCTATCATCCACATTATTCTTTTATTTACTATTCGCTCCATAATCTTACTAAGGCAGCTTGTAAGAAATATGGGTCGATAGCTGCTTGGGATTCTTTTGTCCTTTCCGGTTTTTAGAATAGGGACTATTATTGAGTTACGCCATGTTTTTGGAAAGTGTCCAGTTCGCCAGACATGATTATAAAATTCAAGTAGCCATTTTTAAGTATCAGCTGACAGGTTTTTTATCATATCATAATGGATTAACAGTACCCAGAACATTTCTGAATTCCCACATTGAAAAGGGGATGTTATAGTATTCCGTTTCAGCATTTTCTGTGCCTGTTTCTATTTCATCGGAAACGATGTTAGTGTTTTGAGATTTGTAAATTTCGTCATAAAAATCAGCGAATATGTTTGACACGATTAGGGGATCATCTGATAATTGTCCATTTGCCAGAATGGTGTATTGTGAGGAAGATGGATGTTTGGAGATTTTACGGACTTTATTCCATATGTCAGCTGCTGTAGTAGAAGAGTTAATGGAGTTTGTAAATTTTTTCCAGGATTCTGATTTACATATATTAAACAATTTCCTACAAATAGCTCGCTGTTTTTTGTATTCTGTCATGTTTTCTGATGTCATAGATTTTTGGAATTTTTTAAGAGCTTTACGACGTTCTTTAATTGCCTTTTTACAAGCGTCATTGAACCAGGGAACGAGTGGTCTTTTTGGTGAACTAGAGGTCATAGGTATTGATGTTGTGGCTGCTTGTAAAATTTTATTGGTTATTATTTCGCACCCTTTATCGATGCTTATTTCAGATGGTTGGGTTTGTGGTGGAGTGGCCAAAAAGTTAAAAAGAGACCAATCTGCTCTGTTTAGAATCCATCTCGGTTTGGTGTGAGTGGGGTTTATATTCATAAATTTAATAACCAGAGGAAAGTGGTCACTACTATAAAGGTCTGGTAAGACTGTCTGGTAAGACTGTAGTTGGTTTAAAACAAGTAACGTGTCATTTTTATCAGTATCATCATATTTACTTGATGTATTATATTTGTATATACAGTTGTGAATTTCAAGTGACAATTAGCGAATATGAAATAAAGTTTAATACGCTTACTAATTGCCTTAGAGAACAATATACATTTATTTCAGTATGCACATAAATTTCTTAGCTATTGATTTTCACAATCTGAAACCAACTTTATGCTGAGCCATTTTGTATACAATATTTTAAATGGAGTTTTCCAACAGTATAAATCGGTTTAGTTTTTCAAATCTTAAAATCTTTCCCTATTATTAATTTCTTCCTCGTCCAATTGTATTTTCTTTGATTGTTTTCGATAAACAGGATTTTTTTTTGTTCTTGCTTTCTTTTACTATATTTTTATTAATGTGATCTGAAGTAATCTTGACTAGTCAAATCAAAACAAATCACAATTAAATATTTAACATAAAAAAGTACATTTCTATATTTGTGTGTGTGTAACTTGTAAACTCTGGACAGTTTTTTTTTTTTTTTTTTCTTATTATTTTCTGCTACGGATTTTCTTTATTTCTTAATTTTAGAGGTATGTAAGGAATTGCCTGAGATAAAAGATAAATGATTATTTGAAAAGAATTTACCTCCGCAGAGGTTATATTCAAGTTCAATGAAAAAATTATTCCTGGAGGAGAAAGGGTTGACTATATTTATTCCAAAAAAACAACAATTTCGCTCGAAAAAAAAAAAAAAGAAGAAATATATTGAACATAGACTGGAAATAAGATATTTAATTCACTAGAGAAGAGCAAATTCAAACCATGAGTGTAAAAGAGGGGGTTATCTAGTTTAATTTAAGAAATGACTCAATTATTACGGAAGATCAAAGCTTCATTTAGTGAAATTACATTTTTTAAAAAATAAACATATGTGCTAGAATTTACGTAAATATATTTCTGGGAATAGACTATAAGTTTCTTCTGAATAAAAAAAAATTTAAATTCTGATGATAATCTACATATAATACACGTTCGAAATTAGACCAAACACAACTGCCTAAAAATAAATTTTCTGCCTTCGTTCGAGCTCAAACTCGGCCTTACCCAGTGAGCTACTTTCCTTTTCCAATAATGGTCCCAAATTATACTTAAAAAAAAAAATTATACTTAACTATCTAATTAGGATTTATTTAGAATTCCAACGTAAAATAATTTTTTTTTTTTTTTCTGGTTCCATCCATTAGATGAAAAAAAATAATAATTGGAATTCATGTTTTACTATCACATAATGATATCAACCCAACTGTAATATTAAAGACTTAAAAAAATTAATTAGTTTTAATTGATGAGCCAAAAATATTTTTTACTTTATTAACTTTCAGGATCTTCTTTTAGTTTATACTCTTTGTCATTTTTTTATACCGCCATTTTGACCCGAGCTAAGCTATTTATTCATATTATTCACCTGGAAAGGTAAAGTGTTGCTTCATAAAAAGTTGCTGCTCCTAAACGAGTGCTGTTTAGAATTTCAAGAATCCCCTTTATGAATACACTTTTGTCATCAAGAAGTTTTCTCTCGCTGTTTGAAATTACGATCCTAAAACTGTCTACAGGATATCCTTTCAGGGTTAAACGTTAAACCTAGTATTAGTGAGACTTTATTGTTTGGTTTATAAAAAAATCCCATTTCGAAATATTACACCATTTATAAAGCTTAATTAGATTAAGGATTGTTGTTAACTTATCTTTTAAATACAATAAATACTTCTGTTCAATTTAACTGAACTTCATCATTAAAATAAACTAATTTGTCGTAAAATATTTAATATTCCGGATAAAATTTTAATATGTACAATACTTTTATCGTTACTTTATGTACCTATAGGCTAATATAGTCATTTTCATTCACTAATTTTTTAGTTATTACGTTTTTTCTTATGCTTTTTTAACTTTTTTGAAAAAAAAACAAAAAAAAAACACGATATACCATTGTGCATGAACATGGCTGTTACTAATTGTAGTGTCGTACCTCTTATCGACTATAGAATTAAATTATTTACATATGACGTAAAAATCTTTCAATAAATTATAGATACATGATTAGTAAATAATATTATTAATTATTTTGGTTGGAAAGCGGAAAGTGGGTGGCACCCTATCATGTAATTATTTCTAGTGTTATTAATGAAGGGTAAGGGTGAGTGACATCTTAAGAGGCTGACTTTGGGCGTTATACTTCATTAGAACCTTTTTGATGACTAACGGAAACCTGCCATATTGATATCTTTAAAAATCAATGTCAACAGTTATTTATTTCTTTACTAAGGAAAATAAATTATTATCTTCCATCGAATGCACTTCAGTTTAGAAATTTAAGTAAATTAATCTATTAAATTAATATAGTGTAAGGCTGTTTCTTCGCTCTTTAACTAAAAAAGACGATTGAATTATTGCATTTTCCAAGGCACACTATGTGTTCAATATTTTTAACTAACAAAATAACATTAACAAAATCAAATTTGAATGGTATTTTTTAAAACTTCATGTTCTCAAGTCTTGAAAATAAGAAAAAATAAAACAACAAAAAAAAGCACATTCCTCATTTTTCATATTCTATTTTTTACACCACCGTTATCTGGATGATATTTTTCAAATGGAAATATTGTCCAAAAATGTAAACATCATAATCAAAAGTAAGCTACAACAATCTTTTAACATACAATAGAATGGGAATTTTTAAACTTTTTTTCCCCCAAAAACCTGTATAAAGTGGAATCACTTCTTTCACGGAGGAAACTCTAAAATTCATGCAGAGATATTGATCCGGTTAGTATTAACGTGCAGTGCAATGATTAAAATAAGCATGTAAAGTTGTAAGATTGATTGCTAACCGAATCCTTAAAAAAATAATCAACTTTGAACCCTCAAGTAATCTTCCGGAGGTAAGGCCGACAAGTTGTCGGAAGAACGGCGTCGGGAAGGAACTTTTGTCAAAATCTCCCGGTTTATCATGAATGATTCTTTATTGATATTATCAATAGATCAATCCATTTTGTTGCATTTTAAAGTAGACCAATCCCTACATAATGGCCATACTACAGTAGAACCTAGATAATCCGAACTAATTGGGACCGGGGTTGGTTTGGATTATCAAATCGTTCGGATTACCGAACAAAGTGCTTTCCAGGCATAGTATGTAGCATACAAAAATGAACACTGGCATACTAGTTCCCATAAAATAAGAAGCAAGTTGTATTGTAATTAGTATATTGTATTAGTGTATTATTATATTGTAATTAGTTTGTTTTATGAAATACTAGTATATGTACCGCCGAAGCGAGTACAAGAGAGTACAGGAGAGCCTCACAAACGGTATGCAAATTAAAATACACAATTGAGGTAAAAAATAATAAAATTATCTTTTGATGTAACACTTTTATTTTTTTATTTTTTTTTGTTTTAAATCTATGTTATTTTTTATTTGAACACCATTTGACTTTATTTCTAAACTCACATAAACCCATTTTTATCATATATTTTGTTTTTCTTTCAAACTGTAAACCACAATCCTTTCTCAATGATTTTCAACATCAAAAATATTACTTCGACATTAAATTTTCAATATGTTGTGTATTTAAACAATTTATAGTGGCGACAGTGCGTGTATATGTATATGTGTATACATATATAATATGTAAAATAAATGAAATAAAGTGAAGATTCCTTTACACTCAATAGCTTTAATTCTCTCTACTTATTAGGTATTCAAACCAGCAGCCATGTTATCGTAAAATCGTAAGATCCTGGCAGATATGTAAAACAGTGAGTCACTCGCCAAGGGAAGGGGTTCAGGCTAAACAGACTGACCCGTTAGAACCACCACCAGCAGAGTGACTCCTCCTCGCTCAACATAGAAGAAAGAAGACCATCCGTCAACAGAGTGGAACCAGCAGCTGCCGAGGACACCCATCTTCAAATGCCGCAAGGCAATCCAAGATCGTAACTCCTTTCAATTCCTATTGTATATATTGTAAATAAATGGAGGATTAGAAAAAAAAAAAAAAAAAAAAAAAAAAAAAAAAAAAAGGGGTTCAGACCTTAGGGACTGACCCGATGACCACCATAGCCGGTAGAGTGTTTCCTCCACACTCGACACGTAGAGGGAGTACCTTCAGTGGACCAAGGACCCTCCAGAGATGGCAGAGTAGAAGTTCGTCTTAAAATGCTGAAAGGCAAGAAAAGATCATCATTTCCATTATCATGATTCCTTGTGTGAATAAATAATAAATAAAATCGGAGGCTTTTATAAAAAAAAAAAAAAAAAAAAAAAAAATAAAAAAAAAAACTGTGCTACAGTTAGGTAAATATATTTTATGTAATGTATTGCACATGAATTTCATAATATTTTACTTAGTATGTATACAATCTTATACACACACATAAAGTGGAAAATAGTCACTCATTTTTTCTTCTGAATTAAGGTTGGAGAACGTTTATTGGCTGCTAAATGAAGGATTTTCAGAAAATAATTTCTATTTATCCCAGAGGATTATGCCCCGTATTCCGAAACAAGTGAAACTGATTCCCAGTCAAAAAGAACCCTACAAAAACGTTAAAGAAACATCGCCCCAGGATCAGCGGGCAATTCTCCAAATAAAAAAACAAAAAAAAAAACAGCTAAATTAAAAAAAAAAAAAACACGCACCAATGTAACTCATCGAACTCGCAGTAAAACTACTGCAGCTAAAACGACTCAACCAATTCAACCAGCTAACTCAACCATCATTACCTCTACACCCTCAACCAGCACGAACAATAATTTTAATCCTCAGCAGACTTCTGAATCAGACCCGCCACCAATTACTGTTAATAACATTGATAATTTTCTTTAATTTTGCACCGAAATTTCAGACTTGATTGGAGAAACTAACTTCCAATGTTTTTCTCGAATCAAGGATGTCAAAATTAAAACAACGTCAAAAGGCAGTTATAAAAAGATGATCAATCACTTAACTAGTAAAAATTACGATTTTCACTGCTACCAGCTTAAAGAAGACAAATCGTATAGAGCAGTATTGCGGTGTCTCCACTCTACAACTCCAACCAGCGCTATAAAAGACGGCTTAGAAGCAATTGCCATAACGTCAGGCATATATCTAATGTGCTTCATCCTACTGAAAAATATCCGTTGCAACTATTTTTTGTGGATTTGGAGTCGGCTAGCAACAATAAAGACATTTTTGAGGCCACGAGACTTGTATATTCAAGAATAAAATTTGAAGAGCTGAAAAGGAAAAAAAACAATAGTCCAGTGCAAAAGATGTCAAGGCTTAGGACACACTAAAACTTACTGTCACCACTAGGCAAAATGCGTAAAATGTGCTGGTCATATGCAACTGAAATTTGCCAGGAATGACGTGATACACCTGCTAAATGCGTACTGTGTGTAGAGGGTCATCCTGCAAACTACAGAGGCTGCATAGTTTACAAAACTATGCAAAACCAAAGAATATCAAACATAACCATAGCAAAACCAAATCCAAACATCCATTCACCTGATGTTGATAACACTGCAGTATTTCCAGAAATACCAGGAAATCGTATTTCCTGACGTATCAGACGTCAGGCGCCTCAAACCTTCCAATCCCAGCATCAGACATCCAATTCTCATCCTCAACTCTCTCAACAGAATATCCCACATAATTTACCTTTGAAGGTAAAATTACCACCTCAAAAACATCATCCAATTCCTACTTCTGTCCATATCAACCCTTTACCCCAAGCACCATTGCATATTGATTCCTGTCCTCGTACTCAACAAACAGTACCACTCCCAAATAATCCACTTTCTGAGACCAACAATATATCCCAAGCATCCAATTTATATATCCCTCCCTACCAAAATCCTTTCTCATCGCAAGATGAGTGTTAAGCCTCTTTATATCGTTTTATGGAACGGAAACGGACTGAAAAACCACCGAGACTAACTCGACACATTTATCCACGACAATCAAATCGATATTTCCCTACTGACTGCAACTCACTTTACTCAACAAATGCATTTTTACATACGTGACTACATCACCTACAGATCTGATCACCCAGACAACACCTCCCATGGCGGATCTTGTATCCTTATCATAGATCAATACCCCGTTCTCTTGTCCCTTCGAATCCAACTGACACTATTCAATCATTTCCACTCGTCTTTTCCACATAACATTTTCAGCTGTATACTGCCCTCCTGGTAATTCGCTTTGTCATAACCTCCTTGATTCCTTCTTCCGATCCCTCGGACCGCGTTTTATTGTTGTAGGAGACTACAAAGCCAAACACCAGCGATGGGGTTGTCGAACATCCAACTCCCTTGACAGCATCTTATCCCGTATTACAACATCCAACTGTTATTCTGTCCTATCACCCCTAAATCCTACTTATTGGCCTACATCCCTCAAAAAACGTCCTGATATCCTCGATGTTTCATTTCTTCACAAATTTCCACTTCTTAAACCATTATCGAACCCCTAGACGACCTTTCATCAGATCTGTCAGTGGACAGCCCTTTTCTGCTTCTCTTGCATTCAAATCCCGTTCCTAAGTTCTCCCTTCCTAGACTGATTACAGGACGTGTAATCTAATAACTAGTATTACTAAAAATACAGCATCCCGAAAAAATCATGATACTCAACATAATAGCTTGCCACAGCATACGCGGTCCTTATTAATTGAAAAACGCAGAGCAAGGGCAAAGTGGTACCGGACTAGATACCCATCAGATAAAAACAATTACATCTTAACTAACAAATTTAAGATAGAAATTTAAAATTCAAAGCCCACATGACAATACTAAAAATCTAAATACTTTTGACAAGTCATTGTTGATGACTACAAAAAAAAACACCTTAATTACAAAAACTTTAATCACCCTTTCAGATTCTCAAACTTGGACAAGATCTGACGAAAAAAAATCCCGAATCTTCGTTCAAAAAAAAAAAGTTCCAACCTTTATATTATAGTTAAATTCAGAATAACTATTTTTTAATTATAGCACTAAACCAAAACTGTGATTAAAAAGAAAAGTAGATTATTTAAAGTCTTTATTGAAAAAAAAAGAAATTAACAATCTATATGCATAGATGAATACCAAAAATAAAAATAAACAATAAAGACCATTTATTTACTTCCTTTTCATTTCAATCATCCTATACTTAAGCGTAGATTAAAATGGCTGACTAGTCGGCGTTTGTTACTTACTAATTAAGAATAACTATTTTTTAATTATTCCACCAAACCAGAAATGTGAATAAAAAAGAAAGTAGATTATGTAAGACGTTTAGTAGTTAACACATTTATTTAATGCTTAATATAAATCAACATAAACGTAAGCGTAGAAATATAAATTAATAAAATGACTAGTCCGCCCTTCTTACCGACTAATCTCCGATTAGTCACCGACTACAAAATCAGAGGATTTGCCACTATACCAATTGAATTTTCAAAAATCTTCCATATCTTCCGACTCTTCAAGCTCAGTCCCCATCTAATTCCATAAATCCCTATAATCCTCCTCGCAGGATAAAAAGGCAGTGGCTTCGATATCTGTGGTAAAACTTGACAATGGTGTCCTCATAATTTCTAGCTTCTCTCATGCTAGGAATGTTTGCGGCTTAAGCGCTCTTATTCTGCCTCCGCTGGCCCACGAACCAGTGAAGCGGCGGGTGAGAAGCACTAGGGTCTCCTAGAGCTGTTTGTAATTCCTTCGGAAGAGGAAGCTGGAGGAGGGGTTCTCAGCCTGAGTCTAAATATTTATAAATTTGATTTATTTTATTTTTATTTTATTTTATCATCACTTTAATGCTATCATTATTTTGCCTTGTATATGTGTATTAATTTACCTTTTCACAGCAAAATGTTATTCTATTTTAATATTAATTTGATTTTCTAGTGTTCAAGTCATAAATGCGAATTTATAGCACTGTTACTTATTGATCCTAACTACAGCAGATTGCAATATATGGTTAAAATCAAAGTTTTTAAGAAGAAAAAAAAAACATTCTGGTTCCATTGCCTCTTATATTATCGAAACCTAGCTTTCATATATAAATTTAAGAATGTAATACTAGTTACAGATATCAATTGAATGGTTTGCTGTAAAAAGGAGGTAGCTATACTTCTCAATTTTTCGTAAAAAAAAATAAAAACTAGTTTGATAAACAAACTTGGTAAAAACAAACACGAGATTGGAAAACCTATCATGTGATTTACTTAATAACTAACAATTGGAGCTAAGCCATTTAAGAAAGCAAAGATTTGACGCAAGCTCTAATCTCCGTCTAAGCTACCTCTTTTTTGCAGCAAACCCTTTAATTAGATATAATTTGCTTATACATCATTAATAATTTTAAAAAAACATTAAAATTAAGGTAATAGAACAGAAAATATATAAAAATTCAGTAAATTGAGCAAAAATAGATGTTATCTGAAAGAAATATAAGTGATTAAGACGTAAAAAAAAATATAGACTTTTTCCTCATTGCTAATTGGTAGTTGGTGTCTTCTATGAAGTGAATTTTAAAATATTTATGCATTGTTAATATATAACGTTAAAACAAAGTCACACAAAAATATATCATCAATGTCTTATTTTTAAACATTTTGAAATGTGAGAAATGGATTAAGAAGAAATCAAACGGTGACAATGTCGAATTCTTTTTAAGATTAAATTGAAATTTTCCCTTTTATCTTTTATGTTTTCATAGAACTGTTAGTTATTATTCTTCATCAGTTGTCTTCATTTATTTATTTTTTTATTTTTAACAATCTCTCTTAAAACAATAGATTACGGTACTATAAATACTCCTATATACCTTCATTTTAAGAAAATACATGACATAATAAAAAAGAATTAAATCTAGAATTAAAAAGTAAATTAATTAATAGGTATTATACAAATAAAGTTAATAAAAAAAATCATAGACATTTAGACTCAGGCTAATACCGCCCTCCCCATTCGAATTCCTCTCCACTGCGTGAGAGATAAGACAAAACACCAGGAAGTCCTAGTACTTCAAGCTTGTGGCATCACTGGTCCGTGAACCAACCGAGGGATGGGCATAGCTCAATAGTAAGTGAGTGCTTAGACTGTTAAGCATTTAGAAGTTTAGGAAGGAGCTAGTCATTAGGAGCATTCTTCCTTGAATTTTACAATAGATCCCTAAGCGTCTGTCGTTTCGCTCTTCCTGGAAGATTACAGGAATGAATGAAACTACATTAGAACTGAATTTTGTTTATTGGGTATTCCGGAAAATCATATAGTCTTTCAAGTTTTCTTTTTATTATTGCTATGTGCAATAAAATGTTTATATTTAATAGATTATTTATTAAAAATTGCTATGAAAGGTTTTTGTAGTTATGAGTTTCTGCCCCCACCATCCTTCTTTCCAGACCTCTAGCCTAACGACTACTATTTGTTTTTTTATTTGAGGTTTGGACAACTTTTCAAATGAGGAAAAGTTTATTGATCAAAACTCGACAGGATTCAAAAATAGTTAATTCGACATTTGAGCGGAACCAACAAGTTGGCAGAAATGTGATAGGTATTTCGATAAATAAAAATTTATTATACTTTATATTATAGTTTCATTTTTCTTCGGAAAAATCAATATTAGCAGGGACAAGTTTTAATTGTATTATTAAATAGATTATGATGTATTGATTTCAATGTATTGATATAAAAATTAAACTGAAGGTATTAAAAGTTGTACATAAAAAAAAGTTAATAGGAAATATAGCTGGACAGTCCATACTGGAGTAAGAAATAAATTGGGGAGGGACAAGAAGATTGATAAATCCAGACTAAGCCGGAGGAGGGTGGATATTGAGGTTGGTTTCTTTGCCCGTTATCAGCCGAGGCCAGGTGTCACTCTCCTAATCTCCTCTTTTACTGTTCTAGTCCGTTTATTTTAGCAGCTTTCAGACCCTGGTCTTTTAATCTCAGAAGGTATTATTGGATAGAATAGGTTTAATGTGTTTGTGGTAGCATTTTTCACTTTTCGACGTTAAAAATTGTAGGGTACCAGTTAAGAAGAAAAATTACCATCGATTATTTGTGTTCTCGACATCAAACTCACAGGGTTGCTGAGTCTATTTTTTTTTCTCTTTAGCTCACAAACTATATTTTAAAATTTTTAATTTTTACAAATATTATAACCCTTTTTTAAGGATAGTATTACTCAGCTTAGGAATATTGCAATGTACTTAGGTTATGGTCAAATAAAAAAAACAAACGAGTAATTATTATCTAACAGTAAACGTTTAAGAGTTAGTAGCACCCTTTTGCAATACTAGCTGGATTGGGACTGGTGGTAAATGAAAAAAGACCAAGTACATGATTGCAAGACCCCAAGGACGAGGCGGTGACTACCGTCAGATAAAGATAAGGACCAATACCCTTGAGAGGGTTGGTGAATTCATTTACCTTGGCTCTCAGTTGAACTCTAATAATGACATGATGCCGGAGATCTAGAGAAGAATCTTGTCAGCCAATAAATGCTATTATATTCTCGATAAGTATTTTAAAAGTAAAGTCATCTCCCGATCTATGAAGCTAATTATTTATAAAACACTAGTTAGACCCGTGTTGAGTTATGGTTCAGAATGTTAGACAGTTGGATACAAGGACCATACATCAATGTATCTGAGTAGTGGTCACTTTAAGCTTACTCGCATTAGTCCTTCCTCCGTAAAATGCATCTCGTGGATTGAGGGGTTCTACTACAGTGATGTTTTTATTCAAAGCTTTTTATAGTCTTTAGATTTCAGCCACTTGCACTCCCATTTTTCCACAACACTATATCCTGCTGCTTTTAACTGTCGGGTTCTTTCTTGAGTTTTCTCATGTAAGTCTCCCTTGGTTTCATAATTTACATTGTTTATGGTATCTTCTTTATAACAATCTCGGCACCCATGCCAGAAGCACCCATGGTACTGATAGACTGTATTGGTAACTTTGTTGAAGCCGCGACAAATCGTAACTTCTCCTCCATTTAAGGCATGCTGCACATTTTTAAGAGTATTTAGCCAAGCGATTGACGCTTTACTCTACATTTCCTTTTTATTATCTTTAATTACGAAAATGGTGTCTTTTTGAATATATTTCGATCTGTTAATAGCCATACAAACCCCTGCTATTGTTATATACTGAAATGGATCTATGTTTACAATTTCTAAAAACTGTTTCCTGAGCTCTAAACAACCCCTCCGTAAAATACCGACATCAGAATCACAATACTCTAGAATTTCCTTATTAAAGTCAAACACATAATTTTCCTTTGCCTTTTAAACGTGCCATTTCTTAAACTTTTCTCGGTCATCTGTTTTCATCGTATTAACACCATAATATCTTTTGTCTGGTATTGGTCCAACATAATTTTGATTTTCCGTTGTGTTGAAGAATTTTGGAAAGTATCCTTTTTTGAGTTCGTTCAGTCCGAATATTTTAGGGAAGCCACTCAAAGGAGAAGCTACAAAGTTATGGCTATCTTTAATCTTAATCAGGCCAATAACTTCTAGCTTGGTACCGTTGTAAATAGTGTATGGTTTCAAAGTATTATCAACGCAGTATTTCAAAATGAATTTTAAGTCGTAACTTTTAGCGTTATGTGCAATAGCTGTATATCCTTTATGCTCTTTTGATATCAACCATTTACAGAATTCTTCGTTTGTTTTAAATGTAAATTTTGTGTCATCAAAGTAGTAAGCCACAATAACGTTAGCCTTGTGGACGCCGGTATCATGCTCAGCCTCATAGTCAAACCAAATGTATTTTTCTGAGTACGTACAACGTTTCTTAGCCTTGCTTGCTCTGCTGTTACATAAACGATTGACTTCACAAATACCACCCTTCTGTTTCTTCCACAACAAATAATAATAATTCATGTCTTCGTAAATTTCGTTACAATTTCGACATTTACCTGACCCACATTTACGCTCCTTTGATCTTAAACAAATTTTGTCAGAAGTTAGGCATTTGTAAATCACCAAACACGCTTCTCTGTGATTACCAGGTATGCAAGTTTAAAATGTCGTTTATTTCTTAAAATATATACACAGTAATTTAAAAAAAAGTATAATATATTTTATTCAAAGTACTGACCCTCGCTTTCTACACATTTTGTCCATCTCTCGGGCAATATATGGATACCATTCCAAAAGAATGCTTCATCTTTATTTGAAATCCATTCATCGAGCCATTTTCGTACGTTTTCGAAATTGTTGAAGTTTTGCTCCGCCAATGAGTGTCCCATCGATGAGAAGAGGTGATAATCAGAAGGCGCCAGGTCAGGTGAATACGGCGGGTGGGGTAGGAGTTCCCAACTAAGCGAAGAAATCGTTTCCTTAGTCAATCTGGCTGAATGTGCAGGAGCGTTATCATGCTGAAGAATGATTTTGGCGTGCCTGTGAGCCCATTCTGGGCGTTTTTCGATCAATGCGTGACTCAAATTGATCATTTGTTGTCGGTAGCGCTCGGTATTGACTGTTTCGCCGGGTTTGAGAAGCTCGTAGTAGACTACTCCCTTCTGATCCCACCACACACACAGCATTGTCTTCTTCCCAAAACGATCCGGTCTTGCACTCGATGTGGATGGTTGTCCTGGCGTTACCCATGATTTTTTTTCGTTTGGGATTCTGAAAATAAATCCATTTTTCATCGCCAGTTACAACTCGATGCAAAAACCCCTTTCTTTCGTGGCGTAAAAGCAGCATTTCGCACACAGTTTTTCGTTTTTCCATCTGTCGTTCGTCCAATTCATGTGGAACCCATTTTCCAACCTTTTGAATCTTTCCCATAGCTCTCAGGCGATCGGAAATGGCTTGCCTAGTGACATTCAACTGTTCTGCCATCATTTGTTGGGTTTGGGTATTGTCTTCGTCTAATAAAGATTGCAATTCGAAGTCCTCAAACTTTTTTGGTCGATTTTCTCGTTTTTGATCAGTAACATCAAAATCACCACGTTTGAAACTTTGAAACCAACGTTCACATGTCCTGACGGTTGGAGCAACATCGCCATAAGTCTCAACAAGAATTCGATGACATTCAGATGCCTTTTTCTTTTGATTAAATAAGAAAATCATGACATGCCTCAAATGCTCTTTATTTGGCTTAAAATTAGACATTTTTAACACCAAAGAAAGGTATGATACGTCCACGTAAAAGACTTAAAAACAACTGACTTTTGTAAACAAATGACTAACAAACAAAATAGCGTTTAGAGATAAGCAAATCCTTCAATAGGCTAAGAGCGCATTCTATTGGAATTAAAACGACATTTTAAACTTGCATACCTGGTAGTATAACATTCCAGGTTAAAGCAGTATCTGTCACAATCGTTACAATAAATCTTTCTTTTCTCCATTTCAGGGTGTTCTTCGGTTTTGCATAGCTTACAAACGCTCTTCTTACACTTATTGCAATCATGACTTCCTATATTTTGATAATGTTTATCACAGTCTTTACGATAATAAGATGTGGCATAAAATCCAGTCATACTGTTAAAAACGTCGAAATGGTTACCGTTTTTGTATAAATATATCTTGGTGTCCTTGTTTTCTCCAGAGTAAATAATCGAGTTGAAGTTTTTTGCACAAACTACTTTGATCTGGATATTTCTTCTTAATATCTTCAAGAGTAAAGCCTTCATCATACCACCCACCTAACCTCGTGCAAAGCTCTTTTGCTAGATCTGCCTGGAGTTTTCTACCATCTCTGATACTTTTAGGATCCCTACCTACCAACTGCCTACCCAATATATTTGACCAATGGTATGTTAGAGCTGTAACAATCGCTCTAGGACAACATAAGTTGTCTTTATTGTTTATGCGAGTTATACATTGTTTAGCTCGTTTGTCTTCAGACAGGTTTATAATTTTCCTGGAGCATGCTCCCTGACCTCTATGCATGTTCATAATCTTGATATTGAATCTTGTTTGTGTGATATTTAAATTCTCATTGGAGGTTAAAATTCTGCTTATGTGATTCATGAAAGATCTGGCCTTGACGTCACCACCATTCAAATGTCGTGGCTGAAATTAGGATTGCTTGCTATTATAGTTAAATTGTAACCATTTCTGTAGTTACCCTTATCTTTGGCCAATTTAATCATTGCGTTTATAGCGTTCTCTATTTCCATAATTTTATCGATTTTAATGGTGAAGTCTACTTCTGTTGTGTTAAATTTTTTAATAATCGTAAACTAGTTTCTGTTATCTTATAAGGCGGTTTTCGTTCTTCTTTAGCTGGTTCTATCAGGTCTTCGTGAAAAGTAAATTCTTGGGCTACCTTATTTTGAAAAATATTATCTTGGGTCTTTAAAATAGATTCAATATTTTCTGGTTTTCTCATCCTAACAGTTACCTTAATGTTGTTATGTTTTCCAATCTCACGCAGCTGAGGTACTCTGAGCTTTTCCAAATCTACCTTTTTATACAATATATCCTTGGTCTTATCTATAGCTCTAGCAAGTTGTGATTTTGTCCAATTTGAATAACCGCTAGGATTGTAATCTTTAGCCATAGACCTAAGATCTTGTAGAGTCACCTTATCTTTCTTCTGATCCGCCACCTCTTCATTCGTCGGATCGTTCATTTGGTGGGTTTTTGATTTCAGGTGCCTGGACCAGTTTTTATAAGTGATGTCCATGCTACACTTTTTGCAGTGTTTAGCTGCATAGTTATATTTCTTTTCTTCTGACATATTCTTTGTTTACTAAGTTATTAAAAAAAAAAAATCATTAACCCTTTTCCTTGCTTTAGATATGTTTGTATCTTTTTCTTTATTTCTTTTGTTGTTCTCTTCTCTTCCATAGCTTTATGGTGACAAAGCCTATCCTGGTGAGACGTTATACCTTTAGAACTCAGAATCCTACCACATTCACACTCTGCGTACCCTTTTTTATTTCTTTCCATTTATTTACTGGTTAAATTTATTCCATTAATCTCCCAATTCTTCATCCAGTCCTTTCTTCAGTTCTTTTTTTGCTTCCTCAAATGCTATTCTTCTCAATCTAGCTTCACTATCTTTCTTTGTGAACTTATTTTTTTTCATTTTCTTAGGTAACCTTTGACTTCATTCATGTTCAATTTCGGATCGTCTTCATACACCCCCAGAAACCTTTTTCTCACCAAATACTTGTACTCCTTATACTCGTGCATTATATTCTCTAAACTATTAATGTGGTCATGGTAAAACTTAAATTCAGGCGTCTATATAAACTTCCAAAAGCCACCATATCCTTCACATATAGATATTGCTTCACTAGATAAACTCATTATTCCGTTTATTATATACTTTGTTTCCAGGTAGAAAAATACACAAAGATACGTGAAGATCATCAAATGGAACCGTTTCTAATCAAAATGACCGCATTCTGATAAGTTCTCGACACAATTCTAACCTCATTGGAGTCAGAACTTACCAAGGAGCCAGTGCAGATACAGACTACTACCTAAGCATTGCCAGGCTGCGTGCAGGGATTTCAATTACAAGGAACAAGGTTGGGCTGTTGCAGAAAAATTCAACGTTTCCAAGCTAAAGGATGTGGATGTGTGTGGAGTCTATCAGGAGAACCTCAGAATAAAGCTTACAGAAGAATTGAGAAGCGGGAATGACACTCCTGATGACCAGTGGACGGGAATTTCCCGAGCTACTAAAACTGCGGCAGAAGAAACGTTGGGCCATCAACCACGCCACACCAGGTCTCCCTGGTTTGACGACGAGTGCTTAAATGCCACTGTCAAGAAAAACGAGGCATATAGAAAGATAGTGCAGCGGCATACAAGGGGTACACAGAAATGTTATCGCGATAAAAGGAGAGAGGAGAAGAGAGTTCATCGGAGGAGGAAGCGAAAGTGGGAGAACGATAGGATGGAAGAAATCGAATCCTTTAGAGCTTCGCAGGATAGCAGACGCTATTTTGAACGGGTGGATGAGGGGCGGACGGCATTTAAAGCAAGAGTGACATCATGCATGGACGAAGAAGGATGTTTCTTAACTGAAAAAAGTTACTTCTTGGAGCGAGGGGCAACACACTTCAGGAAGACACTCCAAAAGGAAGATGAGGAGAAAAATGCAGAGACAGGAAGATAAGACACGGAGGATGGCGCAGAGCCACCTGATGAGGATGAGGTTGAGGCAGCCATTGCAAAACTTAAAAACAATAAGGCACCAGGACAGGACGGTATCCAAGCAGAGCTACTGAGTTATGGCAGACCGGACTTCAATAAGGAACTCCACAATCTCATCCTTACTATTTGGCAAGTAGAAAGAATACCTGAAGAGTGGACGAAAGGCATTATCTGCCCGCTACACAAGAAGGGAGACCAGCTGGTAGAGACTGATGCTTGAAAAATGTAAAGAATATAGAATCGTAACACATCATCTCTTTGTCGATTTCAAGTCTGCCTATGATACTGTCGACCGACCAGAGCTTTATCGAGCCCTAAAAGAGATGAACGTTCGGATGAAATGGGTCAGACTGATAAAGATGACAATGGCAAACTCAAGGTGTATGATGCGCGTGGGTGCTGATCTTTCCTACCCCTTTGTCACAAATTGTGGTGTTAGGCAGGGAGATGCTTTGGCCTGTCTTCTATTTAATTTTGCCAGGGAAAAGGCTGTGAGGAAGCCTGGGGTTCAACTGCACTCAACCCTATTCAACAGCACAGTCCAGCTTCTGGGATACGCCGATGATTTCGATATAGCTGCCAGATCGGAACGAGCCCTACGAGAATCATTTCTGGCTTTGAAAGACCCTTCGAGGGATCTTGGCCTAGTTGTTAATGAGGCCAAGACGAAGTACATGCGAATTGGAGGTGCTGGACCAGGAGTTGATTATTTTGAGGCAGGATACTATCGATTTCAAAGGGTAACCAGCTTCACCTATTTAGGTTCAGAAATCAACTCCCAAAACGATATATCACAAGAAAAAGAAAAGAGGATTGCAGCTGCCAACCGATGCTACTTTAGCCTTGCCAAATATTTTAGAAGTAGGATGCTCTCCAAGAGGACCAAAATCAGCTATACAGAAAATAAAGCTGTATAAAACACTAGTCCGCCCAGTCGTCACTCATGGGTCAGAAGCTTGGGCGTTCACCAAGGCGGATGCGTCCAGGCTTCTTGTCTTCGAAAGGAATATCCTCAGACGAATTTTTGGGACAGTTAGACAGGACAAAGTATGGAGAAGAAGGAGTAATAGAGATCTAGAGAGCCTCTACAACCATGTTGCCATTGTCAAGTTCATAAGGCTCGGACGACTTCGATGGGCGGGACATGTGGAAAGGATGGCTGCTAGCGAGATCCCGAAGATGATGCTGACAGAGGAGCTCTACGGGAAATGGCGGGTTGGACGACCGAGCATTCGATGGATGGACTCGGTATCTGCGGACGCGCGGGCCCTCCTTGCAGCCCGAAACTGGAAAGCTGTAACAAGCGACCGAGCGAACTGGCGGAAGCTTTTGGAGGAAGCCTAGTCTCGGTGACTGGATGTCGTGCCACCTATCATGATGATGATATACTTTATCATTAATATAAATAATAAATATGGAAATTACTGAAAGATTGGAAGACCCCATTCATTGCCATAATTGTCAAAGCCAAGGTTGTTCAGACTAGTAATGGGTTGTGGAGGGTGTCAGCCAATTGCAAGGTGTGTAAAACAAATAAACGTAAATTTATTAAAGCTCCTCAAAGCCTGAATTTAGAAAATAAAGCAGAAATCCCTGAGTTGAATGAGAAAGAAAGACGCATATAAAGCAAAGAACTGCATAAACCTCCTTTCCAAAAAGGAGTATTGTAACCCTTGGAATAGATGATTTGTGGGCAGCCGATCTTGTTATCATGTCCAACTATGAGAGTGATAATAATGGTTATAACTACATCCTTAACGTTATTGACACTTTTTCCAAGTTTGTTTGGGCCGAAGAAGAAGGATGCTAAGACTGTCTCTACAGCATTTGGGAAAATAATTAAGAAAGCAGCATTAGTGAACCATGTGCCTCCACAACTTTTACACGCCGATAAAGGCTTGGAATTTAAAAATAAAGAATTTAAAGCACTATTAGACAAGTATGGTATAAAGTTATACCACAATGAAATTGCTGAAAAATCTGCCATTGTAGAGCGATTCAACCATACCCTTAATAACAAAATGAGAGTCGAGTTAGTGTTTAGACATAACTTTAGATGGGTGGATATTCTTCAAAAGTTAGTTGATGACTACAATTACAAAGATGTTCATAGAACCATAGGTATGACTCCAGTAAGTATCAACAAAGACAATGAGATGATAATATTGCGTAAATTAAGCAATAATAAAGCTGCACAGCTTGAAGAGAAGAAGAACTTAAAGCCACATTTCGAGGTTGGAGACAGAGTAAGAATTAGTAGTGCTAAAACCCAATTCTCTAATAAATATAAGCATAACTGGAGCAAGGAAATATTCATAGTTTCAAAAGTGCTACCAACGAACCCCATCACTTATAAAATTAGGGATTTGTCAGGAGAAGTGATATTGGGAGCATTTTACAGGCAAGAACTTCTAAGAACTCAGTTGACAATTGAAAAAGAAAAGAATTAAGGTTAAAGTAACCATAGAAAAGAGAGAGTGAGAAAGAATTGAAAAAAAAAAAAAAAAAAATTAATGGACTAATCGACCATTAAAAAAAAATATCACTAGTCTCTTATTAGACTCAAATAAACAGTTGTATCGACTTCATCATTATCTAAAATTTTAACCTTTTTCATTTCTTACGTTAAGCTTGATGCTGTCTAACATCTTTACATGATCTGTTAATGGTACGTACAAAACATTGTCAGGTCTTTAGTTGATTTTGTACCCGAAAGGGACATTTGGAAAAAAAAAAGAATAGAGAGTTTGACTTTCTTCATGATATTTTCTTTATGGTTAGATATGCTGGACTTAGTAAGATTGCAATGGATCTCGATTATTTCAAAGGGTCTCACTCTTGGGATGTGTTTTCCCGTTGCTGATAAAAAAAGGATCGTCATCGAATCCCAACATGACCTTCAATTTCTTGTCTAATTCCACCAACAGAGGGGATGTAATCTTGACATGATTGTTTACTAATGATATTGTGAATTTAGAAGGTGCAAATGATTCAGAAGATTTTGTTTTGGAAAATAGATTGAGTTCGTCTTGAACGTGTTTTCCATATCTTTGAGGGTCCAATAGTCTTTCGAAATAACAACAGCGGCCATTCTGGTTTTATTATCCCTATCATAAAAGTGGAAGTATAATTTACACTTCTTGCACACGTTGTAGATATTATTGTAAGAGTAAAAACCAACAAGCCCTATTTTATACCTTTCATCTTCATCCAACATTATTAGGGGAGAGAGATGCAAAGCAAGTTCACTTGAATTTCCTCTGATTTTTATAATGTTCATTGTATGTAGGGGCTTTTCAGATAGCTTGACTAAAAGAAATAAATATTATATTGAGCAAATGTGGACTGAATAATTAAAAAAAAAAAAAAATGAAATTTTAAACTGGTTTGTGGCATAAGAAGATGAGTAAAATTCCACTCACCGGACTTCGTGTCTTCTCTAGGAGAATTTAGCCGCTTCCTGGTTACAAAATCGCGGCGACGAGATCTCTGACGCCGCGAAATGTTGACGACTGACGTCGGACCAAATTTCAAATGTTTAAACCACTTAACTGATAGAAAACCGAAACTTTACTCATATACTATTAACTAGGAGATAATAGCGTGGTGGAGACAAGTTCACTAGTGATAGTATATACAAAAAAACAGATGTTACAAAAACAAATGACTAAGTACCTGATTACAAAAAAAAAAAAAAGGTTGAAATAAATAGATAATGAGAAATAAGGAAAATGCTTATAATTGCCTTAATATACCGCCCACAAAATGGGGAGCTGGTTCCTATTTTCGAAGATAATCAAAAGGGATAAGGGAGTGAAAGGAAGAAAGAAAAAGTAAAAAAAAAATAAATAAACAAAATGAACATACAATTGTACAATAATTATTCAGAGGGAGTCATTCCGGTAAGGGAATGACTTGGTTGACGGGTCGCGTAAAGACGCCGTCAGCAGTGCGGAGAGTCACCACCCGGATATTGCCATCAGGATCAGGATGCAAAGCGGGGATGCGAGACGAAAATGGGAGTTCAGAGTTCTGAAGTCTGCCGCCCACCCTGAGAATGCCGACTTCGTCGAGGAAAGGAGACAAATGTCCTAAACAGGGGAACAGGTTTATTCGATAGATTGAGACGGATTCGTTCGGTGAAACGCGAACCCTCTACAAGACGCACAATTACCAAAAAAGAGGTAATTCAGAGCAAAGCGCATCATCCAGGCTACCACACGCTGTAGACGTAAGCATGAGGAGAAACGAGTTATGATATATGGATCAGCAAGGACACTATTGGCAGCGAAAAGCACATGTCTATTGGAAAACTCAGGGATAGAAGCTCAGGGAGGAGATGGTGGGGCAAACGGTGGAGGCCAACTTGCTTGAAAGTCCGACATAAGTGGAGGGCCATATGACCAAAGAGAGGACGCAATAGGCTCAGACAGCAAATTAGGGTTCAGCCCTCGAGAAACCATATCGGCTGGGTTCAGAGCCGAACTGATATGCGACCAAATGGTGCATTTACCGTTGAAGGGTATCACTCTGTATACAAACAGATCTTCAGAAGGTTCCCAATTTAAGCCCAAAATTTTCAACGACTTGTCCTCGTCATTCAGAACCAAAGGGGATTCGCAATGTTCCTCAGGGAGATCCTCCGATGAACTTGAGGGTGACTTATAGACCATTTGCGTAGCTCAAATCTGCCTAAACTCAGCAATTTGGTTAATTGCGACCGCAGGAAACTAGCAGACTGGACATTATTAGCGTCAGTTATTATGTCATCGACATAAGTTTGATTCATTAAGGCTACTGAAGCCAAGCAGAAATCGGAACCTTCATCCTTTACAAGTTGATGCAGCACGCGCATGGCCGAGAACGCTGAAGGGGCCAAACCGTATGTTACGGTATTCAGCTCCTCTTCGACTAGCGAATTGTTGTCCGGGGTCCAAAAAATGTGTTGCAGGTTGCGATCCTGTTCGTGAACGAGCATTTGACGATACATCTTTTGTGTGTCACAGCACAAGGCAACTTTAGGGAACCAAAAATTTAACAGGACGGCTGAAACGTCAGATTGTAACTTGGGCCCCTTCAACAGACGGTCGTTTAAAGAAACGCCAGAAGAATCAGGGCTTGAGGCATTAAATACCACACGCAATTTGCTACCCTGATTGGTAATTTTGGTTACCACATGATGCGAAACAATGTATGAAGAAGGCGTAGGAGCCATAGACATGTGGTTGAGCTGGGCGTACTCCTGCATGAAATTATGGTATTTTGAAGCAAACTCAGGGGTCTTAGCTAATCGCCTTTGCAAATTTAACAAGGAAGCGTTTGATTTGGAAGAAATGCTCTGAACCGGAGTAGCATCGGGCTTCATAGGAAAGGATACGGAGTACCGTTCATCCGGCTGTCGTTGGTGAGTATCCCGGGAGAGCTGCTCAGTGAGAGTGTCAAGGGGATCTTCAATTACGGGTGCATGAACATGCTCGATTTCCCTGCATTTCGAAAGGTGCTGAGAAAGTTCAGCAGTAGAAATGAGCGACGTGATGCTGTATGAGGGAGTCTGGGAGTTCATGGGACCAACAATTGCCCAACCAAATATGGTGCTCACAGCAACGGGACCATTCGGGTGCTTGATAATAGGTTCAGGGGACAATAACTGTGGGTACACGTCAGCACCTAGTGAAATTTCAACCTGGTCGGGTCGGTAGAAGGTAGGGTCAGCTAATTGGAGTTGAATGAACGATTGAGGAATCGTAGGAGGCAGTTCAACAGTTGGCAAATGCCCGATGATATTGGGAATCACCGACAAATTTGCGCTAACGTGCTGGGTCGTGTATGAGGAGACTATGTTGCACGATACGGTGCCAGGTGAGGTGGACAGCGAACCGCCTATTCCACTTACCGAAATGGGAGCACGATTCACTTTAAGCCGAAGAGATCGAGCCAAACTTTGAAAAATAAATGATATTTGGGAGCCAGGGTCAATGACCCCTTGTATTGGTACATAACCAAGAGAGTTATTATGGATGCGAGCTCGAAAGGTACCTAGCATGTTAACAACAGAAGCTATTTTGTTTGTTTTTTGTTTGCTGGAGCTATTTTGGGAGTTGAAGAAGTGCAACTACAGGAAACAAGAGCATTAGCAGTAGTTGGCTCGGTCTTTTCATGTAATTAATTAGTGGGAACATTGGCATTAGGCTTATGTGGAAGCGAGGAATCATTTGAGCGATCAGGGTGTAACAGCGTGTGATGATTCCTGGATGAGCATCTACGGCATGATGCCGTCGAGGGGCAATCGGCTTTCAGGTGTGAACCAAAGCAATTGAAACACCTTCTATGGGTGCGGAGAAAGGAAATCTTTTCTTCTCTTGACACTGGAAAAAAGGTGGGACATGAAGATAAGGAGTGACCCTTATGACAAAATAAGCATTTGGAAAAGATTTGTGTGGAGTCTTTTTTTTCATTATTGGCTACAATAAAGGATAGTTTAGAAGTACCATGAGATTGAGGTTTATTAGGAGATGAGGAGCTGCTGGCAGGGTTGTGGGTGGATGAAATTTCTATAGTTTTTATTTGATGCTCCACGAACTCTAACAGTTTATCATAAGATGGGATCGCTGTGTCAGCTTGCTTTTCTTCGAAAGCTCTTGCAGTTCCTGAATCTAAATTCCTGAGGGGTAATGATAACAACAAAAAGTTTGCTAAATCGCCAACCTTCAAAGCTTTGATGGCTTGAATTGAGTTTTGATGGACTTGAATGTACGTTTTTAGAGCACTCAAAGAGTGCGTGGTGGAGTACTTATAGTCCAAAATTTTATTCACATATGTGGCGGCGATACGGTGAGTGCTTTGATATCGGTTTACAAGAGCTTGGTAAGCCAAGGGGTAATTTTCAGCTGTTAACTGAAAATTTTCAATAACAGCCAGAGCTTCATGGGAGACCGATGTACGTAAATAATGGAACTTCTGAATGTTTATCAATTGAGAATTCTCATGGACAAGAGAATTAAAAATTGAGAAAAATTCGCTCCACTTTTCAATATTGCCGGTAAATGTAGGAATGGTAATGGGAGGCATGTGCTGGGTAATTTTGGGTGGTTCATTATTAGTTGATTGTATGTTTTCATTTTTTATCAAGGGAGCAGGTTCTTGTTTTTTTAACTTATGGTATTTGGCTTGAATTGTGAATAGAATGGTTCGAAACGAGGATGAAACGTGTGTAGTTTCAACGGTATCATCGGGGTCAAGGTTGTAATTTAATTCAATAATTTCATCAGTTAGTGTTTGGAACTTCTTTTGGAGGAATAATGAATCATCATAATACGAGCGAACAAGATCTATATCAGATACGGTCGAATTCTTTATCTCATCCCATGATTTGGTGATGTCGGCAAAAATGTTTTGACGTTTGGTTTCAGCGATTTTCAAAGCCTTTAATATTTTTTCGCGAGTTTTTTGATCCATCGTTAAAGTAAATAATTAAATATGGGGGCAGCTGAAATGTAATATGAAAATTCAAATTAATTAAATCAGGAAGGTTATGATTCGAATTAAAATTGAAAACCGGTAACGAAAAGTGACAAATGTAATAAATCAAAATAAATAAGTAAACAACAAGTGAATAGGAAAATAAATATATTAAAACAAAGCTAAGGATAACTGTATTAATGGGATTCAAAAAGGATTCGATCCGAAAAGAAATCGAAAATCAAAAGCGTGAATAAAATTGTAAAATAGAAACAAATACAAACAAAAAGCAAAGAAAATCAGAATTTTCGATTGATAATAAGATCAAAATAAAGAAAAATGCAAATAACGTAAAATGAATAGGTTTGATAAGGTTACAATTTACGATGTATCTTTGTAAGGTTACAATAGATAATTTTAAGGTAGCAGTGGCTATACTATGTAAGGCTGTGGATTCTAACGAATGTTTCGTAAAATTAATCAAAATGGCTACCTAAAACCGACGCCGTTTGTGAATTTAAGAAAGAAAAATTAATAAATTAATTAATTAATTTTATTCGGGGGTAATAATTAACCTTATTGTTCATGAAATACTTTAAACATACTTTGTGTGGTTTAAACATTCGAAATTTTATATGGCCCAAGAGGACCAAAAATATGTAGGGGCTTTTCAGCTCACTTGAATTTCCTCTGATTTTTATAATCTTTATTGTATGTAGGGGCTTTTCAGATAGCTTGACTAAAATAAATAAATATTATATTGAGCAAATGTGGACTGTATAATTAGAGAAAAAAAAAATGAAATTTTAAACTGGTTTGTGGCTTAAGAAGATGAGTAAAATTCCACTCACCGGACTTCGTGTCTTCTCTAGGTGAATTTAGCCGCTTCCTAGTTACAAAATCGCGGCGACGAGATCTCTGACGCCGCGAAATGTTGACGACTGACGTCGGACCAAATTTCAAATGTTTAAACCACTTAACTGATAGAAAACCGAAACTTTACTCATATACTATTAACTAGGAGACAATAGCGTGGTGGAGACAAGTTCACTAGTGAGAGTATACAAAAAAAACAGATGTTACAAAAACAAATGACTAAGTACCTGATTACAAAAAAAAAAAAAAAAGGTTGAAAAAAAATAGATAATGAGAAATAAGGAAAATGCTTATAATTGCCTTAACATTGTAATATGAAATATATCAACTAATAAATGGCCTCTTTATTAAAACACAAAAGTAAATGAAAAAAGAAAGCTAGGGGAAAGTTTGATATTGTCGTTTATTACAACATGCCCAAGATTAGTGAAGACACTATATCTAGTCCTTTGAGAGCGCTGATAGTTGGTCCATCTGGTTGCGGTAAAACATCCTTACTCTGTAATTTCATTTATAGGGACTGGATACCTTATGAGAAATTTTATGTGTACAGTAAAACAATTGATCAAAATATTTACTTGGATATGAAGTGCATTTTCGAAGGAACTGAAGATAAGATAGGGGAGACTGTTGCATATTTCAACGATTTTGAAGACATGATAACAATAGAAACTGTGAACCGAACTAATTAATAATATTTGACGATTGTTTGAAGGAGAACCAAAAGGAGATACATATTGTACCTTATGATGGGCCGACAAAAAAAAAAAATATTTCATGCATATATCTGACGCAGCGTTACAATAAAGCTGACAGACAGATATTGCTGAAATGGAAATACCCCCATCCGAAGAAGAAACATCTTTCGAGAAAAAGATTTTTTGAAACTCCTGCCACCAAAAGTACGCCCTTCCCTTAAAAAAAGAATGTCAAATTTATGGATGAGGATGAAGTTTATTCAGGAGACGGTGATGATCTGGACACCACTGCTTCATCAATCTATGAAGATGCTGGTATAGAGTACATTAAGAGTAAAGTAATAGGCCCAATAGAAGCTGCATATTTACCTAAAATATCTGATAAGCATTATGGTTTGAAGTGGAATGATGTTGAAAATCAATTCAAACTAGGGAACAAGAAGGTTGATATTGAGAACGACGATTTGATCATGGGCGGAAAGAAGTATAAAGGCACAACCGGTCTATGGAGGTTATTAACACAGGATGTAAATGGTTTGTTTGAGGGATGGATAAATAGATAAATAGATTTACGGATAGTGACTTTATGAGCTACAAGGAAATGTTAACTAAAAGTTCTGCATTCTATCAAAGGATCGATTCAACCACAAACAAACCAAAAGCACCACAATCCAGAAAATATAAGCGTTTGGTAAAGAAAATTTATGAAGATAGTAAAAGTGGTGTAGTAATGGGATCTGGGCTGATTTAACAAAACAATAAGTCGGTGATGTACATTAACAACCTGAATGAACTTATAAGTAGGTTAAGCTTAATCAAGGCTGCTGAAGATGCGGGAAATAACAACTTTCACCATGAAAAAATAGGAGTCCTAAAGTTTATATCAAACATCCTGGAAGAAAGGCTAGATAATGATAAGGGTACAGAATATTTGATCAAAATTGTTTGTGCTCTACCAAAATCCGTAGTAAATGATGAAAAAGTTGGCAATAGGTTATTAAACGAAATCTTAAACAGAATACCTCTACAAGAAATGCATTGGCCGGGATACAACTACCTTGGCCCCTTCACAAAGCTCTAAAACAGACTTGAACCCGGGGATAAACCTGTTAATAAACTAGATGCGGCTGCCCAAGAACATGAAATATTCTACAGGGATCATAAAAATGAAAAAGACCGCCACACAGCTGAAAAAGCCTTGGAGAATGCTGCTTGGGAAAGATTCAAATCAAAGGATGCTGGTTTGGATGAAAAGGTTGCTGCATACATTACGGCAAATATTATGAAGGCAAAAAGACACCTAGGAATGGTTTTAGAATTGGAAAATGATTGAATGTTCTTCTATTTTTTTTTTTTTTTTTAATGCTAATTTTTATGCTTGATAAAAGCATAAAAATTAAAAAATAAGTTATTACTGAGCTTCTTCCACATTGTTTCTAACGACATCGTACACCAAAGACTGCATGGAAACTATCACAATGTATAGTGTAGTATTGGCTAGAGGAGGTGTATTAAAGTCAAAGTTAACTATAACATTATTTCGGCTTTGGGATATATTTTTAGGCCCTTTGCTTACGTTGAAAACGTGCATGGGCCTGTTCTTGATAAAATCTGATGGACTGTAGTAAACATTTTCAGACTTGGTGTTGTATGATCTCTTGAAGTCTTGGTACATTTCATACTTTAAGGCGCAGTTATCAACAGAAAAATCCAGGTTAAGCAACTCGTCCGGGTAGAATGTATCATTAATCTTAACTCTGATGTTTCTGACATTGCAATCGTCGAATTTTGAAGTATCTTTTAGCTGATCGTTCTGTCTGCCTGTCTGGAATAATGCAACCACGATTTTTGGCATGTCGACGTTCCGGCAAATGTTGGTTATATCAAAGAAAATGTACTCCCCATTATACCTCTCTTCTCAATGCATTCCCATTTCCTAAAGTTGAAGGGTTGGGATCCGAGTTGTGGGAGCTCGTTGACTAACTCTATTTTCGTAGTAGCACTAAACTCAATAATTGTAACTCTTATTATGAACTCGCTAATGGTTATTTTCCCTTCTGGAACTTCATTCTTGCTCTTGCTTCTGAATATGGCATCGTTATCAAAGCCTCGAAGGAAAGTAAGTAAGTATCCTCCTTTGTAAATCGGTATTCTCACGTCTTCGAAAAACCCTAAACCTAAGTCTGCAAGGTTCCCTACTGCAAAAAATTTACCACGAGTATCATAAGACTCAAACCCAGAATGTCCCTTGGACAATGCCTCATCTTTTGAGTAGGTTAGAGTTCCCTTTACTGTACTCAATATTCCTGGATTATCGATGTAATCAATTATCTTGTTATGCTTCTTGACTTCTATTTTTTGAAAGAGGTGTGGAATGAAGTTTTCGACCAATTTATCTTCGGTCGTTGCTGAGCAAGGTTGTGTTTTATTAGTTGATTCCAATATGCCTGCAATGAAGAACTGGAATTTCGAAGCCACGAAATTATCCCCAACATCGATTAAGAACTCTATCTTTTGGTTAAGGTTCAGTTCCGTGCTGTTCGATGGGAAAAAGTACCTATACTGCTCCTTTTCGATATCTCCGTAGTACTTGGTGTAATCCATTTTATAATTAATTTATAAGTTATTAAATCGTTTTTTATATGAAAAATTTAGAAATCAGTGTAATAATAAAGAGTAATAAAGTGATCAAGAATGAATGAACGAAAAATTGGAAACGAAGAGGACCCAAAACCTTCAGCACCTATTGAAGATTCAGTCTTTTATAAAGCTTTTCAAGACTGTTTATACCCTAAATTGAATGTTCTAGATTTTGATGCTAATAATTATAGGATTAATAAGATTATGATGAGTTACAAATATCTGGACGATGAAAGGAAGAACAGAAGTGGTTTGAAGAAGAAGTACCTCAAGCTTAAACATACAATATTTGAAGTTGAATGCTTCCTGACATTGGGACAAATAGGATCAGGAGCAGCATCTATAGCCTTCCCTCCGCTAATCACGATCGGCGTACCTTTATCCTTAGGGATGACAACTGCTGCGGCTATTTTAAGAGGCTCGGGTAACCTTAATGTAAGCAAGATAAACAAACAAACTGCAATCGAGCTATTGGCTAAGGCCAAACTTGACTCCATCGAAGAAAAGTACAGCAAGGCTATTGCTGATGGTTCTATAAACGTAGAAGAGTTTAACAGTATCGAACAAGAGAGAATTGACAACGATTCTCTAAAGGAAAAGATCTTGAGCAAATTTAAAGTAAAGAAAGACAACGTAGATCTTCACAATAATGTTAGAATGACATTAATCGAAGAAGGTAGAACTAAAGCTAAAAAATAACTTGAGGAGGCTCTCCTTCGTAGTATAAAAGGTTACAAGTGATGCCTACATTGGACATTATCAGTATTTTTAATGGTTAATTTTAATCTTTTTAAAATACATCTATTATAATTATGACGATGTACAACAATCAATTTTCACTCAAATCAAAAGTAAACTTTGTCCTACTTTTCTTTTCAAAGAGTGAAAATTGATTTGCGGATCCAATCTAAAACCTTTGCACGGAGGTGTAACAAGAGAGATTTGAGATTTTGTAAATGAAAAAGGAACTTCTGTTCTTGTTCCCTTAAATTAGGCTTTCACTAATTTATTTTGTTTGAAGCTTTGTTATAGAAAATTGTCCTTTTCTTAAAATTCAATCCAATCATATTAATTATCACCTTATAATTAGCAGACTTGTGTTAAGATTAAAAATATATTAGTGAGACAAAAATCAAATGTCGGGCATTACTCATGATGAACGGAAAATAGTTTGAATTTTCAAAAACTATACATTCCACTTAAATTTCTTGCTCTAAAACTAAAATTATTGTTAACAACACATAAATTAGAGATATTTTATTCCACCTTCAACCGGCCAATTATTAAAAATTACTTGCGGCGAATAGAGGAGTATCACGAAGAATAGCTAAAGCCAATTTTCCAAGAAGCTCACCGAAAGAGAGATAAAACTAGTAGGGGTTATTAATACAACGGCGCGACCGGTGGAAGGTTAAGTTCCATTTTCATCCGTGATACCTGACTCAAAAGACCAGAAACTGCCCACTATTTCCAACTAATCCAATATTTACTAGATAAGCGTTGAAGACACCTAAAATATTAGAAAAGACTGATTTAGATGCAATCATTAGACCCTGTTTGGGTGACCTTTGGAGCCTACTAAACCTTCAATTCTTCTTGTATCCATTTTTTACAATTCAAAGTCCTTCGTTAAATCCTTAATCCTCCTTACTATGTCACAAACATATGATCATATTGTTTCATGTTGCTGACTTGGCTCAAACCAGATACCTATCCTTTTATAGTTAACTCCATACCAACTCGAATCCACTTGTCCTCCAACATGCATCACACAAAAGAAGATGGGTAAGAAATATTATAATGTAGAACTTTTATTCAGTCTAGTTTCAACAGCCGAGCTGTAAGGATCTAGGTGTTTACTGCTGCTTCAGATAAGAGTTTTTTTGTTTTTTTTTTTTTATTTTGTAATATTTATTTATTTATTTATTTATTTTACAAGCATCTACCCTAGAGGGTCATTAGCAACAACAAATATATGTGTTTTTTAACATTCAGTTAATTCAAACATTATTGGTATTAAAAGTAAGCATAATTATACAAAGTTATAAACATTGGATATTTTCAAAAATTTAAATAAACTTTGCACAGACGTTTCACTGTCACCAAGAGCGATGTCCATCCGGTTGGCCATTCCGCAATCTTTCCTTACACCCTTGTATTCCTCGCAGTCCATTAAGATGTGCTCCACGGTCATGGGTACATTGCAGATCCTGCAGGTCGGTGGATAGAGTCCCTTTAGAAGATACGTGTGCGTTATGGCTGTGTGTCCCATTCGTATCCTTGCCAAGACAGCTTCTTCGCGGCGATTTCTCCTTTCTGATGTTCTCCATACGTCAGGACTACTTTTAATTTTGCCTAATTTTTCAGCTGTTTTGTTCCACTCTGTAATCCATGATTCATATATTCTTTTTTTTTATATGAATACGCCAATCCGATGCAGTCGTTTTATTGATGTATATGACGTCTGAATTGGGTTTCAATCTTGCAGCATTTGCAGCTTGGTCTGCTTCTTTGTTTCTTCCGATGCCCAGATGAGAAGGAACCCAAAGAAATCTTACCACTTTGCCTGAACGTAGACATTCCTTCTCAAGAAGTTGGATTTTCATCACCAAAACGTCTTTTGAGTTTCTGTTTTCCAGTGATTTCAGTGAGCTTAATGAATCGGATACAATCAGATGATATTTGCATTGACTATTCATTATGAATGTCAACGATTTCCAGATTGAATAGAGCTCACCGGTGTATGCACTATTCGATTCTGGTAGAAGAAATTTGTAACAAACAGAGCCCATAATAATGGCACATCCAACTTCAGAGCTGGATTTTGAAGCATCGGTAAACCAAAAACAGTAGTTGAAGTACACTTCTTGTCGTTCATTAAACATTTTTTGGTAAATGTGATGAGGAGTCGTGGGTTTTGAAAAAAATGATAGACTGTAATCAATCGTACTTTCTGTTTGTATCCAGTTAGGTATTGGATTGCCTGGGAATTTAAAATATTTAGGGAAAGATAATTGTAAATCATTTGCCCATATTTTGCATCTACAATGGAAACATTTGCAGGATCGTCTATGCTCTTCATTCAAAATCGTATGTGTTGTAGGATCGTAAGCGAGGAGGTGTTTTTTTTTTGACATAATTTGGCCGAAGTATGCTAAACTCAAATATTTTCTCCTTAATTCTAAAGATGGCTCACCTCTCTCTATGTACAAACTTTGGGCAGGTGTGGTTCTGAATGCACCAATACAAAGACGAAGTCCCTGATTATGAATAGTATCTAGTGATTTCAGTGTTGAAACACTAGCAGAACTGTAGGCAACAGCTCCATAATCAATGATAGGCCTGATCAGAGTACGGTACATCATTAATAAAGTTCGTCGATCTGATCCCCACTGAGTGCTGGACAGAACTTTTAATAAATTTAGCCCTTTCTGGCATTTTGCTTTTATTTGACGAATATGTTCAGACCATGTTAGCTTTTTATCGAAGTAGATTCCTAGGAATTTGAAAACTTCTTCAAACATAATAGGTTGTTGAAACAAACTTAATGACGGGTGCGTTTGGCATTTTCTCCTTTTACAAAAATGGATGGCCACCGTTTTGGAACTTGAAAAGTTGAAACCAGTATTTTTAGACCATGATTCGAGATTCCCTAGAGTTGTTCTTAATTTCCACTCGATATATTCTATTGACTTGCTTCTTATAAAAATAGCAAAGTCGTCAGCAAACAAAGAACAATTTACTTCTGCAGGCGTTGTATTTACAATGCTATTTATGGCTATTAAAAATAATGTTACGCTTAGCGGAGATCCTTGGGGCGTTCCATTTTCCTGATGGAATGATTGAGAAAGGTTAGATCCAACCTTAACTTGAAACGACCTATCTTTAAGAAAATTGTTAATAAATGTCAATAGCTGCCCTGAGAGACCGAGTTTGGACAGTGTACTGACAACATTATAGCGCCACATCATGTCATATGCTTTTGTGATATCTATGAAGACAGCTACCAGGTGTTCTTTGTTTGAAAAAGCCCTTTGAATTGAATTTCGTTTTCAAGCTTCGTGATTTGGTCGATAGCAGAGCGGTGTTTTCTGAATCCACACTGGGAAGTTGAAATGAATTTTTTTGAGTCCAAGAAATAAATTAGTCTATTATTAACCATCTTTTCGAGAAGTTTAGAAACACAAGAAAGTAGTGAAATAGGCCTATAGTTATCGATGTTTATATCTTTTGTAGTTTTCCTGATTGGAATAACGATGGCCTTCCTCCAGGCTTCGGGAAACATCCCTGTCGTCCAGATTTCATTATAAATTGAAAGGAGAAATGGATGTGCAATTGACGGTAGTTTCTTCAAAAAAATATATGGGATCTGATCGGGGCCTGCAGTAGATTTATCTTTGCATGTGTTTAAGATAAAATTCATTTCAGCTAGAGTAAATGGCTGATTAAAAATTTCTGAGCCATGTGTATGAAATTCAATCGAGCTTTTTTCTTGTTCACATTTATGCTGCAGAAAATCGATGTTATAATTATCAGTTTTCGACATAGTAGTAGAAAAGTGATTTCCAAAATGCTCAACTATTTTACCAGGGTCAGTTATGATTTGATTATCTACTGAAACCGAAGAAACAAAGTCAAGTTTTTTGGATCCTTGGATGGCATTAACTTTTTTCCATACTTCTGTTATGGTAGTATTATTGTTGATAGAATTGACGTAAGTCATCCATGAATTTTTTTTGCTGGCCCTCAATATCTTGTTAGCAATTGATCTCATTTTTTTAAATTCAATTAAATCTTCCAGCGATCTTGTTTTTTTGTATCGGTTCAGTGTTTTTTTTTTTATTCATAATTGCGATCCGGCAGTCTTCATTCCACCAAGAAACTAGACGTCTGTCATTATAAATTACTTTGTGTGGAATATTCATTTTTGCTGACTCTATGACACTTTGGTTAAAGAAAGTAATTTTGTTCTCCAGATTGACATATGATTCTTTTTTCATTACCATTTCTGATTCTATCAACAATGAAAACTTTTCCCAATTCGCTCTTTTAATTGACCATCTCGGAACTCTATGTAATGTAGCATTTGAAATATCATAAAATTTAACAGTCACAGGAAAATGATCACTTCCATACAAGGTGTCCTTTACGCTTCACTGAACTTTATGTAAAAGTTTAACGTCTATGAATGATAAGTCGATTGCGGAAAAGGATCCATTGGCACAAAAATGAGTAGGGGAACCGTCATTAAGTAGAATTAAAAAACTATTGAGATCTAAAAATTTCTCTATTTCTCTTCCTCTATTCTTGTAGTCTGATAAAGTTGAACCCCACAATTTATTGTGACCATTCATATCTCCGACCATGATTAGAGGTCTTGGGAGTTGGTCAACTAAAGTTTGGAGATCATTGGCAGTGAAGTCTCGGTTTGGAGGTATATAGATATTGCAGACTGTGATAGGTTCAGGTTTGTATAATTTTATAGCAACAACTTCTAAGGATGAGTCAATATTAATCCGTTCAGAATATACTTCTTTTTTTACCATAATCGCTACTCCTCCCCAGGCAGATCTGCAATCATTTCTGTCTTTTCGGTAGATGTTAAATTTTTTTAAATTAACAGCTTGTGATTTTAAAAAATGTGTCTCTTGTAAACAGCAGCATATGGGATTTTCTTCAGCTAAAAGTAATTTGAAGTGCTCGTAATGTTTGTAAAATCCGTTACAATTCCACTGTAATATGATTGGGTTTTTTGTTGTAGTCATTTTATTAAAGTAATGAAAAGTTGTTAGTCAGTTCCTAGTTGTCGGTGCTGTCGTCTGTATTTAATGTATTTTCTGTAGAGTCCCACTTTCTTTTTAATATCTTGGATATCCTTAATTTGGATCGTCTGTCAGTTGTGTGTTTCTTTGCTTCGGCAAGCATGTCTTTTAAGCCCTCTTTGTTGTTCGTGAACTCGTGAACTAGTTCGCTGAAGTTTTTAGTTTCAGACGACATTTGAATGAATTTCACCATTTCATCAAAAGAAATGGGATATTTATGTAAATTATATCTTCTATTAACTGTCTAGCATTTTCGAAGTTGGTTTCAGTATTGATATTGGTCTTTTTCAGTTTTTTTGACTTATTCCGAGAAGGTTGAGGTGCTGGTATTGGTGGGAAATCTTGTAAATTAATGGTATTTTCAAACTCATCCGGAGAATCTAGAGATAAACTTAATTCTATATTGGATAAAGTAGAAGCAGGAGGACTTGAGTAACATCGTTTAGTGCCAGAAACCGCCACAGGTAACGCTGCTAAATTATTGCTCGAATTAACAGCTGATTCGGCACCGGAACTATCTACAGTGATATTGTTTGACTCATCACCATGGCTACGTGATACTTGGTTTAAAGGCTCTATTCCGTTACTGTCTTCTAGTGACTCTATTTTCAAAGGGTCTCCATGACAACCTCCTATGGTCGTTGGAGCCTTATTAACCATATGATTTGGTGTGTCTAATATTGAAGAATTTGTTATTGTTTCACAATTATTTTTAACATCTTGATCAAAATGTATTAATAGGTTTTCTTTCCCGTTAGATGCCTCCTGAATATTGTTATCATTATCGCACTCAGGGCAATCTGTAGATATATGACCCGGTTGTTTACAAATAAAACAAGTGACAATGTCTTCACTGAAAAAAATTCGATATGATACATTGTCATGTTTTATAAGTAAAGACGTTGGAAGTTTATTCAAATCTTCGGGTGGAATATACACTTGCCGTCTAAAACTTAGAACGTGCGCCAGCCTTGGGTCTTGGTAACCAGCTCTTAGAAAATGCATGGGAGAGACTAATTTAATACCTAGGCTTCTGAGTTCATTTTCTATTGCTTCGTGTGGAATTGAAGGGCAAGCATTAGAAATTATTATACGTTTGGCTGGGTTAATTAGACGTTTTATAATTATTTGTTTGTTGTCGATGGTTATCGATTGATGTTTTTTTAGGAGGTTATCGATTGCTTCCTTATTGCTAAAATGGATACAAAATCTTGAATTGGATATTCTAGAGGTGTATCTTATGAATTTTGGGTCTATTAATTCTGCGATTTTGAGAACATATTCTTTTTGTTTTATGCCTGGTAATGTATGTAAAATGATAGCATTTTCTCGTTTTGAAAAACGGTCTGAAGCGGTGGCTTTAGCATATGTGGTTTCAGTTGCGTTGAGGTTAGACTGGGTTTTCGAGTAATTACTGCTTTGGATTAGTTCCATTTCTTTCTGTTTTTGATTTGTTGGTTTCAAAACATTCTGAGACATTTTTGAGGTATTAAGAACTGTTGCCATATTGTTCCAGAGCCAAAGCTCTGTTCGCCTGTAAAAGGCGTTAAATAAATTGACTGACTATATATATCACTTTTTTTTTTTAATAATGGTACACGCGCACTAATATTGTTCAATGTGCACAAAATAAAGTCAATAAATGCATAAATAGCACTCAAAATATATAAATCTTTGGGACTGACCTGAAGCGTGTCTTCTTCACATGGAGCCCAAACAGCTGATCACAATTTTTTTAGTCAAATTTTGTAATAATTTGTTTTGTTTTTTTATTTTTTAATAGCTTGGAGTTATTTATGATTTCAGTTTGTTTATTTTGGTTTTATTTAGCTTGAGTTTTAGTATGTAAGTGTTCTTTGTTTATAAAATGTCGGAGATGAGTGATGGGAGAGGGGGAATTCCTCCAGATATTGAGAGTAATAGTCTGGAATCAATGAATACGAGTGATAAACAATCGATTGATCAAGGATGGAAATCGGAACAGACAGTAGTCAGGATAAATTGCCCCCTCAAAAGGTTATAAATTTGGGAAAAAGTAGGGTTAAAACTGAAAGATACTACGAATCGACAGATCTGGGACCATATTTTGTTTTTATAGAAGGTGGTTCTACAGAAAAGGTAGGAATAAGTCGATTGCATCCAATGTCTATTGGAAAAATAATTACATAATTCCTGTCCGGAAATATATAATAATATTTTGAATATTTATAAAATAGGTAGAAATAGAATTAAGGTGGAAACCCGGCAAGGAGATCAAGCTAATGCGCCTTTTAAATCAGAAAAATTAAAAGAGAAACAAATCAACGTCTACATTCCGAGTTTTACACTAGATAAAATGGGAGTTATTAGGGATGTCGACCTAGACTTAACGGATTTAGAAATTTTAGATAATTTAAAAACATTATATTCTGACACTCTAAAAGTTATTAGTGTCAGAAGATTTAATAAAAGAACTATTAATAAAGAAACTAATAAAGTTGAATATAAGCCAACCAGATCGGTATTAATTACGTTCAGAGGTCAACTTTTACCTCGATACATCACGATTCACCGCGTACCGTGCGAAGTACACCCGTACATCCAACCAGTAATACAATGCCACTCTTGTTTACGATACGGGCATAATACTACATAGTGCAAAAGTACAATAGGGTGTTGTAGGAAATGCTCGGATTAACATGAAACCGAAAACTGTCCCCCAAATACATTATTAAAATATATTAATTGTAAGGGGAATCACTCCTCGTTAGCTAAGGAAATATGTTCCGAATACACGAAACAGAAAAAAAAACATTAAAGAACATAGGGGTAATTATAACCTAATATATAACGAAGGTAGGGCCAAAATAGAAGGTAAATAATACAGTTGGGTAGCGTTAAGGAATACCCCGGAGGCTTTTCCAGCATTAGAACAATCAAAGAATAATTCAGAAAATATCTCTAAAAATTACGTTCAAAATGAAATTACAGCAGTAAAAAGACAGAAAAATATCATAAAAGATGTTTCGGTACCTTTATTCCCTTTACATCCTATCACCGATAATCCATACAAAGAAAAAGCATTTAGGGATAAAGGAACTAACTTGAAAAAAGAAGAAAAATTAAATTTATTAGCGGATACTCTTCTCGCGATAGTAAATAATGTTTTAACATCCAAGAAGGATAAAGTTACTGAGGATGAAATCAAAAATATAATAATAGACCGCACTAAAAAATTATCACTATCGATATAGTATATATCAATATAACAATAAATAATAATAATAACGACTATGTCGAAATTACAAATATAAAATATATCGATAAATTATACATCAATCATAAATATATATAAATACACATAAATAATACAATATGATCGATGCATTAAAAATATTATAGTGGAATGCCAGATCGGCCATTTCAAATGAAAATAGTTTAGAATATTTTCTATATTCAGAAAAAATCGATATAGCTTTAATCTCAGAGACGTGGTTCAAACCAGGTAAATACGTCAACTTCCCAAGATATAACATCCTCAGATCAGATCGAAACAACGGTTATGGAGGTGTAGCGATATTAATAAAATCGAAATATCGTTTTAAGCAAATTTCCAATTTCCACAGAATTCAAGATATCGAAACAGTCGCTGCAGGTATAACCATCTCGAAAAAACACAAATTAAATGTTGTACCGTTTTATGCAAAACCTGGAAACAATGCAACAAGTGATAATTGGGAAAATCTTTTTAAATAGTTTGTAACACCCCGCAATTATAGGCGGAGATGCTAACGCTCATCATTATCAATGGGGGTGTGATTCAAACGATAAAATGGGAAACAGATTAGTTTCAGAAATAGAAAAAACGAACCTCGTTCTCTTAAATGACGGCTCCCCAACCCTTGTGAACAATATACGTCAGAAAAGAAATATTGCAGTGGATATAACACTAAGCTCAATAAACAGTGCCACTAATTCTACATGGAAAGTACATGATAATCCAATAGGTTCTATTCGTCTCCCCATAACAATAGAAATTCCGTATAAAAGAAATGATACTCAAAATATTAATAATACCACACGGAAATGGCAAATTAAATCGGCAAATTGGTATGAATTTGAAAAAAATTATTCTAGAAAACGCTTCACTACTCCCGGAAAACCCCTCGTATGACGAATTTATTAAAATTCCTAATAATGCATGTGAACGAACGATTCCCTTATACCACCCATTTTTTAATAAAAAATACAGTAAAAGTTGGTGGGATAAGGAATGCGGACTATATCTTAACCGGAGAAAACTTTCGTATAGGGCATATAAAAATAATCCAACTACTGATAATCTAATAAAATATCAAAGGTCGGATGCCGAATTCAAAAAGATCACGAAAAATAAACAAAAAGAGTCATGGCGAGTGTTCCCGTCAAGTATAAATAAAAATAACCCAATTAAAGAAGTTTGGAATAAATTATCTATTCTAAAAAACCTCAAATAGGATGATAGCCCTTACAGGAGACTGGTGTGAGGAATTTTTAGACATCTAGGAATTTTTCGACATAGCCCCTCCTTTGGTAGTACCTCAAATTACACAAGCATTAGATAACGATAGAGATAAAGAAGAAATTCACGATCGATTGTCACAAAATTTTATTTTGCCAGAGCTTTTACGATCAATAAAGAATAATGCTAACAGTTCCCCTGGTATAGACAATATCCATTATATAATGTTAAATAAACTACCCAATCAATTAAAAATCATATTATTAAATATATTCAGTAATATATGGCATACCAATTTAATACCAGAGTCATGGCGGGAATATTGTGTGATACCTATTTTAAAACCAGGTAAATATCCAAAATTGGCTACTTCCTTTAGACCCATTTTCTTAAGCTCCTCTATACTTAAAACTTTCGAAAGAATGATTACCAGGTATGCAAGTTTAAAATGTCGTTTTAATTCCAATAGAATGCGCTCTTAGCCTATTGAAGGATTTGCTTATCTCTAAACGCTATTTTGTTTGTTAGTCATTTGTTTACAAAAGTCAGTTGTTTTTAAGTCGTTTACGTGGACGTATCATACCTTTCTTTGGTGTTAAAAATGTCTAATTTTAAGCTAAATAAAGAGCATTTGCGGCATGTCATGATTTTCTTATTTAATCAAAAGAAAAAGGCATCTGAATGTCATCGAATTCTTGTTGAGACTTATGGCGATGTTGCTCCAACCGTCAGGACATGTGAACGTTGGTTTCAAAGTTTCAAACGTGGTGATTTTGATGTTACTGGTCAAAAACGAGAAAATCGACCAAAAAAGTTTGAGGACTTCGAATTGCAATCTTTATTAGACGAAGACAATACCCAAACCCAACAAATGATGGCAGAACAGTTGAATGTCACTAGGCAAGCCATTTCCGATCGCCTGAGAGCTATGGGAAAGATTCATAAGGTTGAAAAATGGGTTCCACATGAATTGAACGAACGACAGATGGAAAAAAAAAAAAACTGTGTGCGAAATGCTGCTTTTACGCCACGAAATAAAGGGTTTTTTGCATCGAGTTGTAACTGGCGATGAAAAATGGATTTATTTTCAGAATCCCAAACGAAAAAAATCATGGGTAACGCCAGGACAACTATCTACATCGAGTGCAAGACCGGATCGTTTTGGGAAGAAGACAATGCTGTGTGTGTGGTGGGATCAGAAGGGAGTAGTCTACTACGAGCTTCTCAAACCCGGCGAAACAGTCAATACCGAGCGCTACCGACAACAAATGATCAATTTGAGTCACGCATTGATCGAAAAACGCCCAGAATGGGCTCACAGGCATGCCAAAATCATTCTTCAGCATGATAACGCTCCTGCACATTCAGCCAGATTGACTAAGGAAACGATTTCTTCGCTTGGTTGGGAACTCCTACCCCACCCGCCGTATTCCCCTGACCTGGCGCCTTCTGATTATCACCTCTTCTCATCGATGGGACACTCATTGGCGGAGCAACACTTCAACAATTTCGAAAACGTACGAAAATGGCTCGATGAATGGATTTCAATTAAAGATGAAGCATTCTTTTGGAATGGTATCCATATATTGCCCGAGAGATGGACAAAATGTGTAGAAAGCGAGGGTCAGTACTTTGAATATATTATATATTGAATATATTATACTTTTTTTTTAAATTACTGTGTATATATTTTAAGAAATAAACGACATTTTAAACTTGCATACCTGGTAAATGTAGACTGGAATGGTGGTTAGAATCCCAGAATAAGCTTCCAGATTCACAATACAGGTTTAGAAAAGGGTAGTCGAGTATGGATAGTTTATTAACCCTGCATTCGGACATAAATATAGGATTTAGTGAAGGTAAAAAAAACGATAGGATTGTTTTTGGACATAGAAAAGGCATACGATTCAATTCCAATACACATACTTTCGCATAAAATGGAAGCCATTAAAGTCCCTAGAAAAATTATCGATTTAATTGTGAACTTGATCAGTAATAGAAAATTGTTTTTAAGGGTCAACAATTGCATAATTGGTACAGGAAATGCTCAGATGGGTTACCACAAGGAGGCATTCTTAGCGTTTTACTTTTTGCCATAATCTCTGCAGACTTAAGAAAATACATACCTAAAGAAATAGCCATATTACAATTCGCGGATGATACATGTTTATACGTAACGCATAAAAACATTGACCAATGCCTCGAGATGTTAGAGGAGGCAGTGAGAGGTCTTAAAAGATGGCAGCTCGATACAGGTTTAAATATCTCAGTTTTTAAGTCTAATTTGTCCCTTCAGTAGAGAACATGCTTTTCCCCCAGAAGATCAGGTTGTACTTGACGGGATTAACTTTACATGTGTGACCTCAGTCCGCTATCTGGGGCTCCGTTTTGATAGACAATTAAATTGGAACTAGCATATATTAGTTTATGGGAACATTAAAATTGATCTGTACTAATAATAAGTGAGGGGCAGACCCTAACATGTCATTACTATTTTATAGAAGCACTATCAGGGAAATATTTGATTACGTGGCCACAATTTACGGCGAAACGCCGGATAGCACCTTAAAGAAATTTGACACGATTCATAATAGGTCTTTAAGAATGTGTTTAGGACTTCTTAATTCCACTCCGATAGACGTGTTATATAACGAGGCCGGTGAAACATTTTTAAAGTTTAGAAGACAACTTTTAGCAAACAGAATGTTTATCAGGATTAAGGCAAGTAATGAAAAATGTTATAACAAAATAGTATCCTTGAGTACTCTCATTCTAACCTCGAAATATTGGGGAAAAAAAAAATATGTCCCTATGATGTACGATAGTTTTATAAAATACCAACATTTAGCCGTTAACTTATTTATCAGTTGTAATCTACCAATATATTCACTTGAATACGATATGTTATTTCAAAAATATAATATAATAATTAACATACATACATCGGTGGCCCTACATCCCGTCACCGAGACTGGGCCTCCTCCAAAAGCTTTCGCCAGTCAATCCTGTCAGCTGCAGCAGCTCTCCAGTTTCGGACTCCCAGCAGAGTCCGTGCGTCCAGTGTCACTGAATCCTCCCATCTCACATCTGGCCTGCCGACTTTTCTTCGCCCATGCAACTTTCCGGACAGTATCCTCCTGGGTATCGTCGAGTCATCTTTACCAAGTCTGCATCGCCATACAGGCCAGCCAGTTCGACATTTCTTCTTCTTCTCCAAATTCCACCCTCTTTAACAGGACCAAAAATCTTCCTCTTTGATCTTTCAAAGATCAGAAGCCTATTTTCATCCTGTTTTTTAAAGTCCCATGCTTCTGATCCATAAGTTAAAACGGGACGGACCAAGGTTTTGTAGAGGGTGATCGTGGTCCTGTTAGACAGGAACCTGCTTCTAAAATGCTTCGCAAGGCCAAAGTAGCACCGTCTCGCTGTTGCTATCCTTCTGTTGACTTCTCGAGAGATGTCGTTTTCAGAGTTGATCTCAGCCCCGAGGTAGATAAAGCTACTTACATTTTCAAAATTATATGGTCCAGCCACAAATGGACCAATCCCTGGTCCATCTCCTCCGACTCTCATGTACTTGGTCTTAGCTTCATTAATGTGTAGCCCAAGTTTCTTTGCTGCATCTTATATGGCTAAGACCGCCTCTCTCAGTGCACGTTCCGATCTAGCAGCAATATCAAAGTCGTCAGCGTATTCCAGAAGCTGAACTGTACCGTTAAAAAGGGTTGCGTGGAGTTGGATTCCGGACATACGTACCGCTTTCTCTGCTGCAAAGTTAAAGAGAATACAGGCAAGAGCATCCCCCTGCCTCACTCCGCAGTTTGTGTTGAAATCATCTGAGTAGTCATTTCCTACTCGTACTGCACACCTCGAGCCCGACATTGTCATTTTCACAAGCCGTTCCAGCTTGTCTGAGACGTTCATATCTAACAGGGCCTGATAGAGTTCTGGCCGAGTTACACTCGTAAGCGGCTTTAAAATCAAGAAAGAGGTGGTGGGTAACTATTTTGTACTCTTTGCATTTCTCCAGCATCAGCCTCAGTGAGAATAGTTGGTCCAACGTGGATCTCCCTCGTCTAAATCCCGCTTGATATTTCCCTATCTCCCTCTCGGCATGAGGGACTAGTCTCTCAAATAGGATATTAGAGAGAACTTTATATGCGCACGAGAGGATCACTATGCCTCTGTAGTTGTCGCAGTCCGACTGGTCCCCTTTCTTGTGCAGTGGGTAGATAATTCCCCTTTCCACTCATCTGGCATCTTCTCCTCTTCCCATATCTTCAAAATGAGATTGTGGAGCTCCTTTCTCACTTCTATTCCTCCATAGCGTATCAGCTCCGCCTGAATTCCATCCAGTCCCGGAGCCTTGTAGTTTTTTTCAGTTTCGCAATGGCCGTCTCCATATCTTCATCATCATCGGTGGCTCGGCATCGTTAGAGAAGTCGTCCTCCTCTCTGGCCATTTCTACTTCAAGGTTCTCCATTTGAAGTGCTCCGCTGAAGTGCCTTGCCCATCTCTTCAGGATTTCCCCTCTCTCCGTCAGCAGGTTTCCGTCCTCATTCTTGCACATAATTACTTTAGGTTTGAAGGCTTTACGGCCCTCATTTACTTTCTGATAGAAGAGGCAAGTGTCACGAGATGTCCTGCGGTCTTCTACGTCCTTCATCCTGCAATTCTCCCAAGCTCTCTTCTTTCTCCCTGTGCAATCTCTTTTCCTCCCTTCTTTTATTTCGATATGTCTTCTGTGTTGAACGTGTATGGCGTTGGATGGCCTTCTTATAAGCTTCATTTTTCTTATTTGTTGCCTCGATGCATTCAGCATCAAACCAAGGGGACCTCCTGCTTCTTATCTGCAATCCAAGGATTTCCTCAGCAGTAGCTTCGAACGCTTTAGCAATACCCGACCACTGGTCATCCACTGTGTCATTCCTATCCCTTAGTTCCTCCCTCAGCTTAATATGAAGATGTTGCTAATAGGTTTCACACACTTCTGGATCCTTTAGCTTATGACCATTGAATTTCTTCATCACAGCTTCTCCAATATCCGAGTTCCGTTTCGTCGTTATCCGGGCGCGTATACGGGCAATACTGAGGTAGTGATCCGAATCCACGTTTGCTCCTCTGTATGTCCTTATTCCAATCTAATTGGACCTGTGACGGGCGCTGATTAAAATGTGGTCAATCTGGTTGGTAAAGGCTCCATTGGGTGATCTCCAGGTAGCTTTGTGAATATTTTTGCCTGAGAACATGGTACTTCCGACCACCAGGCCGTGAGTGTTCGCAAAATCAATCAGTCTTTGGCCATTGGCATTTGTGTTTTGATGAAGACTGAAGGTTCCAATTGTTTAATTATTAACAAAATATTAAACTCGTTGCCTCCCATTATCATTAATGCAAATATAAAATCCTTGCTTAGAGAAAACTGGCCAGAACATATCAATATTTACACAGATAGATCCAAAACAAATGATAATACCGGCTCTGCAGTATACATCCCAAAGTTTAGATATTCCGCTCAATACAAATTACCTAACAACACTTCTATTTACAACGCTGAATCATATGCTATACTTCAAGCCCTTGAATTTATTAACAAATCAGATGAAAATAAATTTATAATATTAACTGATAGTATGAGCTCACTAGAAGCAATAAAAAATAATAGTAACATAAATAAAAATAACATTCTAGCCAATGTCATAAAAGAGCACTACCTCGCAATAAAAAACCAAAAAATAATAATACTTATTTGGATCAAGGCACACATGGGAATTCCCGAAAATGACGAGGTAGACCGCCTTGCAAAAACTTCCGGCAACCTAACGCATACTACTGACATAAAACTACCGTACTTGGAATTCTTTTCGATATTAAAAAAACAAACGCTTAAAAAGTGGGAACAGAATTATCAGGAATCATCCACAGGCTTATACTTTAAATCTATCGTACCACAAATTTTAAAGGAACCCTGGTTCTTTCGATTAAATTTAACCAAAGATGTAATTAAACATTTTGCTAGGTTTATGCAATGTTTATCTTCAGCGCATAGGAATTAAGAAAAGCTCAGAGTGTGATAGATGTAATAAAAGAGAAACCCTCCAACACATAATCACCGAATGCCCGGCTTACAAAAACCAAAGAGAAAATTTTTTAAAACGTTATAATAATAATATTCGATATAAAAAATTATTAGAAACAGACAAACCAGAGGAAATAATCAGCATTACCCAATATTTATATTCAATAAATAAATATATCTAACATTTAAATAGTAAAGAACTAAATAGATAGCATAATAATTGGCTGTATCGATAATTCCAATGCCATTAAAAAAAAAAAAAAAAAAAAAAAAAAAAACTTTTTTTGGAGTGCTACTTCTTTACATGTTGTTTCCCTATCATTGTAATTATTTTCTGCTAGTTTACTTGCTGTGGATAATGTATATAGATGATAACATAGGGTAACATCCGAAAACACAAAAAGGGCCAATTACATTAAAGAAAATATCAGTAAATAGAGTAAAAAAAAAAAATTAAAAAAATTCAGCTATCTGTAGGACTGGTGTGTATCAAGTAATCATCTATTACACCTATAACTCACCTAAATGTTAAATGGATTTGCTATTATTCGGAAATATTGTTTTAATTCTTATTTTTTAAATGCATAGTCTTCCAGCATTCGGCGAGAATACTACAAATATACAGATCTACAAATATTCGCTTCAATTATTTCTTCCTTCCGTTTAATTCTCTGCGTCCTAAAATTCTATTTTGTCCCTGTTTACATCAGAGTTAATGTTCAAATTATTTATTCTTAGATCCTTTATTGAACATTTTTTTCTTCAATATTTTACAAACGTACCTACAAGAATGCGGTATAGAAAATAGGCCATTGCATTAATGAGCATGACAACCATAGGTTGGTCAGTTTTAGAGAGCTGTCAGGAAAGGCGAAATGGACAGGGTACAAAACCATATTAAGTTGCTCCCTTTGAGGAAGAAATATAATTTGATTACTGATAAATAATCTTATACCTTAAAGATAAATAAACTTATTATTTATCACTGAATTGTTCCTTATAGAGTGGCTGAAAACCTAATGACAAGCAATCGGCACATGGTATATATGATTATCAAGCTAACATTGACTTGAGGAGTCTTCTGTAAGCAGATTCTCGTTATGCCTGAGTTATGATACGTAACTATTTCTTTAATAAGTTTATTTTAAGCTTTCCACATGTTTTGTGAAAAGTTTAAGTTAAGAACCCGTTCTCAATGATAAAAAAAAAAAGATTTTGTAAATTACATTTGTGATTTTTTCAGAGATATGGTTGTTGGACATCTCCCCTTCTAGTCTAACACCCTTCATAGGATCGATAATGGGTTGTCACATGCGGCTACTAAACGCATTAGCTTTTTATGACATAAAGCAGAATATTATTTTAATGTATAAATTTGATCTATATTCCTGTCCTAATTTGTATTTCGTTTTATGTCCATTTGTTAAGCTATTACTATATTTGTAAATTAAAAAGTATCTCTTTAGCTTTTACCAGGTGTATGCATTATCCAGATAATTCCTGTTTCATTTCTAATTTAAATTGTTTCATAAATAATGAGTACATTATTTCCTGCCTGAACTTATATGACATATGTAAACTAGAAAGCGTGTTTCCATTCTATTAGTAAATGTACTGTGTTCAAATATTTTGTTATCTATTCGAGCCATGTAGGTAATAAGTGGTAGTGTTGGACCAGTGACACCTTTAAAGGATTTTAATTTTTATTAATTAAGTGTTGAATATGTATTTTTTTTTGCCATTTACTTATTGAAACTTAAAGTAAATAATGATACATGCAAAGTAATGTCGCTGTTTTACGAATGATATGATAAAGGTTTGTTTAGAAACTATTTATTGGCAGTAGACTAGTGAAAGATCTTTTTTTCTGATGCCTCAGTGGGTTATCGATAATATAATGGAAACCAAGATTTATCAACCAAATCAACGATTTATCTACAGTCATATTCACACACAGTGGTAAACAATGTTTTTTCTTTAGGGAAAAACACACCCACATTTAAGAATAACTTAAAGCGTAATATAAACCACAGTTAAGGTGGCTCCACACGCAACGGAAAACCGGAAGGCAAGCCTTCAATAGAGGCAAATCTTGAGAGTTTTGAACGTGTTGAGAGTTTACAGTAGCAAATATAGCTCCACACGCAACGGAAAACCGGAAAGCAAGCCTTTGAGGCGCCAGGCCTTCCGGTTTTCCGTTGAGTGTGGATGGAGAATTATGTGAGGATTCCCTGCAGGCCTGTTGCCAGTAGCGCCGAAATGGCAATACTAAAATCTCATTCGTTTTTCCTCAAAGGCCGACCGGATTGAAGTTTGGTTGTAACCACCACAACCAGTTTATAGTACGTGTATAAATATGAAGGAATTCGGTATGTGTATAAGCATTCAGTCATCTTCCACCATCTTAAAATCTTTGAATCGTGGAATATTTCAAATTAGTATCCTTGAGGACAATAATGACGGAATATCCTTCCGCCATCTTAAAACCTGTTAGATCCTGGAATATTGGTCACACCAACTAACTTTTTTTTTAGGGTGCTAACAGTTATCTTTTAATTTGGCGGAAGGGGGAGAGCTCTAAAATTGTACATTAAAGACAACAACCGATTGTAATAAAATTAGATAATTACGTTTCTGTCACACTAACTTATTTTTAGAGTGTAACAATCTGACCCCATGAATACAGTATAATATATGAATACAAAATTACACAGATATAATTGAGATATAGAAGCTCATTTGACGTCGTAAGGAGCGCACGAAACAACTCATGCGCTCTCATTTGGTAAAAGTCGATAACCTGTCAGAAAGAAATCACCACAGAAATAGAAGTTTGTACCAATTTTACCAATTTGCTAGTGTGAAAGAAACATAATTATCAACTATTTCTGTGGTAATTACTTTCTGACAGGTTATCGACTTTTACCAAATGAGAGCGCACGAGTTGTTTCGTGCGCTCCTTACGACGCACAGTGGGGTATTTGTACCAAATTCATGGACAAAATTATTTTATGGGTTAAATCAACTCCAAATTACTACTGCTAATATTAATTAAAGTCATTAAGCTATTTTACATAATTAAATGACATAAATCAACGTGTTTTATTGTTAGAAATTATATTTCACAAATATTATAAGTTAGGTAATTACTGATAATAAAAAAAAATTTAAATACAAGATTGTTAGTCAAAATTTGCCTGTATTGTACTTGTTATGAACCATCACATCCCCCACTTTAATATTAATTCCATATTACTGCGTTCCTCGTGAGTTGGTTGATGCAGAAAGTCATCTAAATGAAGTATCAAACGTGATGTGGTGTGATCTAATAATGCTTGTCAATTGATTTCTACACAAGATTCTGTCACTCTATAAGAGTCTGGTGAAGGATAACAATATTTTTTTATCTTTTGTAATATACTGTAACAAGGATAAAACCATTTATTGCTACTTCTAATAATTTCATATTGAGATCTTGTAAGTCCTGCTTCAACAAACAGGGAAAGAGCCTTTATATGTGAAAGTTTTTCGAATTTATTACTAACTGTATATGCTTTTCTGTATTTCTTAGCTTGATTTGGGGACTTAGTTATATCTTCTAATAGTTTTGAAGCGTCTCTATTACCGGAAATATTAATCATTTTTTGTGTTACAAAGGTAAGTTGGTCTGATTCAATGTTTTCTCGAAGATATTTAGTTTTTCTCATTTTACTGCGATCGCTTAAATCTTGGAAAGGCTTCTCTGTTCGTCCACTGCGCGATGAAGTTATAATGCTTTCTGATCGTGGAATAACAAAAGTTCCTTGAAGCCATTGTTCATTGTTTTTTATAAAGAGGTGAATCTTCCTACCTGCAGCTGCCCATCTTTGTTTGAATTCACTTCTAAGATAAGACAATTTATGCTTCAAGTCAGCACTTTCATGATCAGTATAATGATCTTGTGCCAGATAAAAATTTTGTAAATGATCTAACTTTTCATTTATATTAAATTCTGTATATTGTTGCATAATTTTATATATTTGTCCAGGAATCATACAATTTATCCCTGAAGGCTCTAGAAACAAGAAAGAGCGTTAAAATTTTGAAGTATTGAAATATGCCAAAATGACATTTTTTCACAAAAAAATACTTAAAACATTTAGTCACACAAAGTCGCAGCTGATTTCACTTCAAAAAGTAAGTATGATGGTTGCTCTTTGTGACGGTAAAAGAAATGTTACCGGGACGGACCCGGAAGGGAAACTTAATCATCTCTGAAGTTTATGTTTTGTGAAAAAAAATTACTCACTTATTTGTTAAAATCAAAATTAAAAAAAAGCTATTAGAAAATATTCAAATCGAAGTAAAGCATCAAAATAATAAAAGTACATACCTTGCTGAAGATGATCCATGTTGAAATAAAAACAAAAATAATATAAAACAAGCTTGGAGTACGTTTTGTAGTAGTAGCTAGAGAGCAGGCTTAGTTAGCTCTGAGAGAGGACTTGTCTAAGCGCGTTTTTGTACTTCGCGACCCGCAGCCCCAAGACCTCTGATGGCCCTACTTAAGTCATTTTCTAATGCTCCAAGGATCTCGATTCATTAATTTGTTAATGAATTTGTTCTAAAATTTGTTCTATTTTTAACTTCAAAAAATGACTTTTGTCCAGCTTTTGAGGCCGAATACCCCACTGTGCGACGTCAAATGAGCTTCTATATGTCAATTATATCAGTGTAATTTTGTATACATATATTATACTGTATTCATGGGGTCAGATTGTTACACTCTAAAAATAAGTTAGTGTGAAAGAAACGTAATTATTAAATTTAATAAAAATCGGCTGTCGTTCTTAAGGTACAAATTTAAAGCCCTCCCCCCAAATTAAAACATAACTGTTAGTAACGTTTAAAAAAAAGGAAGTTAGTGTGAAAGAAACATATTTATTAAATTTCATTAAAATCGGCTGTCGTTCTTAAGGTATAAATTTAAAGCCCCCCCCCCCCCCCCAAATTAAAACATAACTGTTAGTAACCCTAAAAAAAAGGAAGTTAGTGTGAAAGAAACATATTTATTAAATTTCATTAAAACCGGCTTTCGTTCTTAAGGTACAAATTTGGAGCAAAACAAAAAATTAAAAAATAACTGTTAGAACCCTTAAAAAAAGTTATAGCTAGTATGAAACAAACATAATTATCAAAATCGGCTGAGTCATTCTTAAGGTAGAAATTTAGAACCCTCCCTCACTAAATTAAAACAACTGTTAGTGCTCTTTAAAAAAAAGATTAGTATGAAAGAAACGTAATTATAAAATTTTATTAAAATCGGCTGTCGTTTTTAAGGTACAATTTAGAATTATTTCGCCATTGTTGTCCTTAAGGATGTTCTTTTAAAATATGTTTAAGATTTAACGACTTTTACATGGCGGGAAGGATAAATAAATTTAAAAAAAATTAACCTGCTAGTCCAATGCCTCCACCATCTACCTATGACAACACACCATTCCCGAACCCATCCCATTAAAATCTTATTCACCAAGACCAGCTCTGAAGCAATCCTCTTATTTATGTTTCAGCCCATCCCTCGGACGTTTACCGAGTGGCTCAAAATTGATTACCTTTTCCGGTATTTGGTTATTATGAAATCCAATAACTTTACATGCTAACTTTAAATTTAATAATCGCGCTATTACCATAACCGTGCTGTTATATTTACCGGATAAAGCTCTCGCATTCCGCACTGTGGAGCCTCCTAAATACTGCTGTTTGTTCCTTTCTTAGAACAGAAATTATACATAGTAATTTATTTTTGAATAAATGCTATTGGTTGCTCAGGAATATTTTCCAAACTTAAAATATACCATTAACTGAAAATACGGGCATCTAAGACTGTTCTTCGCCCAGTTGTTGTTTATGGTAGTGATTCATGGACATTGACCAAGTACCAATAGAAATGAATAAGTTCGTGAGAGAGTAAGATTCTAAGGAAAATATGGTCCAACCAAAGAAGGAAATAGTTTCCGCTTAAAAATAAATAATGAACTGAGTAACTTATTTAAGGAACCTGATATAGTTTATTGTATAAAAAAAGAAAGAACAAAGTGGTTGGGTCATGTATAAAGGATGAATCCTAAAATACTTCCAAAAAAATACTCCAAGGGCATCCAGATGGGGAAAGGAAAAGATGCAGGCTTTAGACTCCGACGACTGAATGTTGTGAAGGCTGACCACCGATTCCTGGTAGTGCGCACGGGGAGAAGAGGTGCCAATGGCCGTTCTGTGTGGAGGAAAATTGTCGAGGGGCCTTAGGGCCTTTATGGGGCTTAGCGAACTAGGAAAACTTATCGGCGTTATTTTTCCTATAACGTAAGCGGCCACGTTGAGGTATAATAGTCTTTTATATCCTCGTTGTTGAATTTCTTGGGAGTAAACCACGAACTGAGTTATTAAGTAGATGGAATTTATAGAGGTTTTAGCTTAGACGATTCTAATTATCATTCAGTTCGATCATTTATCATTTTAATATAAAAAAATAATATATAATAATATGTAAAATATTAAATAGATGTTTAACATTCTAATTACTTTATAAAGCCAATTTGATACTGATTGCACATATTTTTTGGTTATATATATTTTCACTTGAGGTTGATGTTTCACATGATGTTACAAAAGGATCAATACATTTAGGATTGATGAATTAATTAATTTTATTTAGATTCACAGGCATTACATTTTACGCCACTTTTTTAAAAGGGGCTATTTTCTCTTTAGGAGAAGGGAGTGATATTATCTTCAACTAAAGACAAATAGACCCTTTCCAAAAAAGTGGTATATATGAACTGAAATGTAAGAACTGTGAAGCTAAATACCCAGGAAAAACTAGACGATCAGTAAATCAGTGATTAAAAAACACATAAGAACATACAATAGTAAGACCCAGAATTTCAACTTCGCTATCAATTTAAATGAAACTAACCATAAATTTTATAAAAACTTGGGAGTAAAACTATTAAATCAATTAGGAAGTAGCATAAAATTAAATATTTATTAATAATTAGAAACAATAAAATCGTTTAAAACCAATCCAGATTTATTTATTTTTTAATGCCCATAGAATATTTCCAATAGATTCAATTTTAAATTCTTTTCCAATAACAGCGGAAAAAAACAACCAGTCATAGGAAATACCCAAAAGGTTTAATCTACCTAGCTCTTTTCACCTCCTCTTCCACCCTTGATATATATGTACATAATCTATGTAACAAAGTGCTGATGTTTTGAAACTTTTATATGTTTTACAACTGATGTTGACTGTTTAATATTCTAAACTAATTTTAAAATGAAGTAATTCTAATCTTCTAATCCTGAGATTAGTTTACTAATTCCCTTCTGTAAATAAATTCTTGCTGTTCCTCAACAATTTACTATCTCTATTAGATCTGCATTCATATAAAGCCGGCTCCACACATTCGTGTTATGTCATAACACGCAACACGAAACAGACATGCTCGTCAAAGATTGGCAAATGTGTGGATGGCCACTCGGCTCGTGTTATGTGTTATGATATTTTTTCGGATCCTGTTATAGTCGTATAGCCAGCTCCACACATTCGTGTTATGTCATAACACGCAACACGAAACAGACATGCTCGTTGAAGAAGCCGAATGTGTGGATGGGTTTTCGGCTCGTGTTATGTGTTATCAAGTTGTTTCTGCTTATGTTATGGGTGTATCGCTGTAGGAGGCGGTTTTTAACACACATCAAAGGAAATTTGTTTCCCCATAACACAAGCCGAAACAGAGACAATCGCTTATCCACAAATTCGTTTAGCAACAGCGAATAATCGTAAAGTCCAGTTAATCATTATTATCAAGAATAACTGTTTTAAAATGAAAAACTATTAAATTTGATAATAAATAACGTAAAGTAAGCACGTAGCGATTTAAAAAATACACAATTTCAATCGATAACTAATTTCATACATTTTGAGTTGAACTGGACTATATTAGGTATATTTTTTTTACGGTAGCATTTGTAATGGGAAACTACGTTGTTGAAAAATTTTATTTTCGTCTATTCAATTAGTCAAGAAGAGAGTTTCGTAGCTTATCTTCACTTTTGCTCTTAGTTCAGTCTGAAAGTAGATAGATCTTGGCCTAAATAAAGCTTACGCAAACTTAATTAACACATGAGACAATGTGATAAAGAAATAATAAGAGCTGACTGTAAGGAGATTAAGTAGCCTTGCATTAAGAAAATGGTATTTGAGAGACTAAAGAGTCCTGAAACAATGGTAAAATAAAATATGATATAAGAAAGGGGGGAGACCGAAATAGGGAAAAACAACATAGCCCAGTCGATTTATACATCGGAGGATATCAGCCTAAGATACATGTTTTTAAATACAGCAATAGATACTTGAAAATGTTTTTTAATTAAAAAAGAAGCAGGTAGATTCCTGCCAATTCTCTCACTCATTTCAAAAACCAGCAGTGCAATGTTCTTCCTCAAATCCGATTTTGTGATCTTTTTCCGTTTTTAAAAAAAAGTTGGTCTACAGGTACAGTATACATATCAAATAAAGCTAATTAAAGTTCCTTTAAATTCTATCTTGAGGACATTTTTGTGAAACCAGTAATTTTTTTAGAATGCGGCCGAGAACTTGACTCAAGGGAAAAATTTCAAATATTGTGAAAAATCACTATTTCTTCGTACCAATTAATTATTCACGTATTTCCGCAACCAATTAATCTACATAGCTGCGGTTAGAATAAAATCGTCACACATTTAGTACTCTTTAATATTGTAAATGCTACGTCAAGTAAATTTACATATTTGAGAGATATTAATAAAAAACGAAAATAGTGCTAAAATTCCTATTACGAACATCCCACCTGGTTTTGAGGTTTGAAAACTTGGATTTTAACTATCCTTATGGGTCCTAACAACATAATAAAAAATAGTAGATACATGCGTTTTTACGAACTTGGCTTATTTTAGTAGGTATTGATATATTGTCATGACAGAACAGGGAACTGTTTCGTCATTGTTTCGTATTATGTGTTTTGCCATAACAGAGAACTGTTTCGTGTTATGTGTTAAGCCATAACAGAGAACTCTTTCGTCGTTAATTTGGGTAATGTGTTATGTGTTATGACATAACACGAAACAGGTTCGGCGAGCATTGGGCGAAACAGTTTCGTGTTGCGTGTTATGACATAACACGAATGTGTGGAGCCGGCTTAAAAGGAATAATATGTGCGAGATAAAATGTTTAATAAACGAGAGTGTTTTTTATTTGTACAAATTTCATTTTCCTATGGTTTCATAATTCACCACTTTAATATTTAATATTGTTTGTATTGCCAAACAGATATTTGAAATTCTAATTACTCCACAAAACCGCTTTGGTACTAATTCCACAAGCATTTCGGTTGTTAATATTTTACTGTTCCTCAGAATGTAAAGTAAATTTAGGAAGGATGGAGGGTATTGATAATATGGTAAAGGGATGATCCAAGGAAATATTGTCTACGGAATGTGGGATAAAACTAATTTAATTCGGAATAGAGGAAGGAAACGTGGGAACGCATCGGGATATCGAAGAAAAATCTGTGAAAACAGTTCATTATTCGCTTCAATCTGTCCTCCAGAACCGCCAAGACGCCACCGTAAACCAGAGAACTAGAATTAAGGTAAGGGAATTAGAGGGAGGAGACTATAAGCTTAGGAGTTGACTTGGGCAGAAGGTGACGGGATTGGATGAATAATTTGAGTAGGCCTTAAGAACGAAAAGAGATTTGGGCAATCTATGATTTCCAAGAAAGGGTTTGATCAAAAATAATAACGAGATTTTTAACCAATGAGAAGGAAGAGATAGGATGATCATTTAAGATCAAGGGAGGATAATGGGTGTAAGAACTAATGTAAGAATATTCAACTGATAATAATAGACGTTAGATTCTTAGATTACACACAAAATAATTTATTGTTACTTTTTTGTAATGTATTGTAGCTAACCTCTACTCAACCTGATAGTTAGTGCTATTAATGCTACATTATGATTTCTTTACTTTTAAGTTGATCGTTAAAACTACCCCTCGAAACATCGTTAGAGAAGCCAGAAGCGCTACCCTCAAGAAGTGCGACCCCCCAGACACGGGTCATTGTGCTGTGGCTACTTAGGAAGTACCTAACGACCTGCAGTAATGGCTTGTCCTGACCTAGAATTAGCTGGCATCAAGTCGGCCAGAGATGAATGGGAGGGCGTTCTACTCTCGCTATAGAGAGTGTGTCTTCCACCGCTCAAATACTCAACCCTCTCTCCTATATTTTTAGTTTCGTGTGTTCAGTTATACATATGTAGGCGTAGTTATGTACCCATACTCTCTTGCTACTAAACTTATTCTTAAGCAACAATTTAATTATATATATTAAAACAAAAGTTAGGAAAAATTTAATCATAACTAAGTATTTGACAACTAATTTACTGGAATTTATTATGTGATTTAATCATAATTAAATCTACCAGTTAATCATTTGTTTTTAGTTGACAACTAATTTAAATTGAATAACTGAAAGATTCATTCATAATGAAATTAGGTGATTGGTTCCAGGAAACTAGTTTTCCAATAATTATTTATAAATTAGTTTTGCCAAAAAATTAATAAAAACCTGTTAAATTAAATCAATTAACTATTTTTAACCTTATAATTAATTTTTTTCCCGTAAAACATATAAACGACAATCACATGTATATTGAAGAAAGTTTGTAGATGTTTGCATGTTAGGCACGAACAGGGATGGTATCCATAAGCGTATCTACATTAAATGTATCGATACACAACTCAATAATTCCACTTTTCATGAAAATACATAGATATAAAGAATTTTGTTCATTTTATCCACTTTTATTCAACAGGATTCTACTTCATTGTAATAACATTTTTTCTTTATTTTAATGACTAATATAAATGGAAGAATTTAGATATTTATTTTAAACAATGATATTATTAATAAAATATTGAATGTATTTACACCCGATTAGTTCAGGTAAATATTTCTGATTTCGATAAGGTATAATTCTTTATACAATTAAAAACGATAGGTATACTCCGTTATAGCAGGATGCCCTGTAAAAATGATGTTGGAAATGAAAGTTGGATTATTTCCTAATAACATGCTACTATTATTAATTGATTTTCATTATTTACATTATATAAATGAAGACTTCTTTTTACCATAATATTTGTTTTTTAAGCGTTGCACCCGACCTTTTAGCCTGCTTTATATGTTGTATTTAATAATTTTTAGCGATGCATGGTATAGAAAAATGTCAAGAATATTCCTCTAATCTAGTTAGAAAATTAACCTTCCACCGGCCGAGTCGTTGCATTTTGTTGAACACCCAAAAATGTATAAGTTTTTCCTATTTATATGTTTTCAGATTTAGAGAAGTTTATTCTGGAAAATATAAAATGCAAAAGTATTGTGCTCCAAACATTATGAGATGAAGACATATTGAAGATTTTTCAATCCCCCATTCGTAATAAATAATAAAGGGATACACCAACGGATTTAAAACATAAAAATATTTTCATTTACGCTTAAAATATTATTATCTGAGGTAATATTCGTAAAAATATTCTTTTTTAAATTAAAATAGTAAAAAAAAAATTATTTGAAAGATTTAATATAAAATATGGAGAAAAACGGTTAAAAAACAGGGTGTGTGCTTTGTACATCGCGCGACTGCTCATTTACGGAAATTGGCTCAACCAGTGGAGGTTAAAAAAATCCACAATGAACAAGTAGTCTCACAGCAAAGTTGGAATCAAATCTGATCATAATATGTCTGGAATGCGAGAGCCAGGTAACTTCCAGAAAAGGCTTCATATTTTCATTATTCGAATATTCCTATTTGATATTTTTTTCCATCCATTCTCATTTCACTTTTTGCTGAACTACAAAGAAATACTTTTACGTATAATTTTATTAAATTGTACATTTTTCATACTTTTTATTTATTTATAATGTTTTTATTCGTTTATTCATTTAAGTTTTAAATATATGTAGATAAGACAAGATGCAATACCAGGACTTGACTTTTTCCGTCATTAAACGATTTCATTTGTTCATCAGACGGATCCATATATTAATTGACATGAAAGGTAATTTATTAATTATATATGTTGTGTACTGAAATGAATATTATTTCACATTATCAATACTTAATTCGTATCTGTCGTACATGTATGTTTTCGCTTGTTTTAGGGCTTAAAAATGTGGCAATAGCCATGAAACGTTGCCCATTTTAGAAAATCATTGTTAATATAATATGGTTTTTAAATAAATAATGTTGGGAGATTAGATTGCTTTTATAAAACACCTCATTACTTTTATTTATTTATTTTATATATTTTTTATAATTTATTTTTTTAATTTTATTATTTTTTTTATTGTAATATGAAGTTATTTTGATTATTTAATTATGAATGATTTCGCTGAATTTCTTATCTAATTGTATTCCATAGTTTTGACCAATACCCTAAAAACATCATAATAATGTTACGTTTATATTGCATTATATAAAAGATTATAAGTGGAGCATTGAACTAAATGGGAATCGAGGAGAACAGAGGAATTAAATTGATTCCGAGTTGTTGGTAAGGGACAATCACAGTTGAGTTAAAGTTTGACAGTTTTCGAACCATTTAGCTGCTCTATCTAACACCTGCATTGCCAACTTGCAAAGGATTTGTTATTAATTAGAAAAACAGGATGTAATTTTTATTTTTTTAAATATTTATCGCATGTAATAATACTATAATAATATAACTATTATAATTTTATGGAATAGTTTTCAAATAATTTTTTAATAGAATTATGATTAGTACAAATAATCCGTAATAATTAGGAATGGGCCGAAGAATCCGTAAAGCCGACTTGTCGGCTACTTTTATAGTCACAGTTTTGGTTTTGAGTCATAATAAAAAAACATTAATTCTTAATTGAAATAAAATAAAAAAGGTAAAGACACTAAAGGGAAACTGCTATTCCGGCAATTCACTTACGTGTTTCTATGCAATTACATATAAGCTATTTTTGTGTTACATATAATTTAGATTTATTTGATAAAATCCTTTAACTCGATATCTTTTTAGGCATGATTGAATTACTAAGCCAGCTAAGTAAATTCAATTGCTGATATTCGCTTTATTGGTCTAAAAAACACTACGTTACACACCTGATTCTTGTATTCTTGTATGTAATTGTTATATGAAAAAATCTAAGATAAACAAAAACCAATAGCCTTATTACAGACAGCTATATAAACGAAGAACCACGAACGTTACCGATGGTACATGAATTCCAACGAAAGCAATAACCGGCTTATCTGCCAGCCGTCTAGTTAGATAATTCCTCGTCTGCCAATATCATAGCTGGCACATCTCTAGTATTAATCTATTCTGTAGCAGTAAATGAATTAATCGAGAAACAGATCAATGAAAATATGATATCAGGTCAGTTCCAAATTCTTAATGATTTTTTTTTTGTGGCGCAATATGTTTACAAACTAAAATATGATGTTTATAAGTGATCATTTTCACACCCCTCCCCAACTGTGTTTTGACATGAGAAATAATAATAATTAGAAAAAAAAAAAAAAATAGAACCAATGGTCATTTATATAGGATATCTTATAGTAACATTTATATTATTCCATGATTTATTTATTTACTTTAAAATACCAAAAATGACCTATAGTGCTACTATACTACCCACAAACTGTTTTTTTTTTTGTTATTAAGAATTATTTTGATTATTAAAAGAAACAATATTATGAAGAATTTATCTAATATTTTTTTTTCAAACCTTCCTTGTGCAGGGGTGATTTTAATAATCAAAATAATTCTTAATGTTTCTTGCGACGATTCATGCACATTATCGTTAGATCTAGATGGATTATTACGTAATCCTATGATGTTATGACTTCTAAACAGCAAATCTAATACTGATAAGATACACGCACTACTTACTCATCCATAATCCAGATACCAGTAATCACAGTATGTAAACACTAACTGACTCTAAACATATTGATAGCTTCTAATCATCAATATCATTGAGCATGATTTAACGCCTGGTCCTAATCCCTTCTAAAACAAATATAATTTTTAAAGTCGAGTGTAATTTATTTATCATCATCAGTAGGAAATCAATATTATGCACTGTTGATAATATGGATTCAAAATCCGACCATTTTTATAATTGTGTTTTAACATTTCGTCAAATGAACATTTCCTCTTTTCTTAGTTTTTGAATAATCTTTATTATTTTTATTTGTTTTTTTTTTTTTAACTTTAGATATTTATTAACACCTGTCAATCAAAGTAATTAAAGATAAGAGAATGCTCTAAGATAAAAAAAGGGTATATGTGATCTTATAACTTTCAATTTCACTTAATAGACAAACCACATTCACAAACTCCAAAAAAAAAACTCCAATTATTAGTTAAAATATCCATGTTCTTCACTTAAAGGGGGCAAGCGAAGACACGAGGGGAGGGGGGTGTCAGTATATATATAATTACAATTTTGAATTGACAAACACCTGAAACAAAGGCGTAATTTTTATCAAGTTGATTAAATCAGGTTATCATTAAATATTTTTAATGCTATACTATTTAAAAACAAAACAGAATAATTACTATTATTACATTGAATGAGGTTGGTTATTACATGGTTATTACACAATTCGGGATTTGTTTCATTTTTTTTATTATTTGAATTAATTGTTCTACATGTTTCAGTAACTTTTATATCCCTTATTATATAGGTTTCTAGCGTGACTTTTTTATTCAAAGCGATATAGCTTCTTAACGGTAGGTCATAGCGACCAATGTTATATAACTATAATTATATTCCATGAAATTTCTGACAAGGAAACTGTCATCAAATTTTTGATCAGAGTAACACCAACAGAGCTATAATGTGTCAAAAAAGATCCACTTGACTTAATACCCTTCTGTTTTAGAATATTTCGTTTGCTTCAACCATTATTGAACAGTTCTTTTACGCCATATATAACCACAATACTAAATATGTGATATATCTATATAGTTTGTATAACTATAATTAATCTGATGTTACTTTAACAATGATAAGTCTTGCCGTTAAAGAAATAATGTAGAAAAAATGGCATAAAATTTATTCTGCTACTATTATCATTATAATTTTATACTATGAAAAAACTGATTTTCTTTAAATAGTGAAATTATTTGCTACTTCCAGAAAAAGAATAAAATTACAGCAGAGAAAGTTTTAAAAGAGGGGATGAAACACGAGAATATACCGTGATTGGGCGTGGACCGAAGTTTTCCCAGAGTTGTGCGGGATAAGCCCGGCTGTACACATAACCGAGCACACTGTAAATGTTATTTTGGAAACCCCAACAAAAATTAGTTCTCAACTTTTCCTGCCTAGTTTGCATAGGGGCTTGTGACAACATGCTTTCACATTGGATTTCATCAGTCGTAGCGCATTGTTAACATCCGTTATAATTCAATTTGTCCTCATCTTCTAAAACGAAAGGTATTACATTTCAAATGGAATCCTCTTTCCTTATGTAATTGCAGTATATTTTCCATCCGAGATAAATGATTTTTATGTATTAATGGACTAAAATTTATGTAAATATAATTTTATTTTTTCAGTTAAATTTGTAGTTTAAAAAGACGATTATTTATCAATAGAAGATTTTTTATTAAATAGTATGGAAATAATTTTTTTTTATTTCCTGTAAACTTAAAACAAATAAAATCACATTTAAAAAAATGTGGCACTGAAGAAGTTACGAAATTGGGAATGTGTTTCTAATCTTTCCGTTCATCGTGGTGTCAACAATGTTTTAAATTACGCTATCGCCTTGTTAAATTTTTTTTCATCAAAATTAGATCATATAAAAGCATAGTGAAGCTTAGAAACTTTTATTTACTTTATTTATTTATTTATTTATTTACCTTTAATTTTGGGTAATGTTGAAACGTAAGAACGTAATGTACAATTCATAAATTCATAAATCAAAATAATTGTAATAACTATTTAATTTTTTTTTTGTTCTATCTAGAACATCACGAGAAAACGTTAAAATTAAAAAATCAAACCGTCATTAATTTTAAATTGAAATATCAAACTTTATGCCGAATTTATCCGGCGTCAAATGTGTGGCTATACCCAATTGTTATGGCCTGACCTCAAGGACCGTAGAGCTCAGTTGTACTGTTAGATTGGGTTGTTAAGTTAATTAATACAGTGGCAATAACATTAAACGCAAAACTGCTTCCAGCCACTCCACCAGTCGGTGCAATTAACCTCCTCAATGCTAACGCTCCATGACGGAGTGAAGAGGTCCACTTGGGAGTACTTGGCGCCTGCGTTGTGCAAGGATATTCACCCGCAACGCTTATCTGTCTTGAAAGAGTGGTCATCGATATCCCCTTCCTAATTTGCAAATTATACAAGTTTTTTTTTTTCACTTTTAATTTTAATTCACACTCCTCTGCAAGCTAAAGGCAATAAGCGAATGTATTGAATCCATGGAAATAAGATAAATGCATTTAGGAGCTTAAGGAAAGATTTTAAGTATAAACTTATTTTTTTAAAGAATTGTTTTAGATTCAGAAATTTCACTTTCATTTATGTATCTTTTTCCTTTATTTTCATTCAGACCTGAGGCGTTAGTATCAAAACCAGCTCTTATTTTAATGATTAGTACTGCCTAAATATTTATATTAAAAATAATTTGAATTGAACTGCTTTTGAAAAACTTGTTTTTTTGTTGTTTTTTTTCCTGAAAATTGAAAAGGTGAGTCGATTAATCAATTTATCATATGAATGTTGATAGTACACTGCTCATCAAAATGTAAACATAAATTGAAAATACCAAAATAAATTGACAACTATTACAAGATCAATCTCTAAAAAACATATTGTAGTACGGTAGTGGGTAATGAAAAAAAATTAAACATTAAACTTATTCTAAACCGATTAAAATCTCACTTTTATAAACCAAAAGGGAAAAAAACGGAAGATTGAAAATCATTTTTTTATATAAGTGCATTTTCATCACAGTTTACATTCTTCTGCATAATTTTTTTGTTGAACGTGGTTCCTCACTACGTTTTTATAATATATGAGATATTCAATTTCCATCTACTGATCCTCGAAATGCTTGATGAGCAAATTTTTCACGCCATTTATCTTTGCTTAAGATTGAGCTGGCTTTAAAAAAAAGACCGGTTTTCGAGCGGATTGAGATAGGTTTGTTCCAAATCGCTCAGTAGCGTAATTAGCCCAGGCAACGATGGGAGTTTTAAGCAATTAGTTCATGTAGAAGCCAATTTTGGCACAGCTGTAAGGGAAAGGTGTCCTTAACAACATAATAAAAGTACTGGGGGGAGGCGCTTAAAATGTTAGTTTTCGTTTATACCTCGAACACTCCTGGCTCCAGTGAAAATGTGTTTATGTATCAAATTAATTAACATGAATGACATAACATGATAACAAAAAATATTCTATACATTTTTTTCTGGGATCAATACTTAACCTTCCAGCGGGCGCGCGGGCGGCAATTTGGCCAGCGTAGCACAGCGAGGCCCACAGGTATTCCTATATAAGCACATTAGGCAACAGAAAGCGAGTCGGTAATACCTCTTCTTCGGAAACAGTGTGTCAGTCAGTTCCAAAGTTTAGTACGTCTGGTCAGGAGTGTCAGGTCGGCAAGATTGCCGCAGCGCGCCTCTTCGTGAACTGTTTTTTTTTTTGCCATCCAACCAAAATGTAATCATATATTTTTCCAATTAAATCCCATATCTACTATAATTATTATGAATGGTCGTCAGATAGTTTAATTTTATAATATTTTTTGCCTAAAAATCAAACTAAAAATCTGCAAATCCTTCTCACAGGGAACGTGGGAAGATGACACCAAAACTAGTAAAACCTTTATGTACTGAACTGAACTTTGATCATTTTGATTTATAATTATTTTTTATATGCATTATTCAAGATTTTTATTCCCAAAAAATATATTTATAAATGAAGAATTTAACAAAATATATAATGTAGTGGTGTCTTCCTAGTGTCTCTGGTAAGAGAACAGCGATAATTAATACAAACACACCATTTATATACATGAAAAGTGAAAAAATTCGGAGGCGGCCAAAATACCGCCGCGCGCCCGTTGCTGTGAGTCTCACAGTGGGACAAATGGCCAATCTAGGAGGAAAAAAGTCATAATCGAAATTAATAAAACTATTGAGTTAGGTGTATAGTTAAGTATTTTATAGAACATTATTAAAAATTCTTCCGGCTTTAGGGGTGGATTTCAAGGTAAAAACAACGATGAAAGTAGTACCTAACGTAAAGTAGTAAAGTAGACAAATTTTGTTAAAACTATTGATTATTTCAATCTAAATTTGTGTATCAACGTACTGATATTTTTTTATTATTCTTTTGTAATTAGTGAATATAGACAATCGTTATACCAGTAAGCCGTTTTCATTCGCGTTGATTTAATATATATTACTATATTTTAAACACTTAAATTAGAGGATATTATTTCAACATCTTCAGCTGCACTGAAGAGATATTTAAAATTGGTAGTTACGAAAATTAATACGAAATAATAATAGGCTGGAAAAACCCAGAAAGTCATATTACATTTTATTGACTCTGATCATCAAGGGGATTGAGAAAATCACTTTTATTTGAAAAAATCGTTTTCCATACATTTATTAAGTTACAATACGCAAAAATATATAAAAATGAATGTTTTCAACCGACTTCAAAAAAGAGGAGGTTCTCAACTCGTCTGTATTTTTTTTTTTTGTGTGTATGTTACGCGATTACTCCGTCAATTCGTAAGAGACCATCTCTAAAGTATGCCCTACCGATCTAAAAAATAATCATCAAAATTGATTCAGAATTGACGGAGTAATCGCGTAACATAATTTTTTTTTTTTTTTTTAAATACAGATGAGTTGAGAACCTCCGTCAATTCTTAATCAATTTTGTTGATTCTTTTCTAGATCGATAGGGAATACTTCAGAGGTGGTCCCATAAAAAATATTCTGAAATCAACGTGGCACTTTTTAAGAAAAATCAAAAAAACAGTTAATAAAATCACTTATTAACTGTTTTTTTTATTTATCTTAAAAAGTGCTGCGTTAATTTCAAAATATTTTTTTATGAGACCATCTCTAAAGTATGCCCTACCGATCTAAAAAATAATCATCAAAATTGATTCAGAATTGACGGAGTAACATACAAAAAATTTTTTTTTTAAATACAGATGAGTTGAGAACCTCCGTCAATTCCTAATCAATTTTGATGATTCTTTTTTTGGCCGGTGGGGCATACTTCAGAGATGATTATCTAAAATCTCCATGGTAACTAAATCTAAATTATTAACAAAAATAATTTACATATACAGTCAACTCTCGATGTGTTGTAATTCGATAAGCTAAATTCTTAAAGTCAAACAAAATCTGCGGTCTCACCTCAATGAAACGATTTCAGACAAAGAACGTGAAAATCGTGTTGAAAATAAGTAGAACTAAAAATAGGGTTCTAAAGAAAGAACTTCTAGGACCACGTCTATGAAACGAACTATTAGAAGTCATCGCCACTATAACTCGAACTCAAATTAAAAGAATTTCATGTGTAATTTACATTCCGGTTTCCCGTTTTTGTTTATCTTTCCAGTTCATAGTTACATCAGTCACTTATTATTAGTTATTCACTCGAGTGAATAATTTTACAGCAGATATTATAAATTCTTTCAACTAACGAAAAGTTAAAATTGATTTGCAAAGTGGGGAAATGAGAAAGAAGTTGGGCGTTTGTTGCTAGTGAATTCCGAATTCCACGTAGTTCTCTTTCAACCGTCTTAAAGAATAAAAAAAGATCGCCACTAGTGGAAGGCGGTAAGTCTACTTATAGGCACCCTCAGAAAAAAACGCAGTTCAGTTGAAAGTTATATGATAAATTGGAACCGGGTATTTAATTTTCTGTATCAATGATTTTATATGTATGTACAAACAACTTTCCCATTAATGAAATTTACGCAATGATTTCAACTACAATTTTGTGTTCAATTTTCCCATTTACATGCAGATAAGTGGAATGATAAACTCGATAATTCTTTGTTAAGTAAGTCGAAATATTTTTCAGTGTAGTTTGAAGATCGAGAATTGACTGTATAAACAAAAATACACCCACCACTAAAAAGTAAAAAATAAAAATAATTTTTAGGAAAAAAACAAAACCGACTTCAAGATTAAACCTATATAATCAAACTTGAACTAAAAAATAAAAAATAATATTTTAATTGCTTCGAAACAGAAACCATTAAATGACAATCAACGAAATTATCGATACTTATATACCTATTCACAATTTATGATCAGATATTTTTGGAGTCGGTGACAACCAAAAAAAAACAAAAACAGAATTTGAAAAGAAATAAAAATTGTAAAGATGCTCCCACTGTTTCATCACCGCCACACCACTGTCTCCGGCTATTCGAGAGTTTATTGCTAAGGCAAGATTAAACTGCCCTTCTTGGCTGGCACCAACTCTATTGTCGACATCGGCATCGACTCTACTTCTGCGACTTCTCGGAGGCCTCCAGAAGAATCACGGGCGGACGAATGATTCCCGCAGGCTGAAACACTCGGTCAAGATATCATTCTCTCAAATCACCACTCATTAATTGGGGATGCTAAGTCTTTATTTAATAACACAAAAAAAAAAAAACACTTTGAGAAAAAAAACTTTTGGAAGGCTAATCTTAACCTTGGTCATAAAAAGGCAGGATATATATATTTTTTCAGTCATGCTTTAGTCTCCATTTAAATAGGAGCTATCAAATTGTCAAAAAAATAATAAAATAAATAAATAATAAATTCAATAATCTAAATGGAAATTCAGTACATACAGTAAAAAATATTTTTTTGGAAAAAAACAAAACCGACTTCAAGATTAAACCTTTATAATCAAACTTGAACTAAAAAATAAAAAATAATATTTTAATTGCTTCGAAACAAAAACCTTTAAATGACAATCAACGAAATTATCTATACTTATATACCTATTCACAATTTATTGTGTTCAAATTTTATAATTTCTAGTAATTACCGATTTAAAACCGACGCTTTGGTCAGCCATTTTTTTCTAGTTCGTATCGTCAGCTGTGATCTGACGTCACACTTCTCTACTACCATTTTTCTAGTGACGTACTTGTTTTTTTTTTGTTTTTTTGGCTTCAAGACTTGTTAACACAAGTCCTATATTTCAAATCGGTAATTACTGGAAATTATGAAATTTGAACACGAAACGGGCAAAACTTTGCAATTTATGGAAATTTCAACGTAAAAATCTGTAAAATAAATAATACACGGAAATGAGTGGATGATCAATCGCCCCAAAACCGCAAAAACACTCGTTTTAATGTTTGGAGCAATGTGGCACAAAATGCGGCCCGGTCGGACCAAATTTTTAATGAAAGATCGTGATATTTTCCGAAGCGACTTCTCAAAACTCGCATCGGCCTTTAGGTAATGGACTGTATTTAAAACTATAAAAATGAGTGTTCGCAATTTTGGGGAAACCTTACTCTGAAGATAACAGAACCAAATATTACAGAAAAAAATCACTCACCTAGATGTAGCCGCCGGTGTACTTCCGCGACTTCTCGGAGGCCTCCAAAAGAATCGCGGGCGGATGAATGATTCCCGCAGGCTGAAACACTCGGTGGTCAAGATATCTTCCTCTCAAATCACCACTCATTAATTGGGGATACTAAGTCTTTATTAAATAACACACACAAAAAAAAAAACACTTTGAGAAAAAAACTTTTGGAAGGCTAATTTTAGCCGTGGTCATAAAAAGGCAGGAAGATCATAGGGCCTTGGACAAAAGGTAATGCGCTCGTACTGGTCAGAAGACAGCATAAAAGAGTGAGGCCTATTCCTGCAGGGATTAGCACCAGATAAGGGTCACCTAGGAATTTTTATAGAGTGCGTCTATGAACGATATACTACACTTTTCTCCTTTCCCCCCCTCACAAAAGCGCCGATTGCCGCGAATAATCTCATTTATACGATACCAGCTTGACGTGTTTTTTTCATTCATTACTTTTTAAGATAATTAAAAATTTATAACTATAAGTAATAACCCATTTCATAATAGTTAGAAACGATCTAACTCATTATTTTTAGGATACATATGAAATAAGTGATGAAAAATTAAACCTCATAAAAAAAAGTAAAATAAAAAATCGGAACCACGGAGAAAAAAATGGAATTTTTCTTATGGTTGTGACTTGAGTGGTTTTATTTTACCCTATTTAAACTCTATTGTTTATGTAAATCAGATTGTCAGGTCTGTTTAACTGATTCAGATTTTTTTCCTCCTAGATTGGTCATTCGTCCCACGGTGCGTCCGCTGGAAGGTTAAGGAGATATATTGGGAGGAATATGAAAAATTAAAATATAAAACGTTTTTATTGTTAAAATTATATTGTAACGAAATAAGAAGAACTACCCCTGTTGCTAAGTGACCTAGACTCGCCAAAGTTTGTTTACTCGTTTCTAGAAGACAGTGTAATAACAAGATGGAATGTAATTTGTTGGTTATGTGTTTTTGTCTTGTGTGTATTGTGTACATGGAGTTATAGAAAAGTGGAGGGCGCTTATCTCTCAATAGCCAGGGCAGGCAGCCATTTTGGTGTCAACCGTATTATCAGTAAATTAACCTCTTACCAGTTCAAATTTTGGCTTCCTAGACTTTATATTGCTGTTATTTTATTTTAGTGATTTATTTACTTTAGTAATATACTTATTTTATTTATTACGAACCCTTTTAATTGCCCTAGGCTATATAGAATGCAAGTCGCCAGTTGGGCATAGTGGGCGTGGCCGGTTAATGTTTTGCTCTCGCCCCTCACGGAACAATATACGGAAAGGGCCTCTCCATAGTACTATAACTCCATGATTGTGTAGTACATAGTAGATAATGCCTGTTATTATTGTGCTAATGTTAATCAATACTGTTCTGCAAGTGTGTCTGTATTAATTGCATTGTTAATTGTTTGTTAATAAACCGTAAGTTGAAACCCCCCCTTTTGTGTTTTTCAAAATATATTTATTGTTTCAAATAAATAAGTTTATTATCATTAATTAAATGGCTTAATTAAATGTTAAAAATGAAATGTTTGTTGTTAAAGCTAATATGTTTATTATAGTACTGGGTAATTAGCATTCGAATCTTAAAATCGAACAAAAAATAAAAAGGTCTGGCTACAGCAAATTGTTCACCAATATTAGCTCTATATGTGGTAAAAAGTTTTTCTAGAAGTAGTATCGGATTTGGGCAGGAGAGGGGGAAAAGTGTTGCAAATAGTATGTTTTAAGCAATATGATACAATAACTCGGAAACCGGTACTTTCAGCACATTTTGTGTTTTATACATTTTTAAAGCTAAGTAAATTTGCAATAAATTTGGTTTAATTCATTTTTTTTTTTTTTTTTTTATGCTCAGATCTATAGTTTTATAACTGAGGACGAAAAATTGGCTAACTTGCGGTAAGTCGCAATTTTCTTCGATAACAGGTTTGTCAGTACTCTTTTGGATATAACTCCAAAGCTATTTGTCTGATCTAATATTTGTTTTTTTTTTTACATCTGAAAGGTGGTTAAATTTTTTGTCATTCTCTATGTATGAAGTTTAGATTAAGACCTGTGAAACATCCCTGCCAGCACGCTGAGAACCACGTACTATTGTGAAATCCATATTTTTTCGGCACATTTCTCGTTATAACTCCAAAAATATTTAGATTATTAAAACAATAATCATATTAAAAACGAAAATAGGATTAAATTAAAAGTTAAAAATACGGTCATACTTTATTTACAGTATACACTATCCTAGGTATATCCCAATAAGTCGTCCTTTCATAATGGAGGGACAATTAAGTACAATAGAATTCTCAGAGCTCCTCTCTCAGCTGCGTTACTGGTATAAAAAAAAACAAAAAAAAAAAAGTGGAGGCTGAGTGAGAGTTCTATAGTAGTCACTCAAGGTATGAGTGGGGGAAGCTGGTAATTGCCAGAACTTCATGTCAAATGTTGTAATAGATCACAAGGTCACTGCCTTTTTAACCTGCAAGGATTATAGGGGTGAGTGAAACTGTATAGGGATTGCGCCTCTAGCTAGTGTATTTGGATGATAAAACCAGTTTTAATGTTTGATTTTTAAGCCAATTGACAATTTTTTTCTTTAATCAAAATTTAATCTATTTACATTAATACAATTATTTTTCTATTTTCATTTCATCAATGTCAACTAATCTTGATACTTTATTATTCTGTTTTTTTAGTTTTTGGTGTCAATTTTTTTTTTTTTTTTTTTTTTTTGTCAAGTAAAAATAAGTGATTTTGCTGAAAGCGTAATAATACAGACCTTTCAGACGTGAGGGAGAGTGGCACTCAACAGTACCTCCTCATTGCATAAATTAAAAGAAAGAATTAATGTCAGCAAATCACTCATCTAGCTTCTTTTCAGCCTTTTAAAAATATTTTTTGATATGTCAGTCAAGTTCATGTCATTAATGATAATGTTATCATAAATCTATACATGAAATCTGTCTCTACATCTTCTGTAAAGGTTATGTATTTGTTCGTTTACTGCGGGAACTTGTAAATCTGAGTGTAGTGTGTGATTTGAATTGTACCAAGGTGATTTTAGGTGATTAGGCTAATTATTTTTGATTGAAATATTTATATTCTTTTTAAGGTCCTATTTTTGCAGTCGTATGTATTTTTTAGCTTATGTTCATTTGGGTTTAAGGAAGTGAATGTATGTATTTAGCCGCTTCCGGAGTTTTAATGTCGTTCGATTATAAAGGATAGAACGCGATAGTTTTAGTCTTTAGTTTAGACTAAGGCGCAACTGTTTTACAGATAGGCCCCAGGTCATTCTTCTATCGAATGTAAGTCCTAAGTAATGAATTTAGTTTTATGTTTTATGGGAAGATAGTCGATGAACACAAGAAGAGATGCATTTCGAAGAACGCCAAAATTTAACGTTACATCAAAATTGTAGTAAGGTCCCAGTTTTTATATGCAGCAGAAACCTAACTAACGAATAAGAAAGGTCTCTTAGATGATCTCAAGAAAGTCGAAAGACTTATTCTCAGGAAAATTCATGTACCGAGAGATCTCCCAGATGGATCCTACAGACTAAAAGTGAATAAAAAATTGTATCAACAAACAATGGAACACTACTAACAAACTATGGAAACAGCCAACACTAGTATGCGCGTAGGCGACTGGAGTACTATGGGCACCTCCTGAGAATGGACAACAATAGGCTTATCAAGAAGATATCCTCACTGATTAAAAGCTATAAGGCTCGAAGTCTGTGGCTTAACGAAATTCTGCTTGAATTTCTGTGTTGGATCGATCGAAATTTAGAGGTATGGTGAAATCATGATCCCCACTAACCAAAATTAAAACCAGTCGAAAACCTATGGTGGAAGAGAAAAAGGAAAAACTATGGCTGGTCTCAGGAAGTATTGGAAACAAAAGAAAGCATCTAAAGGAACAGGTCATAAGCGCTTCTTGATGGGCTTAAATCAAAAATAAAATACACAAATATTCTTTAAATAATCAAGTTGCTGTGAGTCTCACAGTGGGACAAATGGCCAATCTAGGAGGAAAAAAGTCATAATCGAAATTAATAAAACTATTGAGTTAGGTGTATAGTTAAGTATTTTATAGAACATTATTAAAGATTCTTCCGGCTTTAGGGGTGGATTTCAAGGTAAAAACAACGATGAAAGTAGTACCTAACGTAAAGTAGTAAAGTAGTCAAATTTTGTTAAAACTATTGATTATTTCAATCTAAATTTGTGTATCAACGTACTGATATTTTTTTTATTATTCTTTTGTAATTAGTGAATATAGACAATCGTTATACCAGTAAGCCGTTTTCATTCGCATTGATTTAATATATATTACTATATTTGAAACACTTAAATTAGAGGATATTATTTCAACATCTTCAGCTGCACTGAAGAGATATTTAAAATTGGTAGTTACGAAAATTAATACGAAATAATAATAGGCTGGAAAAACCCAGAAAGTCATATTACATTTTATTGACTCTGATCATCAAGGGGATTGAGAAAATCACTTTTATTTGAAAAAATCGTTTTCCATACATTTATTAAGTTACAATACGCAAAAATATATAAAAATGAATGTTTTCAACCGACTTCAAAAAAGAGGAGGTTCTCAACTCGTCTGTATTTTTTTTTTTTTGTGTGTATGTTACGCGATTACTCCGTCAATTCGTAAGAGACCATCTCTAAAGTATGCCCTACCGATCTAAAAAATAATCATCAAAATTGATTCAGAATTGACGGAGTAATCGCGTAACATAATTTTTTTTTTTTTTTTTTTAAATACAGATGAGTTGAGAACCTCCGTCAATTCTTAATCAATTTTGATGATTCTTTTTTAGATCGATAGGGAATACTTCAGAGATGGTCCCATAAAAAATATTCTGAAATCAACGTGGCACTTTTTAAGAAAAATCAAAAAACCGTTAATAAAATCACTTATTAACTGTTTTTTTTTATTTATCTTAAAAAGTGCTGCGTTGATTTCAAAATATTTTTGTATGAGACCATCTCTAAAGTATGCCCTACCGATCTAAAAAATAATCATCAAAATTGATTCAGAATTGACGGAGTAACATACAAAAAAATTTTTTTTTAAATACAGATGAGTTGAGAACCTCCGTCAATTCTTAATCAATTTTGATGATTCTTTTTTTGGCCGGTGGGGCCATTACATAGGACTTATTGAATGTAAGTCCTAAGTAATGAATTTAGTTTTATGTTTTATGGGAAGATAGTCGATGAAGACAAGAAGAGATGCATTTCGAAGAACGCCAAAATCTAACGTTACATCAAAATTGTAGTAAGGTCCCAGTTTTTATATGCAGCAGAAACCTAACTAACGAATAAGAAAGGTCTCTTAGATGATCTCAAGAAAGTCGAAAGACTTATTCTCAGGAAAATTCATGTACCGAGAGATCTCCCAGATGGATCCTACAGACTAAAAGTGAATAAAAAATTGTATCAACAAACAATGGAACACTACTAACAAACTATGGAAACAGCCAACACTAGTATGCGCGTAGGCGACTGGAGTACTATGGGCACCTCCTGAGAATGGACAACAATAGGCTTATCAAGAAGATATCCTCACTGATTAAAAGCTATAAGGCTCGAAGTCTGTGGCTTAACGAAATTCTGCTTGAATTTCTGTGTTGGATCGATCGAAATTTAGAGGTATGGTGAAATCATGATCCCCACTAACCAAAATTAAAACCAGTCGAAAACCTATGGTGGAAGAGAAAAAGGAAAAACTATTGGCTGGTCTCAGGAAGTATTGGAAACAAAAGAAAGCATCTAAAGGAACAGGTCATAAGCGCTTCTTGATGGGCTTAAATCAAAAATAAAATACACAAATATTCTTTAAATAATCAAGAACAATAATAAAATCAATAATGTTTGACAATATAATAACATTAAATATTATCTAAGTTGATTAAAATTGAGATTACAATGAGGTGATATGATGTCAAGATGTTTGGTTGTTGAACAGGTACTCTTAGTATATTGAACAGGTTAAGAGACTTAACATGACAAAGATCGATATTAATTTTGTACAGAATAATTATTTGATGATATGAACGCAAAAATATTCAATAATTATTATAGAAACATTTACTAACTAAAAATACACCATGCATAGATGGAGGACCACAGAAGTCATCTGTTTTTGTTTGCGTTGAAATGGAATAGAGCTGGTCATTTGAAATGCATGAAGAACGGTGGGATTAGTAGCGTAGGAGAGGGGGGGGAGGTTGCCGTGGGACTCTATCTCTCTTGTAGGCCGAAGCGAGCAACAGTAGTGCAAACGTCCTTCCTTAGATTTCATCGTAAACTTTATGTGCTTTCTGGACTGAAGTAGGCCTATAGTGGCATAAAACTTCTATGGACTCAACAATAAAATTGAAGCATTGAATGCAGTCAGTAGTTTTCTTCATACTATCTGGTTTCTTTGTAGTATCATTATTCTTTTTTTTTATTAAGTAATGTTTTAGGAAACAGATAATTAATTAAATATAAAAAACATTCATTTTACATGAATGACTTGAATTCTAGTTAAAATTATCTTAGCCAAACAGTTGATAATAAACAGATGTTTTGACAACAGAGCTGCACTGTCTCTGGCATAATGATTCAGCCATTTTTTCTGATAACTTGCCCCATAATTAGGAGAATTAATTCCTGTTTATAAGTTTAATTTAGTTACTTTTTTCAAGTGCTGCCGATGAAAGAAAATGAATTAATAATGATTTGAACGGATTCATGTAAATCTATGCTGTGATCCAATTGTTCTTCCACAATAGTCTATGGAGGCTTCATTTACCTTCATAAGTACTAAAAATCAATGAAAATAATATGGAAACTATGTTGACAAATACATCTTTGTAAACATATCACATGGCAGTGGAAAATCGTTCAATTGGGTATATCTAAAACAAGTATTCTTTAGTGTCCTATAAAAGGGATAAAACAGGAAGAGAGTTTTCTTTGATTTTTTTTTCTAATCCCCTTTTATTTTTATTTATTTATGATACAATTACAAAAATATGAGTGCACTCCTTTTTCTGCACTTGATGCATTTTAAGGGGGTTCTATGAACAGTACAAAATCTTATTTACAACTATACAATAAAAAAATCTTGAACTAGTGATGGGGCTCACTAGGTGTTTGGGAAAGATGGTGTGTTAAGTCTTAATCAAGTCTAAGAGTTGGCATGGTTTTGCCAGCTCTGTAGATTTTTAGTCGGCTTCAATGTATAAAATAGTGGGTTAGTCATGCGATTCTTTGATAGCATCCAACGCATGCTTGTAATACATTTACTCACCTTTAGTAAGTCCACTGTTCTGTGTAATATGTCAGTTTTAGTCCTTTGTAAATTTGTATGTATTATTCAGAGTATTTTATGTCTCAATAACCCGTTTTGAAACTGTTATCCTTTTTGAAATCGAATGTGACATCGGAGTAAAGATGGTTGCAGCAAACACTTATAAATCATTAATTTGAGGCATGGTGAGCTCATCAGGTGATTCAGCTTGTATGACTTTTTATGTTCTCACTGACTTAAGCTTTCAGTTGCAGTGGCCTGATAGTGTGAGTTGACTGTCCAGAGTGACTCCCAGGTACACTATACTGACTTCTGGCCTCTTACCGATTCCTGCTACCTTATAGATATAAGGAAGGGGACGCTTATTTTTCTGGAAGAAGAAGATAAAGCAGACAGTCTTCTTGTGATTGACTGCAATAGTTAATTCTTCCAATTATTTAAAAATTTCATTAAAAACTTCCCCTGTCTGCCATAGAGCCTTCGTGACTTTATATTATACTTTATATTTATATTTTGACGAGGCTGGAATCGGCATCATACCATCCATCTGATACAGCACTAGCCTATGAAACAAAGTGATGAAATCCAAAGCAGTGCAGTCAGAGAAGCGATGAGACTGCTTAGAGGACAATAAATCTACTGTAGACCTAAACACCGCGTCGTCTTATGTCTAAAGGTGTGACTATTGGGGTAAACGACTGTGTAAGGACTTTTCATTATTTTTTTTCCAGCTTTGTTTGATGAAGGATTGTTCCATAGTGGGTGACGGGCGTTCAGATCACTCACAATCCGATGGTTCGCTCGCTTGGCGCATTCATTTAAATACTGAGAAAATTCCCTCACAGAAGATCTAGGTCTTCTATTGATTCTAGTGATGACAGTAGGCTTTTCAAGAAGAACTTCACTATTTTATGGTTAATCCTAGGATATGTAATAGCAAAATTAGAAGGACTTTCTTTCCACCTGGTTCCTGGGGTCCTGCACACCTCACACAGACCACTGCTCTTCTATAAAATATAAAGCTAAACACTCAGTAAAAATTGAAATAATAACATTTGTTATCAAAACTATGGCACTACCGCAAATCTGATTACCTCGTGTCTGCCTGGAGTGACTGTCAGCCATACCAGACTACATTAGATTAATTTTCCTTTGGACACTCAACATCAAAAGTATTTAGTGTGTTTTTCTAGTCTATATTTCTTTCTTTCTGGATTTAGGATATTTTTGCAGATTTTATTGAATTTTTTACACTTTTTAAGAAATTGTATAATTTTGTATTTATTGTTATTATTATCAAGTATAGCCTTACGTACCGATAAACCTAATTTTAGCAATACCAGGTATGCAAGTTTAAAATGTCGTTTTAATTCCAATAGAATGCGCTCTTAGCCTATTGAAGGATTTGCTTATCTCCAAACGCTATTTTGTTTGTTAGTCATTTGTTTACAAAAGTCAGTTGTTTTTAAGTCGTTTACGTGGACGTATCATACCTTCTTTGGTGTGTTAAAAATGTCTAATTTTAAGCCAAATAAAGAGCATTTGCGGCATGTCATGATTTTCTTATTTAATCAAAAGAAAAAGGCATCTGAATGTCATCGAATTCTTGTTGAGACTTATGGCGATGTTGCTCCAACCGTCAGGACATGTGAACGTTGGTTTCAAAGTTTCAAACGTGGTGATTTTGATGTTACTGATCAAAAACGAGAAAATCGACCAAAAAAGTTTGAGGACTTCGAATTGCAATCTTTATTAGACGAAGACAATACCCAAACCCAACAAATGATGGCAGAACAGTTGAATGTCACTAGGCAAGCCCTTTCCGATCGCCTGAGAGCTATGGGAAAGATTCAAAAGGTTGGAAAATGGGTTCCACATGAATTAGACGAACGACAGATGGAAAAAAAAAACGAAAAACTGTGTGCGAAATGCTGCTTTTACGCCACGAAAGAAAGGGTTTTTTGCATCGAGTTGTAACTGGCGATGAAAAATGGATTTATTTTCAGAATCCCAAACGAAAAAAATCATGGGTAACGCCAGGACAACCATCCACATCGAGTGCAAGACCGGATCGTTTTGGGAAGAAGACAATGCTGTGTGTGTGGTGGGATCAGAAGGGAGTAGTCTACTACGAGCTTCTCAAACCCGGCGAAACAGTCAATACCGAGCGCTACCGACAACAAATGATCAATTTGAGTCACGCATTGATCGAAAAACGCCCAGAATGGGCTCACAGGCACGCCAAAGTCATTCTTCAGCATGATAACGCTCCTGCACATTCAGCCAGATTGACTAAGGAAACGATTTCTTCGCTTGGTTGGGAACTCCTACCCCCACCCGCCGTATTCACCTGACCTGGCGCCTTCTGATTATCACCTCTTCTCATCGATGGGACACTCATTGGCGGAGCAACACTTCAACAATTTCGAAAACGTACGAAAATGGCTCGATGAATGGATTTCAAATAAAGATGAAGCATTCTTTTGGAATGGTATCCATATATTGCCCGAGAGATGGACAAAATGTGTAGAAAGCGAGGGTCAGTACTTTGAATAAAATATATTATACTTTTTTTTAAATTACTGTGTATATATTTTAAGATATAAACGACATTTTAAACTTGCATACCTGGTAACTGGTTATCTCAAATCAAACAAATAACTATATAAGGTGATTGACTGTTAGTGACCACAAACGAAAAATGGCTTGTCCTTTTATAATTTACAAAATTATTTTAATCGAATCACAAACCTGTTTTTTCCAGATAGCCTAATACAAAATATAATTTCAGTTGAAAATATTTAAGTAATTTTACCGCTTAATTCTATTAACTGTCGCTCCTTCCCGACGGGGGTAAGACATGTTAACTAATTGTGGTTCCCATCCTCAGATGAGAGGCAACAGAGCTAAGTTTGGACTGGGCTAAATCCTTTGATGTTTACGTTCCTAATCAATCCTATTGCTCTATCCTGGCTCCCTAATACTAATTACTTTAATTAGCTATCTATCTGTAATATCTCCTACCTCTGCTGACAGGCATCAATAGTGCAACTTCTGCTCCACGATCCATGATCATCTCAGTAATTTTTACGTTCGAAATACATCCAATTACTACTATTGTTTGTGCCATTCTGTTTTGGAATGCCATGCTTCTAGTTGCAGTCTAGGCAAAGACCATATTACTTTTAAAACATGCATACATCGTTTGGCTAGAGGGTCTATACGAAATATCTTTTTTTGCTGTAACGTTTTTCTCACTCTCAAAAATGTAAAATTTTGACACACTCTAGCTCTCTTGTTGTTCCTCGATTCAAACATTAGATGAGTTTCTGATTAAAAATTTAATAGGCGATATAGTCTAGTCTATCTATACCAAAAATGGACAATCGGAGGAACTAAAAATAATAGATACATTTTTTTCAGGAATGTGTAGGGAATGGTCCCCTGAACAAAAACAAATAAAGTCCCTCCAAATCCCATTACCTCTGGGGGGGGGGGAGGAGGCTTTAAATGATCTATTTTTGAGTTATTCGCTTATAACTCGAAAACGGTGCGTTGCAGTGAAAAAGCTTTTGAGTAAAAAATTAAAGATTATTAAATTTGCTTCAAGTTTGGTCATTTAAGTTATTACGAAAAACCGGACTGTTTTTCTGATAGACTGTCGTGCTTTCGGCTCTGATAAAGTTGTATTTTTTGAATAAAATTACTTTTTACTCATATTTTTATATATTTTTGTCTTCCAGATCCTCACTCGTTCATTTTAGATTGGGACTTTATTTGTCCTTGTTCAGGGGACCATCCCCTACACATTTCTGAAAAAATTAGAACCAGTATTTTTTGATCCCCTGATTTTCCTATTTTGACTGGACTAATATGTTTTGTTATATAACACTAGCATTCTCCGTCGCAGCTTCGCACGCTCTCACATTTAAAGAACTTAGGAAGAGAATAATTTAAGTAATTGAAGTTTTATTTGTTCATCGATAAGAATCTTGTATTGAAGTATTCAATCGACCATAATTTATTCAATTATATTTTAACGCATAGCAGTAATTTTTAACCAGGTTGAAATTGCATTGGTTAGTTGTTTGAAGATTACATAAAAGCATCATTAGGCGTCCAATTTTTCATTTTAATATATGAGTTGGTAATCCAGATGGACAGATACTCTAAAGAAACTCCTGTGGATAATGGACTGCATTATCAATGCTAGTAGATTTTATTATTGCTAAACCATCCTGGAACTATGAAGATGATGTAGTTAATATTTAGTACAGATTGGTTCAGTAATATTCGTGGTTAGTGATCACAAACGAAAAATGGCTTGCCCTTTTATATAGCAGTATAGATTTGTCGCTAAACTCAGGATTCAAAATCAGTCAGGTTTTAACACTTTTTTCACTCTCAAAATGGGTAACGTATTTTCACGCTGAAAAATGTGAACATTTTAACAATCTCTTGCTCTGTTAGTGTTGCTCGGATCGAAAATTTGATGGCAGTTCCCGAGTCAGAAATTTTATGGAGAATTACTAAATAACATTTGTCACACGAACGTATCGTTTAATTTATTTAAATTGAATAAGTGCTAAATTGGTTTTAAAAAATCACGCCTGAATCCATTTTAATGTGTTCAGACTTTTTTGAATCGCTCTAGCCCTGTTTGTTGCTGTTCGGATTAATCGATTGAATCGGAGTAATCGATTGAAAAATTAGTTCCATAGTCAGAAATTTAATGGAAAATATTTTTATCATATAACATTGTAACATTTAGGAACTACCGTTTACGAGCTATAGTGGTTTGAAGAAAGTCTCCTTTGAAAACCCTAGTTTCTCTAAATTTTGTTTATTTCGAATAATGATCAATTGTTAATTTAATTTACTGATAATTTTATCGTTTAGTTTTAAAATTTAAGTTGGGGAAAGCATTATATTATAGATAGACATATGGATGATCTCTTTTTTTTTCTAAGTAAAGAAGAAACTATTCTTTTTTTTTTTTATTTATTTTCTTTTTTTTGTACTATTGACAACAATAGCCACCAGCAATCCATTAATACCGTTGTGTGAAAGTTTTTTTCTTAAAAAATACCAACGATTTAGGAAGATATTCATGTTTGTTAGGCTTCTCATAAATGAGTTCCACTTGTGAGGGCCCAGATTTAGGAGGTACGTATTGCGTTTATATTTTAAACATGGCGTATTTTATTTTATTATTTCCCTGCTAGGGCCTGATAAAGATATTTGCTAAGTTGTTATAAACATGCGCCTTTTAGAATCTTGTAGTACTTACTTGATATTTAACCGGTCATAAAAATTCCTTCTTTTTTTTTTAAAGAAATTTTTCAAATCATTAGTTATTCTAGTTATTATTAATTGTCTATTGAGGCTTTTGCAGAGAAGACATCGGTCCAGAGAATTGTCTCAATATTATATTTTTGCTTCCGAAAAAGAATCAATTTCGACTGATAAATGAAATTATCAATGATGGCCACAACGTCCTAAATGTTGCTGATTCGTCTAAAAATAGAATTGTTTATTTTATGAATGAATTTATTTAAGAATGGGAAATTCACTTTTTTTTCTTCCTTTTTTTTTAAATTATACTAATTATGCTTTATGACATTCAAAAAGAATATTCGAACTGTAAAATAAAAGCTGTTATTAAAATATTAATAAAATGATACTGACGCGTAGTTTCTGTCCATCTGTCTTTTATATTTTTTATTAATTAACATCATGATTACTTATTATAACTGTAAGATATATTCGAAGTATACTTCACTTCATTTTAATTCATTACGCACAGTAAATATACTTTATTTTGTTTATTACAGCAAAAAAAAATTATAATAATAAAAAAATAAACATTCTAAAATTTTGAAATTTAAATAAATGGAAACAAATAAAATTCAGTTCTTTCGGTTTAGTGCAAATAATCCATAAATAATTATTGTTTTCTATGAAGCAGCTGGATGTAAACAACTTTTATTGAAAGCGAAGTAGTTTTTTTTTTGGTTTTTTTTTATTTAAGAAGAGAAATTCATTTAATCTAATTAAACTGCAACAGAGTAAAATAATAAAGAAATCTCATTAACAAAATAATCTTATTAAAATGCAAAGCAAGGGAATTGCCTCTGTAAGTTTTTATCGCAGTTTCCATCGTTGTTTCTTTCAATGAAGAACGTGTTTTATTGTAGGCAAACTACCACTACTAATTATAAAATAACTATAACCTATTACTTATTACTCAAACTTATTTATTATAAACAAGATTGAAAATTATTTTTATCACAAATTTTTTTTTTTTGTATGTAGAATGGAATAGAAAATTAATTTTATTCTGGGACAAAGTCCTTTAAGAATAACATATAACATTAAAATAAACTCAGTTAATAATAAACTGGTCAGAGATATTAAAATACATAAACGTTTAAAACAATAATAGTAATGATAATGTATACATAGAAACAAATTAAATACGTGGAAATAACACGCTACAAATTAAATAAGAAATGAATTATTTTGGTACAATTATTAGTGTTGTGCATACAATAAAAGTACCTTAATGTAATATTCAGAGTAAATAATTTTTTTTTTCCAGTGGAATCGAAATCAGGCCAATATTTACGGATAAGAATAAAATATATTTATTGGTAACTTTGAATCATACCAGACTTTTCTTTTTTCCCCCATTTATTGATATTTACAACTGTACAAAATAATATACAACAAGTAAATGTGTTGACAGTGAATACAATGGCATGTAAATAACTTGTGAAGTACTACTCACCAGTATCACTTCAATAAAATCTACACTAAAAGGTCTCTTGGCCATTTTCTTTTCAGACGCCTCGGAGGATTATCAGGGATGGAGGAGGAAGCAAGTTGGGAGACTAGTGGATTGGAGTGGTCATGGAGCTTACTATGGAAGGATAGGTATCTGGTTTGGGCTAAATCAGAAACATATGGAACATTGAGATCTTTATGGATAAGTTTATTGGTCACATAGTAAGGAGCATTGAGGATTTTTCGAAGGATTTTGGATTGCAAAGATTGGATACGAGATGAATTGGATGGTTTAGTAGAGCCCCAAAGCTCAACTCCGTACGTCCAAATAGGTGTAATCACTGTCATGTAAATGAGTCTTTTGTAATTAATTGGGAGCTTTGAACATTTGTCTAGAAAATGTTGAAGTAGTCAGTAACGACGGGCAGTTTCTTGTCGTTTTAGTCTTGTATGTGGATCATACCAGACTTAAAATACAAGAACTGTTTGTCGTTTCCGACTACTTCATTTACTAGACAAGCGTATAAAACTCCCAATAAATTACAAAAGACTTATTTACATGACAGTAATTGGAGCCATTTCGAAATACAGAGTTGAGCTTTTAGGCTCTAATAAACCTTCCGATTCTTCTCGTATCCAATCCTTAAAATTCAAAATCCTTCGTAAAATGCTCCTCAATGCTCCTTATTGCGTCACAAAGAAAGTTATCCATTGAGATCTTAATGTTCCATTTGTTGCTGGTTTGGCACAAACCAGATACCAATATTTTCATAGTATACTCCATATCCATTTGAATTCACAAGTCTCTCAACTCTTTTCAAACTCAATTCCAGATAGTCCTCCGATGCCTCTGATGAACATGGCCAAGAGACTTTCTAATATAGAACTTTTATTAAAATGTTACTTCTTTACATGTTTTCTATCATTGTAATCATTTTCTGCAATTTTACTTGTGAATAAAGTATACAGTTGCAAATCTCAATAAATAAATAGTTATAGTATTTTTAAATAAAATTTTCTCAATTATTTATCCACTTCTACTACACTACATTAGTACACTATTCTATTCTTTAAATAATCTATCTCAATGCCTCTCTACACTGTAGTTCTTATATTCCGATTTTTTACATGTTAAAAATAAGATAAGAATTATTAAAATAAAAAAGATCTTTACGATTTAATTTTTTTAATACACACTTTATTGATATTTACAACTGTATACATCTGTATGCAATAAGTAAATGTAAAGTGAAATGGTTACAATGACATGTCAATAAGTTGTGAAGAAATGCCCATTTGCAGCACTATAACCAATAGTACAATAAAATTAAAAAAAATAAAAAATCTTAGGAGGAGGTGCCTTTCACATCAAGTAATTCAGCATTTCATCACATTCTATGATTGTTAATTACTTTAATGACAGGTGTAAATAGAGATTTAAAGTTAAAAAATAAATAAAATAATAAAATAAATAGATGAATAAATGAAACATCTTTCATATCTTAAATAAAAGAATATGACTTTTTTTTTTGTTCCACAAATTAATTGGTTCGTATTATATAATTATAATTCATATTACATAATATATATATATATATATAGAGAGAGAGAGAGAGAGAGATATATGCTTTATTGAGACATATTAACAATAAACATAGTGCTGCCCAACTTTATTGGGTTGCTACACACACAGCATACTCATCTATCCATTTACAGATAACAATATAATTTGTAATTTAGTTATATAATATATACTTAATACTACCTAATTCTAGAAAAACCAATAATAGACAAACTAATAACTTTTTTTTTTTTTTAATTTTTTTTTTTTTATATATTTATATTTTTTTTTTTTATTTATTATTATTATTATTATTTCCCTTTCCCTATTTATTCCTTTTACTATCTTTTCCTCTCTTTTCCCCCCTTCTTTTCCTATTTCACTTCATTTTTTTTCCTTTTATGCTATTCCCCCCCTAATATTCACATATATACCACACATTCATATACATATATGCACATAGAATCAGATATAGGATAAATTAATACATATTTAACAACTGTAAATTGTAATATCCATATCCATCGTCCTGCTAAGCTCATCAGTCAGCTCCCCAAATGATCCAGGTTGATACACGTTTCTCACATTCCATGTTCCGATTCTATTAACATTGTTTGTTGCTCTATGTCGTTTCCGTAAGAAAGTCCGATATCCGAGTCTTGGCTTTCGATATTTTTTAACGGTAAAAGTTTTGGTAAAAAGATTGGGTTGTCAGTCATAACCCTCCTTTTTTATCCGGGCTTGGGACCGTAAATGTGGTCTAGCTAGCTTACCACACTGGTACAGTTCCAGGATTTATCCATTTATAATTAATATAAACAAAAACGTTGACCAAATCATATTTTTTTTAATTACTACTTTGGCTTTATAGTCTAATAATAAAATAATTAATTTTTAATTTTAATTTTATAGTTATATTATTGATTTGAATTAGTACGCACAAGAAGTACTACTAACCCTTTTCCTGACAAAAACAGACAAATTAAGATTATATTTTAATAATACCCGAGGATTGGGGATCTGAAGTTTCCATTTCAGTTTCTTCGATCAGAAAAGTTGAATGGAAGTTTCAACTATTCCTTTAAAAATCTGCTCAATCTTAATGAATAATCCGATTACAGGTACGAAAAACAACCAATGACAAAACAAAAAATTGTTTCCAACATTTTAAATCCATGTTTTACAACACAAGCCAACAATTTTTAACAACCGAAATGACTTTACCACGAATATCATCTTACAGCTATTGCGTTTCTTCTGTAAGGTGGTAGGATACCCCTAACTTAATGAGAAAGATCTTCTAAAAAGTATATCCAACTAGTGACTTAATATTGTTTAACAAAGTTTAGGACCTGTAATTCCTCTTGCCAGGATAAGGGTTGATCATTTGAAGGGTATAAACATGATTTCACAATACGTTAATCCTTTGCATGACACGTAGAACGTTCTGGTGTTGGGTGACACGTGGGCCTTTTTGGCCCCTCAACCTAATTCATGCAAATTCAGTTGTGACTTTCTGAGTATGACATTTTCAACTTTTAAATGTACCTATAACTAAATGTAAGGGTTGCAATAGAACATTTTCACTAGTGTTTTCAAATGTTTTATTAAGAAGGTACCTCAACATAATAGTATTAACGTTTCTCAAATTATAAAAAAAATATATATATTAAAAAAATCTAATCACAATATTCTTATTTCAACTAGGAATAAACAAAACAACATACATCGTTATTTTGATACAATACTTAAAATTGGGCTTTGTTACATAACCCAGTTATACATTAAACCCTTTATTTATTTTATTCGAAATCTAGTTTCCAATTTTAAACATTCATCATCAGTTCTGAAACTGAAATTTTCCAAAATGTAAAACAAGAAATTAAATACACTTATTGGTATTCACCTAGGAGGGCAAAACGGATTTCTAAAAGTGATAACAAGCGTGAAACCGAGGTAGTATGGGCCTGGTAGATTACTTTCTTGGGTTTTTCAAATGACTAACTGTTTTTTTTCCCGTTTCTGTTGAAAACAAATTTAAAACCCTACTTGAAAGATATCCCTGGCCCTTTCTACTCGTACCAATATCTAATCTCTGTAACAAAGTTCTGATGTTTTGAATATTTTTGGTTTAGTACTGATAATGTATGTTTAAAATTTTAAACCGTAACCAGTATAGTCCATAAATTGTTCCATAACCGGTATGGAGGGGTCACTCACCTTGATTCCAATATTTGTTCATAAAAAATGTTCGCGATTAATGTTCAATTCAATAAAATTAAAACAGAATTGTCTGCAACGACACATCATCTCTAAAGGTATCCAAATGGGGTTAGAAATAATAAATATATATTGTTATTTTACAATAAAGTGTATTTAAAAAAAAGCAAAACTGTAAAAATTAAAATTAATAATTATTTTAGTCATCAGTAAATGAAAAATTCTAAAAGGTGGTGATTGATTTTTATTAATAACTATATAAAGAACATAAAATATTGGACAAAAGATAATTTTTTAAAAATTTATACTAATCGCAAACACTATTGCAGGCAGTCTTCACAGATATTATTGGCACAATCCGTGCATATTTTGTACTGCAATGAGGACAGTAAACCATTTTTTTTTTTTTTTTTTTTTCTTTTTCTTTCGATTTTCTATAGAAATATCAGTTTCGGCTTTATATTCTTGATTTCCATTAGCCCCATAACTCCGGATTCGAACCATGGCCATTCTCTAAATCGGATCGTCTGGTCTTAGCTAAAATTGCCCGTAGTATCTTCCAGCCATTCTAGAAATGGCCTACAAATCAATATAGCCGGGTGATACCTAGGCCAAAATGGCTCCTAGTATTTCATGAAACTAAAGATTAACCTTATCTTGAAACAGTTGAGTCCTCAACTACCCCAGTCACAACAACTTACTGAACTGAATTTACATTTCACACTCAGGACTTTCATGAGATCCTGAGTTGCCAAAACAATCACTTTAATTCACCACATGGGCCGAAATGGCCTACGTGTGATGCAAAGGGTTAAATTTTGAATGTTTTATTCTTATTTTTCAATTTGTTTTACAGTTAAATATTTCATTTCATAAATATCTTAATTATAACTTGTAAAAAAATTATACCAGAGAACCAAACCTCCTCTTATTGCAAATAGTAAAACATTATATTATTTCAAATCAACAAATTCATGCAGCCTAAGCAAATGAATACAATAATAAAATACATTATAATTATTCCTCGAAATTCTTACCGTGAGTGTTCGTTATTGCCTATCTTTGTTATCTATTTCATTTATTTATTTTTTTATTATTTCTATTGAAACTTTATTATTACACTTTTATTATTCTTTGATCTATCTAAGATGTATGTGGGTCTAGAATCCTACTCCGAAGTTACTTTCTGTCAAATTCGTTTTTCTTTGTAGCCTACCTGCGTACAATATTGAGGAAGATATTTACCAAGGAGGGTAGATGGAACTTGAACACACAGAAGACAGGGTATACCCTGGAATAGGAGTCACTGTTTGACTTGCTTCTCATTAGGATCCTCATCACCGCCTATGCCTATGGGGACCTGTTCCTTTCCCCCTTCATTTCGACCATCCAATACTTTTTACGCTTTAATTTTTAAGTTTTAGTTTCTCCTAAACTGATAATAACCACGTTTAAGGATGGTTTTGATTTTCTTTTGAGTTAAAATGGTATATTGAATCAGCCTCAAAATAATGATAAATCTACACTCATTCAAGTGCAAACTTTTATAGCTAGAATAATTGTTCGATCTTTCAAAAAATATTCATTATTTTCATTGAGCTCTTTACTGTGTACACAGTAATAAATGGAAACTATAAAAGGAAAAAAATATTTTTTCTATCTACATTATCAAGATTTCTATAAAATTAAACTTATACCACTACAACTAATCGTGGCTCTTGGAATTCATAGGTTAAGTTCGACAGGCGCGTAAGCACAACAGCTAACTCCATAGACTTTGCCTTTGTCTAGTCGCCTCTACTTTACAAAATTGCTCCGGATGCTGCTTTTATATCCCAATCACCGTTCGATATACTATTTAGTGCTAGCAATATCTGCAGAATGTTAAGACCTGCATTTTTGTATTGCATTCTAAATGTTCCGTTATTGGTATGCGTTAGATTTGCGTCTGCTGACCTTTGCTATTTCAACAGGAATAATAGGAGAGAGAAGAAGACATTGGTATTTTAATATATAATAATCGTTTCTGGAAAGAAACAATAGACTTTTCAATTTCCTGTAAAGTTCAAATGCAAATAGTCCATTAAATGGTTTCAATAATATGATTAAATATACAAATTTCTTATTCACTATAATACAGATGCTCAGAAATATCTATCCAAGTTTCTCTATATTAAAAGCATAATAATATTAGTCGACGTAAATCATCTTATCTTTATTGGAATGTTACCTCATAAAAAGAGGAAAAATCTATTAGTGGTCAAAACACATGTTCTGCTACTGCATATAAGGGTATTGGCTCAGTACTTGGTAAGGATATATATTTTTCAAGTCAAATGTTATACCGTGGCCATCTATAGTCAAATAACAGATTTTTTACCAAATAACAGTAACTATGACATGATGGATAAAAAAAAAACCAAATCTTGCATTTAACCAAGAATCACTAATTGTTTGTCAAATAATCTTCGCTTATATCAAGAACCATGTTTAAAGAATTTATCGTATAGCATCCTATTCCGTTTATGTCTTCAACTTAAAACTCCTTATTCAACTTCTCTGTTGAGATGTTTATGGCCACTTGAAAATAATTATACTGACTTAAAATGAGGTATGATATTTTTTAACTTTACATTTTGCTATAAAAAATATATAACAAATCTCCTCAAATATACATCTAATGCATAGTACGTTCTTATCAATAACCCTATTAAATTTCATCAAATTTATTCATTTTTTATATTTAATATTAATTTATTCTTATTTTTGAAATATTAAAGAATAATTAAGACTGCTTATTTTTTTTAAGCAACATGGCCTTACATACAGATATTTGCATAACAACTGTTAATGAACAAATAAGAACTTCCTACAATCGATTCCACGAGAAATTACAAGGATATTCCATTACACTCATAAACGTTATTGCCACAACCCATATTCATGGGTTATCATGGGATCATACAATTTCCACATATCGGTGGTTCCAGGATTTTCATCAGCAAACCATGGGTGAATGCTTAATGTCGAATCCTGAGTCTCCTCAGGATTACTCCCTCTTCTCTAGATCTTCTAAAATATTTTCTACAGGATCGGGTATCTTGTTTACTTTTTTGAAGTTTGCTAGATAGTTAGTTACACTTGATGTTTCTAAGCTGGAGCATCTTTATTATAATGCTCTCAAGTCAGTAGTGTCAGTCATTACAGTTTCTAATTGGTAGTCTTGCTAGATTTGCTACATTGTCTTGTTAATTTACCGTAAGAAAGCATTTTCAGAGGTGCCTTTAGGTACATCCATTCCTGAAGGTGCATTTTTTGTGTTTGTAGATTTTATCACAAATAGACCTATTCAGCGACGGTAAGTTGAATTTCAGACATGATTGTTAAATACCAGTTTTCGACTCATCAGTAGAAAGTGCTACGTGATTGGGATACTTTATGTCTTAATTCCTCAAAAAGAATCTTTTTAATAATGGGATTGTCGTGTTTTATCTTTTTCTTAAGGGATGTATCATCCTTTATATAAGCATTGTCCAATCGACAAAATTATGGCTTATACATTGTTAGTAAACTATCAGTTAAAATAGGCATCATTATGAGGCATTTTTATGAGTCATTTTTGTTTATTACATGTATCAAAAATAACTGATGGCATATTTTATTACCTCATTACGGCTATTAGATCTTTAAGGGATCGCATACATGATTTAATGGTACGAAAGAGCTGTGTTGCCCAACTTCAATTGTAACTCCTTTATTATGGCTATTAAGGACTCGAGAGTGAGTTAAGGGCCATTATGGGAATATAAATAGAAAAGAGGCAGAATTAAACTAAGTTGGAGGGAGCTAAGCACTAAAGCGAACATACGGCCAATCAGCCCTAACTACCCGCCGTTCCCCCACTCCCATATGTTCGATATAACAAGCCCTTGAAAAGGATGGTCCTCCTTATTTGACCAGGGTTTACGCTAGTGAAAATGTTTTCTCAACGACCAAAGTTGTCAAAATTCAAGTGGAAAAATAGTTTTTGTTTACATTATATTTATCAAAAACATTTGGCTTGTTAAAATACTAACAACTTTTCATTACTGTTTGTATAGGCTGGTATATTGTGATGTAGCAACCAAAGATAAATTCTGAAAACAAAATATACTCTTTATAACTACATGTAATAAATGACATAAGTGAATGTGAAGAAAAACGGTTATAATACCATTGGTCGTCTGGATCAGCATTAATCAAAAGGGAATTTCATTTCTTAGTTTAGTATCTTAAGAACAAACTTAATCTAAACTATCTTTATGAATAAGAGATATCATGGTGTGGTTACAGTATCGTAACAGCAAGACGTTTACAAGATATTTTAAAATACTTTATTATCAATATTCGAAAATATTTTTCCGGCCCTTATACGCTGACTGACATCTTGGTAGTTTGAGATTGGAGGTAAAGTTAGGATATAAGTGTTTATCCAGATATTATACAGTTAGGGATAGGTACAACAGCCTCTTTCTTTGTGTACGGGCCAGCTGCTGTCTATTACTGAGAAGAGTTGTCAATTCTTTTATATATATTTTTTTTTTTTTTTTTTTATTGAGTAATTATTACAATCTGCCACAAAATTGGGCAATAAGTAATATAGATGGCTTAATGATTACATTCACACATTATTTACAGTAAAAAATAAAAAATAAAAAGATATAATAAAAATAATAATAATAATAATGATAAAATAAATTAATAAAAAAAAAAAAAAAAACTAAATAAAACTATGCTGTACATAAATAATATAAAATATACATCTAGGTGAAATATATAAATTTAAAAAAAATTAAATTCAATTAAATAAAAACAAGTGAAAATAAGACAAAATTAAATTAAAGGTTAAAAATACAATTATACTTTATTTACAATTTACATCCATTCCAGAGATCCCCCGACCAGACCTGTCCCTCCACTTGTGGAAGGACAAGCAAGGCACAGAGAATTCCCAGCCCTTCTCTCTCAGCTGCGCCACTGAAGTTATAAAAAAAAAACCCAGTGGAGGCCGAGTGAGAGCGTTATATACACTCACTCAGGGCATGAGTCGAAAAGCTGGGCCATTGCTAGAACTCCAACATAAATAAATTTTACAAAAGATCTCCACTGCCGTTTTAGTCTGCGTGGGAGGTTATCAGGATAATTATTCTATGGAGGAGTTGACTTCAACAATTCTCATATTCCAAATATTTTAGTATAATATTGAACTCATAATGTAATCCGAAATAATATATCTCTTAAAGAATCAGACAATATGGTTTATATGGATATGGTTTTATCTATTTTATGAAATTACAGTAGGATTCTATAATCCATACCTAAACATCATCATTAGTAAAACCATAGCCTACATCAATTCATGGGATTCTATCTTATCCTAAATTTATTTAGCTTTAGATTTAATCCTGTACAGGTTCCTCATATCAAATCATTAAATTTCTTCGTTCCTTTTAACCTTAAATCGTTCAATTTTGAAGTGCGACAACAATCAGCTAAGACCACAGAATAAAAGAAAATCCGTTCAGTTAGACAAGGCTATTTTTCCTCTTTATCGCGAGGATGAGAGTAATTTGAATTAGCCTATGCCGCCACTAGAGCTCGGTTAATTAACTCCTTTGGTATTCAAATCACAGTGGCTCCTCTCCAATCATACCCCCTCCCCCCACCTTCCCCTTCCCATCCCGGCCTTCTCTTCCCGAATACCCAATGCTCGGATTCCGCTCTTGGCGTATAGCGGTTAAGAGACAGTGTCATTTTCACAGTCGGGTTCTCGTGTTGAAGGAATGCGATTTTTTTCATTTCTTGAAAAAAAAGAATATGGAGAGATAATAAAATTGGTATATGCAATTATAGAACAACCAGTCTTTAATTATAAAATCAACCGAGAAATAATCCTTATTCACACATATTATTAGGAATCATGAATTAATATTTACCTAATTCTATTAGAATTATTTTATTTGAAAAATAGTTTCGAATGTTAAATATATCAACAAAAAAAAATTGATATTTAATATTTCAAAAGAGATAGGGGATGCGGATCCATATGACTGATTGGTTCTAAACATATAAAATAATTCCAATTAATTAATCAATTCTTCTAGTGTTGATCCTTCTCTACCATCATGCGTACCTCTCGTGACTCATACATGTTGCCCTTTGAGAAGAACAGAAAATTATAATTAGACAGTAATTTTATTGTACAGCATTAATTTGACAAAAAAAAAATCCAATCAAAAGAAACAGATAATAAAAGAAATATATTAAGAAAGTATAATCAAACTCAAAAAAAAATTAGTATGCCTTGGATAAAAAATATATATAGAAAGATAATAAAAGGAGACAAGAAAAGGGACGAAACTATTAGTGCTAATTAGAAATTGGTAAATAATTTACCACTTCTATTGGTAATATTTATTCAAAGGCTGGTTTCGAATGTTTACAATTTAGGGCATTTACCATTATTTCTAATAACTTAAAGAGATTCAACACATCAGCAATGCAATTAGATATATCTAAACTATTTTAAAAAAGGACAAGCCATTTTTCGTAATTTTTTATGAGACTGAATTTTTTTGCCAAAATTTTCCAAAACCTTTTAATATTCACTACTCATGTGAACTAGTCAATAGACAATTTTATTTCATTAATTAAGTATAACCTTGATTGCCAGGAATTTTCAAAGTTAGATGTCTTGTAAATCTAACTTATCTTCATTTCACTTGGTCTTTCAATATATATATATATATATATATATATATATATATATATATATATATATATATATATATATATATATATATACATACAAAACACAACACAAACAATATACAAATAAATCAATACTACTAAACCTTGTGCATAGCAATACGTCTAATTTTACTGGACTATTATGGATTCCCAATGTGCGTGGAGCTGACGCTACGATATTGAACTAGTGATGGTTCTTTCTTTATTATTCTTATTATTTATTGTTATTTATTTATTATTCACTATACTAAACTGAAATTTTATTGATTAAAAAAAAACATATATTGAATAATAACGGTAAATTACGGAGGACTGATAGTTTACAGATAAAGGAAAAAATCGGCCTTTGAAAACTAAAAAATAAAATTAACATGTTAATATAAGGAACAAAATATGACCAACTCATAACAAATTCTGATATATAGATTTTTTTTTTTTTTTTTAAACTTCAGGTTTCATAATCACAATTATTACAACCTGTCTCAGTAAAGGGCAATTGGTGATAATGTACAGTAAAAAAATTACAAAAATATCTAACGAGGTCGGTTGTAGAATAAGCGAGGATGAAATGTTGAACAACTGCCGAAAAAGGTGGCCACAGCTACAATGAGAAGTTCCAGATGTAAAAACTTCGATGTGGGAAGTTGCAAACGCTGCAGATCTTAGAAAGTAGTCAAAAGGTTCCTCAGCCTCTTCTTTTACACGCGGTAAAAAATTCAAATAGCGTATCCACAAGTCACCACCATTTTCTGTAAAGAAAGTATATAAAATTAGCTGGTCAAAAATGCGACTGCTCTTTAGTTACTTAGCTCCGGTAGCCATCATATCGAACTCCCTCTTCGAATTAAAACACATCAATAATCTATATATATATACAAGCCATTTTCGTTTGTGATCACTAACCTCGAAAATTACTACACTAATCTCTATCAACATTTAACTAAATAGAATTAATAGTTTTAGGAAGGTTTAGCAATATTAAAATTTACATTTTTAATTTAATTTTAATAGGGATAAATATGTGGTGCGCAGTGAAGTATTTAAAAATTGGCTGATAGGTGGCGGTGGCTATTCAAAGAGATGCTGTTACATAGAGCTAAAATGTGATAATCAAATTCACTTATTTCAATTAAATTGCTTTAAAAAAGCTACAAATATGTTGTGGGTCCCAGTGAAGTTTAGAACTCAAACGATATATGGCTAGCGCCATACTGCCATAGGGTTTGGAATTGTAAATCTTTGAACCCATCTGTACATAATTTAAACTATATCATTTTCATAGTTCTTGGAAGATTCAGAAACAAAAAAAAAATCAAAGTAAAATTTTGAGTGGCAGGAACGAGGTTTACCATACTGCCACATATATTTATAGTTAGAAATTAAAATCCAACCAGATGAAATCAACAAAATTATTTCTACCGACTAAAATTTTAGATCCTTTATTATTTTATATTGCGTGTAAAAATGGGATTCGTGGGCCTTTTGTTGCCAGAATTCCATTATCCGCAAGAGTTACTTAATAGGCTATGCCCATCTGGATTACCAAATCTACGTTAAAATTAAAAATTGGATGTCTAATTATGCTTTTATGTAATCTTCTTATACCTAGTGCAATTTTCATCTACTAATTTACACACAGGCTAAAAATTACTGATATGCGTGAAAATATCATTGAGGAAATAATGCTCAATTGAATGATACAATATAAGACTTTTATCGATAAGCAAATAAAAGTTCAATCGTTAGTTAAAAGTATGAGTGTTCTTTTCTTATGAGAGCAGGCGAAGCGATGGGGACGCTACTTAAAGATAATCTGCAGCACCAAAACTTGTTGTTCAGCCCTTGCATCCTTCTTTGAATTCTTCTCTCCCAGACCAACAGTGCTCTCCCGGTATCTTTAGTGAGAGTCTAAAACATATAGTCCAAGAGCCGAGGCCAAATTTCGTGACTTATTTGAAGAAAAATTTTAGACATACAGCCATAAAATGTCCACCCTCAGCAAAAATTTGGAGGGGGCGTCGCACCGGCAAAGACAGAATTCAAAATCCTCCTTTTTTGAGTCCAAAAGTGGACCATTTGAAGACGATTTATTTCAAGCACACAAGAAACTGCATGGTCACTAGATGACAAAAAACGTTGTCTGCCAAAATTTGGAGGGGGCGTCGCACCGGCAGACAAAATTCAAAATCCGCGTTTTTTCAGTCCAAAAGTGGACGATTTGAAGACGATTTATTTGAAACACACAAGAAACTGCATACTTCCTAGAGGTCAAAAAACGTTGTATGCCAAAATTTGGAGGGGGCTAAGCACCGGCAGACAAAATTAAAAATCCGCGTTTTTTCAGTCCAAAAGTGGACAATTTGAAGACGATTTATTTGAAGCACACAAGAAACTGCATACTTCCTAGATGACAAAAAACGATGTCTGCCAAAATCAGGAGGGGGCTAAGCACCGGCAGACAAAACTCAAAATCCGCGTTTTTTCAGTCCAAAAGCGGACGATTTGAAGACGATTTATTTGAAGCACACAAGAAACTGAATACTCCATAGATGACAAAAAACGTTGTCTGCCAAAAATTGGAGGGGGCTAAGCACCGGCAGACAAAGTTCAAAACCCTTGTGAAGGCGTCACACCGGCTGACATTGTTCAAAACTCGCATCCATTTCGTCCAACAGTGAACTTTTTGAACATGATTTCCTATTTTATTTGATTTATAAGTAGTTTTTCTCTAGAATAATTTCAGGAAATTATATTATGTTGCTTCCTACGTATGGTACAATATGATATTTTAATATAAAATAATCTTGTTTAAAAATTTTAATGTTAAAAATACCAATTAATACATATGAACAGTAATAATATAAATACCGGCGATATAATTAAAAAATGAATAATATTTCAACTTATAAAGTTATCAAATATGTACTATCCTGGAACAAAATACGTGTAAAACATGTAGTTCTTTGTAAACGTATGTTCTTGGAAAATCGAATGTTCTTAGTCCTTTGATCGAAGAACTCGGAAACCGTTCCTATTAGTATATTTTGAGCTATGTACATTATGAAGCAAATTTGCAAGAAATTTGGCACTATTCATTTCTTCTTCTTTCATCTATAGTTTTCAAACGGTTTGGCCACCAATGATTGGCTAAATTGTGGTAAGTAACGGGCTAAATTTCCTACCATACTGCATATATGAAATTTATATAAAGTCATGTTAAATACCCACGCCGGAATTTTTCGCACATTTTTCGTTATTACCCCAAAACTATTCTTCCGATCCAAAATATGTTTTTCTCAACTGATAGCTGACTAAATTTTCAATCAGGCTTATATATTAAATTGATATAAAATCATGTAAAATACCAATGCTAGCACACCAAAACCTCGTACTGTTGTGAAATCCAAGTTTTTTGACACATTTTTTGTTATTACCCCAAAAATTTTCTTCCGATCCAAAATTTATTTTTATCAACTAATAGCTGACTAAATTTCCAATCAGGCCCATATATTAAATTGATATAAAATCATGTAAAATACCAATGCTAGCACACCAAAACCTCGTACTGTTGTGAAATCCAAGTTTTTTGGCACATTTTTCGTTATTACCCCAAAACTATTCTTCCGATCCAAAATTTATTTTTATCAACTAATAGCTGACTAAATTTCCAATCAGGCCCATATATTAAATTGATATAAAATCATGTAAAATACCAATGCTAGCACACCAAAACCTCGTACTGTTGTGAAATCCAAGTTTTTTGGCACATTTTTCGCTATCATCCCAAAACTATTCTTCCGATCCAAAATTTATTTTTCTCAACTGATAGCTGACTAAATTTGCAGTCAGGCCCATGTATTAAATTGATGTAAAATCATGTAATATACCAATGCCAGAACACTAATTCCTCGTACTGTTGTGACATCCAAGTTTTTTGACCCATTTTTCGTTATTACCCCAAAAATTTTCTTCCGATCCAAAATTTATTTTTCTCAACTAATAGCTGATTAAATTTCCACTCAGACCCATATATTAAATTGATATAAAGTCACGTAAAATACCAATGCCAGAACACCAAAACCTCGTACTGTTGTGAAATCCAAGTTTTTTGACACATTTTTCGTTATTACCCCAAAAATTTTCTTCCGATCCAAAATTTATTTTTCTCAACTAATAGCTGACTAAATTTCCAATCAGACCCATATATTAAATTGATATAAAGTCACGTAAAATACCAATGCCAGCACACCAAAACCTTGTACTGTTGTGAAATCCAAGTTTTTTGACACATTTTTCGTTATTACCCCCCCAAAAATTTTCTTCCGATCCAAAATTCTTTTTTCTCAACTAATAGCTGACTAAATTTCCAATCAGACCCATATATGAAATTGATATAAAGTCACGTAAAATACCAATGCCAGCACACCAAAACCTTGTACTGGTGTGAAATCCAAGTTTTTTGGCACATTTTTCGTTATTACCCCAAAACTATTCTTCCGATTCGATATTTATTTTTAATTACTGATAGCTGACTATATTTTCAATCAGACCCATATATTAAATTGATATAAAGTCACGTAAAATACCAATGCCAGCACTCTAAAACCTCGTAATGTTGTGAAATCCAAGTTTTTTGGCACATTTTTCGCTATAACCCCCAAACTATTTTTTTTTTATCCAAAATTTATTTTTTCTCAACTGATAGCTGACTAAATTTGCAATCAGGCGCCATATATTAAATTGATACAAAGTCATGTAAAATACCAATGCCAGCACACCAAAACCTCGTACTGTTGTGAAATCCAAGTTTTTTGGCACATTTTTCGTTATTACCCCAAAACTATTCTTCCGATCCAAAATTTATTTTTATCAACTGATAGCTGACTGAATTTGCAATCAGGCCCATATATTGAATTGATATAAAGTCATGTAAAATACCAATGCCAGCACACCAAAACCTTGTACTGTTGTGAAATCCAAGTTTTTTGACACATTTTTCGTTATTACCCCAAAAATTTTCTTCCGATCCAAAATTTATTTTTCTCAACTATTAGCTGATTAAATTTTCACTCAGACCCATATATTAAATTGATATAAAGTCATGTAAAATACCAATGCCAGCACACCAAAACCTTGTACTGTTGTGAAATCCAAGTTTTTTGACACATTTTTCGTTATTACCCCAAAAATTTTCTTCCGATCCAAAATTTATTTTTCTCAACTAATAGCTGACTAAATTTCTCAGACCCATATATTAAATTGATATAAAGTCACGTAAAATACCAATGCCAGCACACCAAAACCTTGTACTGGTGTGAAATCCAAGTTTCTTGACACATTTTTCATTATTACCCCAAAAACTATTCTTCCGATTCGATATTTATTTTTATTAACTGATAGCTGACTATATTTTCAATCAGACCCATATATTAAATTGATATAAAGTAACGTAAAATACCAATGCCAGCACTCTAAAACCTCGTACTGTTGTGAAATCCAAGTTTTTTGACACATTTTTCGTTATTACCCCAAAAATTTTCTTCCGATCCAAAATTTATTTTTCTCAACTAATAGCTGACTAAATTTCCAATTAGACTCATATATTAAATTGATATACAGTCACCTAAAATACCAATGCCAGCACACCAAAACCTTGTACTGGTGTGAAATCCAAGTTTCTTGGCACATTTTTCATTATTACCCGAAAACTATTCTTCCGATTCGATATTTATTTTTATTAACTGATAGCTGACTATATTTTCAATCAGACCCATATATTAAATTGATATAAAGTAACGTAAAATACCAATGCTAGCACTCTAAAACCTCGTACTGTTGTGAAATCCAAGTTTTTTGACACATTTTTCCTTATTACCCCAAAAATTTTCTTCCGATCCAAAATTTATTTTTCTCATAGCATTTGAAATCTCATAGCATTAACAGGAAAAGTACCAAATAATTGATCTTCACTAAAAAAAATTCAATTTGAAAAGATTTAATGTATAACAATTATAAAAATGAGGATAATTGACTGACATCACGCTCATCCGTCAGCCTAGGTGAGCACCAGAAAGGTCTCTCATACTGTAAATCCATCCACAGCTAAAATAATAGATATTCAATTTTCGGCCTTAGTCGGACTCGGCTTCGTAAAATCTCCAATACTCCGTACTATGTCACACACTAACTTATTCATAAAGATCCCAGTGTTCCCTATGTTATTGATTTGGCCAAAACCAGGTATATCCTTTCAGAATAGACTCTATGGGTATTAAACCACATACCTATCGAATATGGGTATCCGAATCCACTGGTCTCCCAACTTGCTTCAATCTGAAATCTCGACAATTCAACCAGGAAAGCACATGGTCAATAAACCTCTTAATGCAAACAGTGTTTGATGCGTGATAGCTCAAATATACTTTTTTTTTTACAGTTTCTTAAGAAACTCATAAAAACCAACTAAATTACACTAAGCAAATGAAAAGCTATACAAAATCATACATATAAACTAGTTCTATGAAAATCGCCAAATTACTTCAAAAATAAAATACAATCATTGCAAACATTGTTTGGATTCTACAGATAAATAAAATGCCTACATATCTCACAACTGAAACAGGTGATTCTTGTTTTTTCGTTCGTAAACATAGCCTACGTTGTTTTTATGAGGATCTTGAATTTGATTTTCTCTATCTTCTTATATCTCTTGATACTTCCTCAAGCCTTATTTTGTAAGGACGTTTGATTTCGGTGTTTGTTTGAAGTATAAATTCAATTTGTATGTTACTTTAAATACCAATGAATTACAAATTATACAATGGATAATATAAATTAAAATATTTTAAGAATTTAGGATGGGCACGCGTATTCCTAAGATACGAAACACGTTTTTCTACCGTACTCATTGCCGTAGAAATCATCGGTCAACACTGTGATATAGTTAGGTCAAAAGAAGTGGGTAGAAAATACGGAAAATCTCAAGACAGCATAGGGTCAAAGAAAATTAAATTAACATTACCGCTGTATATATGATAGATACGCGCGCCTATTGGAAGCTTGATGAAACTAACTAAAAATCAAGAATTGTTTCTCATTAAAATGCATTATGAGCATATAGATAAATATAAATACTAATTATTATAGTAACAAGTACTAAATTGATATAACATTTTGCCTAATATACCTTTTTTCCACGTCTTTATTATTATTTTTTTTTTTATTCGTCCTCCCACATTTTAAAAGTTGTTACAGGTCGAAATTCAGTCCTAAGTGAGGACCAATATTTATGTAAACAAAATCTCTAGCAAGGAAAGGTTATCGACGGATGGAGATTTAAAAAGTAGGAAAAATGTAGGAGTAGATAATGCACTGAATAGCCATCCAGGATTTCACGACTCTTGTTAATTAGGGCACTGAGCCAAACGATCCTTGGATTAGAGGGCATTAGAGTCCGCTAATGATCGGAAATAGTCTAACCCACTCCAATACATTTTCCACTTATCAAACTTTAATGAACCCAAACCGCAAAAAAAAAAAAAAAAAATAAGAAAAGAATTTAAGGAATAGTTTCAAAGCAAAGTTATAAATGAGAATCCAATATTTGTTCGTGATTGTTAGAGAATTTTTCAACAGATTTTCACAAGAAATACTTATAGAATGAAGTCCATCGACAACATTATATTAATCATTATTTCAAGAAGAAGAAAAAGAAGAAAATAAACTTTATTGAGGAACATCTTGTACCCTGAGAATAAAATATGAGTGTAATAAATGGGGCAATCGTCTGGCTTTGCTGATTGGTTACTAGTTACATTAGGAGTCACGAAATAAATGATAAAATTCGTAGATATACAACTTCCATATACTATCATAATTTTTATAAGATCAATATTTATATTTTATATTGAATAAGCGTTGTTGACCTTTGAAAATTCCATTCATTTTTTAAAAAAATATGTTCATGGTTAATATGTTTCTAATCGATACTGAAATATTGGCTTGTCACCAAGAGAATCAGAAAGACAATGAATAAAGTAAACTGAGATCAGCTGTGTTGATATCACATAAACAAGACTCTTTTCAGTTCAGTTTCAATATTTCAAGTATTTAGAGTGCCGTCTAAGCGTTTATTGAATATATTTTGTGAATTTAGAGAAATTCAAGTGCGTGCGTTTTATCATTGGTTGAATAACTAATGTATTCATTGACATCTAATTGAATTAATGAATTTTATAGGTGTAATGAGCTTTGGCGCTGTAACGAAATTAAAAAATCTCAACATGTCAGTAATTTCTCCTAATGTTTTGAGACACATTAATTTGCAACAGAAAGAAATGAATCTGTTCAAAGGAACAACAATTCAAAAGAACAATCTAACCTCAGCTCAACAAAAACAAAGACCAAACTTGCCAACGCATTAGAGCAGGGTACCAGGACCCAAGGTTGGCTCATGTTTGAGTTACAGAAGGCAAGTTTATATTCCACCCGGACATTTAAATAATCTTCCGCCAACCAAACAAATAAGTCACGGCAATATCTTATACCAAGACATTGACCAGTGAAAATATTGTCACTTGCTTCATTTGAAAACAACCGTGTCACATTTTAACTGATTGCTTTGAGTGTAATAATAACAAAAATATTCAAGAGGAATTCAATAGAATGGGGGGGGGGTGTAATAAACATAGATTCTAAATTTGAAAATACACGTAGCAGCAAAACAAATGCCAATAGCTCTCTTCTAGATCCAAATATATAATCATATAGTAAATATCGTTCCACCGCCCCCAGTCGGTTGTCATGTAGGCCCAATTGACAAAGAATCTAAAGACGATATCAACAGAGAAGAACAAAAAACCAATAATCTGGTATCCCTGATGTCGAGTTAATTAAAGAAGATAAAGATTTAAATAAAATTAAATGGTTCCACTAAAGAATTAGCTGCTGATACCAACAATAATTTAATGACTTAATCACGCCGCTTAATGGAGATGCTAGTATTAAACGATACAACTCAAGCCCTCCTGTTTCTACTTTATCTGATATGGAATTCAACTCAAAACTAGATTTCCCGGACGAAAATGAAGTAAATTATGTGAATATTATTATTTTACAGGATTACCCACCAATCACAGAATCTCAATTTGCTCTAAATAAATTAAAAATAATAGTTTCAAGTCTGCAATCAACCAAAAAGAAGCTCTGCAGATAATTAAAGAAAATTTTCAGAAATACCCTTTTTATTTTAATGACATGGTCAAATTTATTCAAATCCTCTCATATAAGAAGGTTATGCAATTTTTTTTTCATTTATTGAGCAATAATTACAATCTGCCACAAATGTAAGCACAAGTAATCTAGATGACTTCATGATAACATTCACACAATATGTACAATAATAAAAAATATAAAATGAAAAAAAAATTAAATGTAAAAATTAGTAATGGAATTTACTGGCAATCAAGATGGCCAAAGAGACGTGCTTGCCGAAGCAAAAATACATAGATGGTTATATATGTTTCGAATATGCAGAATTCCAGCCTTTAATAGAAAGTTCCAGTATTTCATAAAAATTAAAATTTTGATCTAATTACAATATATATATTTATATAATGTAATTAATATGTATAGTACTTATATTAATATAATATAATAATAGTTTATTTTGTATAGCCTTATTATACTTTTCATGTTTACCTGCGAATTGTTGATACAATCAAAAGGTTTTATACATATACTATATGTGTGTGTGTAATTTGTTTATATAATTATGTATTTCTTATTTTGTTTCCTGTTGTTTCCATTTCTTTTATTCTATGAATTATCATTTTTTTTTTCCTTTTCCTTCCAGCTTCGGGATATTTTCGGGACCTCAAGTTTTTACCTCTCCCTAAATAAGTCCATTTATAGTAACTCCAGGTCCAATATTCCTCCCTCTTGGGTATTTGGTTATTTTAAGGAAATCTTCAAAGTCAATAAGCTTTATATTACTTTAAGAAATACATTATTTATGTAATATAAACATGAATATAAAAACACACCCACAAACACACACACACACACACACACACACACACACACACACACACACACACACACACACACACACACACACACACACACACACACACACACATATGAATAATCTTGAATGAGCATTACAAATGATGGTACTAACACCCACCTACATATCAAATTAATAATTAAAAATAATTTTCTATCCTAAATACTTGCTGATTTTTGTAGCAGAATAAAAAATACTTAATCTTATTTAACATCGCAGTTCATAAAAGGCAAGATGTTGGAAACAACATTCATTACTTTGCTTTTTGACTTTACTGACCTTTTTTATTAAACAATATATCAAAAGTAGTTGTTTAATATCAAATTCTCACTTATTATTAGTTTTTACCCAGAAACAGTGGTAAAAATATGTATACAAGAAAGGTCAGTACGTTTAGTGTTAACGATGTTTAAAGATTAACGAGCTATTGTACTCGTTCTATTTCCCATTCCAAGTTCCCATTCCAAAACACATTTGAATTAAAAAAGACACGAAAAGGAACAATATTTATAAAATGAATAATTAATCACAAGGTCAGTTATTCATTATTTGACATTTATTACTAATTGCTTCAAAATTTACTAAGAGGGAAGAAAAAAACACATTAAAAAATGTATTTTAAACATTTTTTAAAAACAAATACCATGCTTATTTGACCCGCTGTGCTATGACCCAAAAGAATTTTTAAATGTAGCACGAAATGAATATAGAACAAATGCAGCCCTGGAAGACGTTGGATTGTAGGCATCATGGGAAGGAAAGATGAATAGAGGAATGAATGAGGGAGACTGGCAAGACAGAAAAAATAGAATGAACTTGTTTTTTACGATGACATATGACATGCATTTGTAAACAGTCCTTAATAATAAAAAAATTTAACCTATCAGAAAAGCTAGCTAAAAATTGATAATTTTGACTTTACATTTACAAAAACTTCACTAAATGATATTTTTCAACTTCTAGTCACTGCCATATAAAGGAAAAATAGATGTGTTAAGAACATTAGTGTAACATAAAAAAGATCTTTTTAACTTGGCAATATAATGAGAACGAAAGAATAAATAAATGCAATGACGTAATACTTGAAAATTGTCTATTAAACATATGTAGGTTTTTAAGCTATATATATTTTCACTAGATTGAAACGTCTAATTTTTGTTTGTGTTTGACTGACTACTAAATTAAGGAAAATACCAAATAATTGATTTCGAGAACAAGGCTGGGGAAGTAAAAAAAGTTTCCAAGTAGCAACATTCTCCAAGATTGTAGGCATTCTCTCAAGTTGAATTTTCATCATCAAAACATCTTTTGAGATTGATACAATATTAATTGATTAAATAAATATTTTTTTACGTTTTAAAAATGACATGTACGATCTTTGTATGAAATAGCTATTTTTAAATTGTTATTATGTGTTTTTAGAACTTATTAAGAACTTAGAAAGTTTGAAACTAGCGTTTAAATAAAAATAAGTGGCAAATACTTAATCAATCCTAATAGTATTGTTGCTTACCTATTTTCATCATACATATCTAAACTGTTTTTAATGAAGTTTCTGTTTATTTAAGCAGTGATTAATTTTGACTATATATTTTTTTTTCCTTTTTAACGGTAAGTGGACATTGATCGTATTAATCGTATGATATTTCAGCGATAGTTATAAGATTAGAAATTCACACCTGAGTCTGCTACTCCAGCTTTCAATAAACACGTTACAATTGTGTGAAATAACTAGTATTTGTACAAACGCCATTTGTTGACATAAAAATAAATCAAACTTAATTCGACTGTGTTTTCCTAAACTTGATTTCGAAGAGATGGATTGTAATGGTAAATGAAGATAAAGTGTAGAGTTCCACATTGCGTGAGTAGCATCTCATTAAATTATTGACAATAGATGCTATCGCATAATAACCTTCGGAAATGTTAAAGATCTTCTTAGTGATAATTGACTCTGAGTTGGCGTAGGTTTTCCTGATGTTTGCTGGTGTATTTTAAATATTTACTATGCTAACTGAGTCACCAAAAAAACAACGGAATATTAGTTCTAAAAAACAAATTCAAATCATTTATAATCACTAATATATTTTCCTTTAAATGAAGGAACTATTTATTTCATGAATAGTTAGTGTTATGGCAACACAAAGTCAGACAATCAATTAGGATCAATTAATTTGGAATAAAAATATTAAATTTTCAAATTAATTCGAATAATTAATTTGGAACTAAAACTTATGTTAGTAACAAAGCGATTCAATTTATAGTCAAAAAGCGTAGGGTGCGTGATATAAAATGCTATAAAAATTTGATTAGTAACTATTTATAAAAGTAGTTATTATGAAGTTAATAATAATAATAAAATCTCAAGTGTATCACACCCTTCGTAAAAAATGTTTATTGCACCCCATGATTATTTACTATAAATTGAATTTTATTGTTAATAACATAAGTTTTACTTGGATTTTATTCCAAATTAATTAATCATAATTAATTGCCTGGCTTTCTATTGCCATAATACAAACTATTCATGAAATAAAAATTATTTTGTTATTTTTAGTTCGCTTTACTGTCATAACGTATTTTTTTTAAAAACCATAATTTATTATCCGTTTAGTTAGTATTGCCTTTCTTCTTTTTTCCTTGATTATTCTATAAACATCCTAATTAACCGATTTCTGGGGCTTAACGTCCTTACGTACTCCAACTATGACAGGAAGGAAATTGCTTACACTTTTTTAATTGTTATATGGTGAATATGAACAATCAGTTTTATTCATATTTATGATAAAAACTATTTTAGATTTATGCCTGTTATGAAATAATTTAAATAGATTTCGATTTGATCATGAACAAAAAATGATATAGTTAATCATACACAGTTAATACTACCAAATTAAAAACAATAAATTAATAAAAATAATTTAAATTTAATTGAAAATTGTGTCACCCACGCACTTCCGTTGTGGAATAGCTCTTAAATTACAACTTACAAACTATTTATTAACATAAATGTGATTACATTTTCAAAGAACATTGGTCCTTACCAAAGAAAACTCATAAGGAAAACTTGAAAAGAATGGCAATGTTACTAGAGGCAAAGGAAGTGCGTGGGTGACACAATTTTCAATTAAATTTAAATTATTTTTATGTAATTACTTTTATTAATTTATTGTTTTTAATTTGGTAGTTTTAACTGTGTATGAGGAACCATATCATTTTTTGTTCATGATCAAATGAAAATCTATTTAAATTATTTCATAACAGGCATAAATCTAAAATAGTTTTAATTATAAATATGAATGAAACTGATTGTTCATATTCACCAAATAACAATTAACAAAGTGTAAGCAATTTTGTTCAAAGTAGCCCTCCAAAATGCCTTTTTTTTTTGTCCAGTAAAATATATAATATTAAAGAAAGATCTGCTTAATAAGAAAGAAAAAAGTTGCTTAATAGATTGGTGATCAATTTATTACCACATACGACCAGATGTTGTTTTGACAGGTTAATAAAAACCCCTTGAACACTGATACCATAAGAAGGTTTACAGCGGCCCAGGACGGCTAAAATGTGCTCTTATCGCGATTACAGCACACTCTATGTTGAATTTTTTAATGCTTAGAACCAACCGGAGGATGCTAGTTTGCTAGTTAATTCTCATTTTAAAAGTGAGTTTATCAAAAGTAGCCCCACATGTTCAAAATAGCCCCCATTTACGATATGTACTTTAGCTAAATAATTTAGAAGAATAGTAAGGTGTTATATACATATATATTTAGGTTCAATTTTTTTTTATTTATTTATTTTTTTATTTTTTGAAGCTAGAACATTTTTTTTAAATTTTAATATGATTTTCTAAATATTCATTTAGAAGCATTTAATTTGAATATATTCAAGTTAGTAATTGAAGATATATATTGACGTATAGGTTGCACACCGTGTTTGTGAGTATATATACGCATAAATGTTCTTTTGCATAGATTTTTACGGTATAAAATAAATTATTCTTATTCTGAGACCTAGTCTCCTAAGAAGAACAAATAAGTACAAAACTAAACACAAATACATCTCATATGACATATTAAAATGACAAATTAGAAAAAAAAAATAAAAGTAATAAAGATAATAAATACATAAATACTAGCTTACAGATATATAGAGGAATACAGGAGAACGCTCCACTAATGAAATAAGAAATATTATACAATACTTATTATTTCATAAAAAATAAAATGAAATTATCTAAATGTTATGTTCAGATTAAGATAATGTTTTACTAACTAAAATCTAAGTGTCACCTTAGATAAGTTTGATCTATTGAAAATAGAGATATTTAAATACTTAAAAAGCGATTTTGCTATCATAAGAGCGAACAAGATATCAGGAACTCGAATTTCAGTTATTTACTTTTCCTAATCTTTCGCTCCACCACCCCTCTGAGAAAAATTAATAAAATAAAATAAAAATCACAGCCTTCAGAAGATGATGAATGAGCTAGATATTTGTAATTAGAGGGAAAAGGCTTGGTTAATTAGTGTTTGCACCGCCCTGATTTGCCCCTCCACCCCTCCCCTCGAGCTAACCCACACACGAGCTAATCAAAACCCCTCCACAGTCCAAACAGGTGACAGAGGAGAATAAAAGATAAAAAAGACAGAGAAGAAGGGCGCTAATTGCGCTTCCCCTGTTTGCTTTGCCAGTCGTTATCCAAGACCTCTTTGCCAACCTCAACTTCATTAACTCGATAAACAATGAATCCTTTTAATTCTGCTTCCCTCTCCTATTTCGGCGATTTTATTTAATCCAAGGGTGGGTTGTAATGGAAGTTTACAATCGGCGGCTCAAAGAGGCTCCTTATCTCCAGTATTATCTTCTCCTTTACAATCCGACTCCTTCCCAGCCCTTTATAAAATTTCAGACCAAAGCCGAGAAAATGGATTGGGTCGGATTCGCTCCGTAATTAGATCGATAAGATACAGTGGACTTCGTCTGATGGATTGATTTAAATAATTTTATAGCCTGAAAAAAGAATCAATAAGTGTTAAGTGATCCAGGTATGAGATTTTTCTTTTATTTACTAATCCTTGAATAGGATCGTATATTTAAAATTTTACGTTCTATAAACATTTATATTACGTACCATAATATTTCTATTTACATATTAATTGAAAACTTTTACAATTTTATTATTAACAACAGAATATTGTAATTAGAATACTTAAACTTTTTTTAGTTGATAAAAATAAATTATCTTGACTAACAATGATGGGCTCTCGTATCTTACATATAACACTTGTTTGTATATCTACCTTTTTAATCACCATATCTACTTTGAACGAAAATTCTTCTAGCGGGCTCAATATGCCAGCTAGCTCCTCCAGTTTGTTTTAAGCATTTAAGGATCAAACGTAGAATGTGCTGCGATCGCGATAAGAGCAAATGTTGGCCGTTGTGAGCCTTTTAAGGTATCATTATTAACAGGTATTTTTATAAACGTGTCTTACTATGTATTATGTTCATGACCGATTTTACGTTTGTATTGATAAGCCGTATTTTCGTCTTTATGGAGAGGTTTCTGTTCTTCAAAATTGAATAAAGCTGAACAAAACTCCATTGGCCTTCTCTAACGGCTTTCCACATCTTTGATAGTCACCTATCAAGGCAAGGGATTTTTGACATTTACTGAGACCGTATTAATAAGCTTGAAATGAAAACCAATTGAAAAAACAAAACAAAAAAACTTTCCTTTATTTGTTGTCATCGAATGCATATGCCTTATCTTTAAGTTTAGTATTCCATCAGGAGGAGTTCGAAGGGAATCCATAAGTTACTTTTCAATTATATTTTCAAATATCCCATGAATGTGAAATGTGAGACGTGAAATGAGTAGTTGGTACTAGCGAGAAAAAATTTAATTGGAAAGTTATTTTTTTTTCAACTCTCAAACCACACTATTGCTGAAGAATAATCTGCCTCCGCAAAAAAAAAAGTGACATTTGTTAAATGAAAAAATTTTTTTGTCTTATAGTTTGAATTCTATGCGAATTCCTATTTACCCATTGGAAGAGAGAAGGAAACACAAAGTGCAACCTATACGTCAATATATATCTTCAATTACTAACTTGAATATATTCAAATTAAATGCTTCTAAATGAATATTTAGAAAATCATATTAAAATTTAAAAAAAATGTTCTAGCTTCAAAAAAAAAAAAAAAATAAATAAATAAAAAAATTGAACCTAAATATATATGTATATAACACCTTACTATTCTTCTAAATTATTTAGCTAAAGTACATATCGTAAATGGGGGCTATTTTGAACATGTGGGGCTACTTTTGATAAACTCACTTTTAAAATGAGAATTAACTAGCAAACTAGCATCCTCCGGTTGGTTCTAAGCATTTAAGAATTCAACATAGAGTGTGCTGTAATCGCGATAAGAGCACATTTTAGCCGTCCTGGGCCGCTGTAAACCTTCTTATGGTATCAGTGTTCAAGGGGTTTTTATTAACCTGTCAAAACAACATCTGGTCGTATGTGGTAATAAATTGATCACCAATCTATTAAGCAACTTTTTTCTTTCTTATTAAGCAGATCTTTCTTTAATATTATATATTTTACTGGACAAAAAAAAAGGCATTTTGGAGGGCTACTTTGAACAAAATTGCTTACACTTTGTTAATTGTTATTTGGTGAATATGAACAATCAGTTTCATTCATATTTATAATTAAAACTATTTTAGATTTATGCCTGTTATGAAATAATTTAAATAGATTTCGATTTGATCATGAACAAAAAATGATATGGTTCCTCATACACAGTTAAAACTACCAAATTAAAAACAATAAATTAATAAAAATAATTACATAAAAATAATTTAAATTTAATTGAAAATTGTGTCACCCACGCACTTCCTTTGCCTCTAGTAACATTGCCATTCTTTTCAAGTTTTCCTTATGTGTTTTCTTTGGTAAGGACCAATGTTCTTTGAAAATGTAATCACATTTATGTTAGTAAATAGTTTGTAAGTTGTAGTTTAAGAGCTATATTTTTGATTCTCTTCCGCTAGCATCACTTTTGCAAGCCTTTTTAATTTCAGCGTTTGATTAAATCAAGTTTAAATTCACTGTGTATGTTACTTTAAATTAGCAATAAATTATAAATTTTACAACGAATAATTTAAAGTAAAATATTTTTTAAAAAACTTACGTAGATGGGTACGCGTAAAACTGACAATGAGAGACCAATGAGAGACTGAACACGTTTTTCTGCCTTACTGCTTGGAGTATGAATCCTGGATCAAGACTATGTTAGGGTTGGGTTAAAAAAGAGGGTAAAGGAGACGAGAGGTATCCTAAATCCTAGAGATAACGTAAGTTTTTAAAAAAATATTTTACTTTAAATTATTCGTTGTAATATTTATAATTTATTGGTAATTGGTAAATATACTAATTAAAATATCTTATGAGGGAGATGTATTACATATCTTATTTTTCTCTTGTTCAAAGTAAAGTTGTGAATCGAAAAACATTGTTGAAAAAATTAACTTCTCAGAAAAATGCCAATTGGGTTCAATAAACCACTAAGATTTGTTGGTGTAAGATTCACTACACACAAATATGTTTAATAATTTTGATAATTTTTATAAATATATAGCTCTTAAATTGCAACTTACAAACTATTTATTAACATAAATGTGATTACATTTTCAAAGAACATTGGTCCTTACCAAAGAAAACACATAAGAAAAACTTGAAAAGAATGGCAATGTTACTAGAAGCAAAGGAAGTGCGTAGGTGACTTTTGGCAATCGATTCTGGCTAAACGTCTTAACCAAAATCAACTTAAAGGATGTTTCTAAACGCACAATTTAATATTTTAAATATTACATTTTTCAATTGAAAGTATTTTTGTATATAATTTTTTGCAAAATTCTAAAAAAGTGGCAAAATATTGCATTTTTTTTCCCTCCCCCCCCTGAAAATTTTCACCTTATCAAATTTAGTCATGTAACTGATATTTTATACACTATCTTTCGCAAGGTAGACCCCCTTTTTGGGGGTATTTCCACTAGACTAAGTAAGAACATTAAAACAAAGTCTTGCAATTATTGTATTGTCGTTGGTCCTTGACACGTGTGCAGATTTTTAAATTAACCAGATAGCTCTCGAAATTGGTGCAAAAAAAAAAGGAACTGTGCCGAACTTGTCCTATGTTTGATTTGCTTTAATAATGTATAGAACACTAAAAGTGCTAAAAGTAACGGTTTCCGAGGTATTTTATCAAACAGCTAAGAGCATGAGATTTTCAACCCTTTCTTTCCTTTCCACTCCCAAACCCGACGCTTTTTCGAGTATGACTGTTTACAACATTTGAAGCTAAGGATGGTGAACAATGTCCAGCGGCCAGACCTTTCTATTTTTAGAGTTCGAGGTTCACATCTAATTTTCCTGTACTATTTATGATTTGTTAGCAATTTCAGTAGCAGGTAATCCGAAATCAACCACCAATTTTTACTTTTATGATATCGAAGGAATGGGCACATTTTGACTTTTAAAATCCTATCTCTAAAAAATCTAATAGGATACAACTTTTAATATTTGGCAATTTTGAATAGGATTAGCCATTTTTGTGTTATAATTGTGTTATAATTATGGTCTAAAACATTTTGGTTCTTTTTGCCCCTAAAAAATTAGTCCCTAATCAAATGTGTCACATTTTTGATATTTTATTCTCTGGATTCATCTAAACTATATAAAACTATATAAAACCTACTACTCCACTTTTTGCAAGGTAGACCCCTTTTTCGGTGGTTATTTGTCTGGAATAAGGGTCATTCCATGTCAAATCAACTAATAGTTTGGACCTTGGCCTCTCCGATTTCTATGATTTTTGGTATAGAAGTTGTACTTACCAAGATTAGTAAAAAAGTAAAATATAACATTTTTCTGACTTTTGGTTTTTGTGTTATAAGCTTTTATAAATTCAAAAATACCGTTTTCGGTCCTCACTTAGAATTTTCAAAATTATGCCATTAAAAAACTGTTGCTCCTAGAGAGCTTAAATTTGCGGCATTCTTTTCCATTTGAAGTGCCCTTTAATTTGATATATCACTTGATATATTTTCCGTCTATTTTGAACTTTTCCGAAACATCCAAAAACGGTTTTCGTAATTCCCAAAATACATACCCTTCGTTTTTTTCGAAAAAAATTATATGTCATTTATACTATAACTGACTACACGGGGATAACATTTTAGAATGGAATGGAAATGGGTTCTTGATAAAAAAAAAAAAAATATTATAGAATTTTCTTTTTCTGTAATCCAAGATTTTTCTTCAGAAAAATATTCAGGGTAGTTAGAAAGTAAATGTACTAAAATTCCAGGAGTTTTCGGGCCAAAAGGAGGGAGGGTGCGCAAGGTACCTTTTTTTGGTTTAGCACTTATGTCATGAAAACGGTGCGTCGTACAGTGCTTCGAACATAGAATGAGGGTGGACAAATTTCGCAAGCCCTCAAAATCTTATAGAAAACTACGCGCTGAACAAAAACGTTCCAATAAACATGACTCCGGGAATGAACCCATAAAAAGTTATGGCAAGATAGTTGTAAAAAATGAAAGTTTTTTTTTTTTTTTTATTTTTGTAATATTCGTCTTCTTTGGGGTAGCCCCGTAAATGGAACACATAAACGTGGTGTTTGTTCCAGACCAAATGTTGGTAACACTACCAACCAGTATTGTGAACTAAACGTGTAAATTTGATCGCTTTAAAATTTAATTTCAAAGGTTTGGAGTTGCCAAATTTAATCTTTCATTGCCTTTTTCTCGTCACATATTAGACCTGCAGTTTCTTTTTTTTTAAATTAATTTTATGGTTCTGTAATATAAGGTCGACGATGAACGCAGATTTAGCTATACGCCTTTTCTATTTCTAGCTTCTATCAATTTCAGTGTCACCATAGCTATTAAAAAAAGATATTCATTAGTGCCAAATGCATTCGTAAACATTTGTTTACAATGGTTATGACCGAAACTGTTATCGAATCCCCATTCACATTCAAGTTTGATCTCATTATTTTTCTCCAAACTTGCAATTTTTATACACTCTGCACTGTTAGTTGCAAAACTAACTTTTAACTTTACCCAAGCGCTAACTTCACCAGCAATAAAATTAATAAAAAATAGGGAATTTTTCGTCTAAGATAAGGAATAGAGGCTGGGAAAGCATTCCTTATGCAAACCATGTACCATATTTCCTATCCGACAAACATAAATCCATGCATAAATCTATTGCTTGAAGTAGTATTATCTATTTCGTTCTTCAACCAAAGATTGTCCAGATACCTCTGCAGCAAAACGTAATTCAACAGATGACGTGTTAAGAACAAAATCCTTTTACCCATCTATTTGTTTTTTAGTTTTATTGGAAAATTCTTAGAAAAGGATTTCCGGTCTTCCGCGTGTTTAGCTGGTCCTGGATTGAATGCACTGATTTCGTAAAGAATTCACATTGAAGTTGCTTTTAAAGTCAAGAGACATATCCTTGACAAAATATATTACGACTCCTGTCGACCTTATTCAATTTATCATTGAATTTGAAACAAAATACCCGACTAATTGCAGATATTTCTCTTCCCAATCGGTAGCTTGACTCTTCCACGTCCTTAAACAAATGTAGTTTATCAGTGACTACAGCTATCAGATCTGAATTTTTGTGGAAAAAACATATTTTAGCAAACTGGCCATTGGTCATACTGTCTTTTTTTAAACAACAAACAATATTAAAACAGTCCGGGCAGGCAGGTGTAGTTAAAGTTCACGGCAAACCAGAGCCTATATATCAACCAACAAGAATATGCAAAAACTACAAAAACATATTTGAGGATTTTTTTAAAAGCCTCTTCAAAGTTTGAATAATTTTAAAAGTGGCCAACGAAACTTTACATGCATGCAATGAATATAATAAGGGCTCAGCTTACAAATTAAAGTAGTTTATTTTAAAATAGATACCTTGAGCTGTATGTTGCACCGTTGACAATAGTTATATTCTCTCCAATGAGACGTTAATGAGACTAAATATAATTTGCGGCTAATATGATAAAAATCGCAAAACGAAAATACTCCTGAAGTTTTTCGATAATGTTGACTTAAACAAATATGTAAACAATGGTATAACCATCCCAAACAGTTGTCTAAGGTATATTTAAGAATACCAGAAGGTAAACAGCTCGATAAAAAATACTTCGATTTTTGATTTTTCCATCAACAAAACACATTTCGTCGTATGCAAACCATGATTATTTACTAAAATAAAGCTAATTAAATTCTCTAGAACTGTTATTGTATACACATTTTTCATATTTTGTATCGTATTCGAGATGTACGCTTTGCAAATGTGAACGACTTTGGCTTGTTTGATTAACAAAAAAAAGTTAAAATGTATGTAACTTTTGACAGGTTGAAGATAAATTGGCATATATATGTGTATTATGAAAGAAATTTAATGTTCTACAATATTATTTATAAAAACTTTTGTCGTAGGATGAACGTTATATAAGACATAAAGGAAAGTTTAACAGAAAACGTGGGGTGGATTTTTTTTTTTTTTTTTTTTTTTTTTAAATATTTACATTTGCCAAGCGTATATCTTGGAAACGGTACAGAATATGTGTACACAGTAAAAGTTGTAGAAAATATAATTAGCTTTAATTTAGTAAATACCCATATTTTGTATACGACGCACCGTTTTCGAGGTATGAGCAAAACCAAAAAATGGACCTTCCGCGTCCACCCCTTCCTGTTCCCAGGGCCGAACACTCTAACCACTCTGAACATTTTTCTGAAGAAAAATCTTGGATTACAGAAAACGCATTCTACAATATTTTATTAACTAGACTAACTCTCCATTAAAAAAAATGCAATTTTTTTTTTTTTATCAAGAACACATTTCCGTCTCATTCTAAAATTTTGTCCACGTGTAGTCAGTTATAGTATAAATGAAATATTTTTTTCGAAAAAATCGAAGGGTACGTATTTTGGAAATTACGAAAACTGTTTTTGGACGTTTCGGAAAAGTTCAAAATGGACGGAAAATATATCAAGTGATATATCAAATTTAAGGGCACTTCAAATAGAAAAGAATGCCGCAAATTTAAGCTCTCTAGGAGCAACATTTTTTTAGTGGCATAATTTTGAATATTCTGAGTGAGGACCGAAAACGGTATTTTTTGAATTTTTAAAAGCTTATAACACAAAATCCAAAAGTAAGAACAATGTAATATTTTACATTTTTACTAGTCTTGATAAGTCAGACCTCCTTATCAAAAATCATAGAAATCGGAGAGGTCAAGGTCCAAATCTAATGTAATATTGGTTGATTTGACTTGGAATGACCTATAAGTAAGAATAATATAACAAAGATGTGCTATTATAGCATTGCCATTGGTCCTTGACAGGTGTGCAAATTTTCAAGTTAATAAAATTCCTGAAAATTGGTGAAAATTACGATGAAAGATTCCGTTGCATATAGGCCAAGTTAATAAAAGCGTATTTAAAATAAAAATCTTTGAACTTAAAATCATTCGAGATACGCATGATGTTATAGAATGACCAATTCAATGAGGATCGATGAATCAATTCGCACTTTCGTATGCGAAACATTCATCTTCAGTACTAAAACATACATTTTTTTTTTCAACAGCACAGAGTTACATGGATCATATTTACTATAGTTTTCAAACATTTATGTATTTTTAGTAAAATAGACCCTTTGCAATAAAGTGGTGTATATGAAATGAAATGTAATGGTTCTGAAGCTAAACAAATAGGAAAAACTGGACAATCGGTAAATCAAAGAGTAATAGAATATATAAAGAGTATATAATAATAAGGCCCAAAATTCCAACTTATCCATCGACAAGTTTATTGAATTACACACACACACACACACACACACACACACACACACACACACACACACACACACACACACACACACACACACACACACACACACACATATATATATATATAAAATATTCACTAAAAAGAGCTCTTTCTGTCAAGCAACAGAGACATGATTAATTCATTGTTTAGTTACCTAACCTCCATGCATTTTCTTGTTGGAGTTTATATATCATCTATGTTTCTTTTTCATTATTCTATGGTCCTAAATGTTTATTTAAAAATAATGACTCTGGTCTTTCTTATTTAGTTTATGATATTTCTTGATCAGAACCTTGTTTATTTATTTATTGGTTATTCCAGCTATCGCCATATTACGTCATATGGCGCACTTAACATTTAAATTGAAAATTTTATTGGCAAATCATACCTTACTTAGACAATATCAATTTAAAGACAGGAAATTCCGTAATAGGAGAACATTAAAACTTTTTGTATTCTGGAATAAGAGGGTAAAGAATTTTAACTTTTTCCCCCTTCAGGTAGTAGATCAGTCTTTAGATCGACAGGCCTCTTCAAAGCTGACAGTTAATTTGAAACTGAAAGTTGTTAGGGGCCAATCCTTCTGTGGCTGTGGTTAAATTGGATAAGAGTTTTGAAGCGGAGCCACAATGAGCGGCAACAGGTAACAGTGGCACAATAATGATCTGTCCAACCGCGGGGCACTTATAAACTTTTATACTTTGCCCCTGTAATAATCTTTCATCAACAAGTTTTAGGCAACTTTAGTCGTTTGTGATTTTTTGCCTGTACAACTTCTTCAAGATAAACAGCAGTTATTTAAGTAGTTTGTTGTGGCGAGGGCTTAGGCGATATATTGTTAATCTATTAGCCACTTCATAAAGTTTCTTCATCATGGGTCATTATATTGTTTTCTCGGTAAGTATTATATAGGTAATACGAAAATTCGTCGATAGTTTCTTTATTAGAAGCTCTATACATAAAAGTAGTTAGTTATGGATAACCATATCCATGAACTATTGTTTTTCACATTGTTCTTTATATATATATTAGAATACTAGGGCATTCCTACTAAGATGTAGGGCATAATTATGAGAACAATATAGTCTCGAAACGTCGCCAATGTAGTTGTTTTTATTTATTGATTGAAACTCAAGAATCTTATTAAACATTTAATAGTAACAGTTAAGAAATTTATCGATATTAGCATATCGAGTCAATACTGGAAAATATCTATAGTGGAAGAATGGGATTTTATGAAGAAATCAAGACAACCCACGGTCCTAAAGCAATTACAGTGATGAAGGAACTCCAGAAATCTAACAGAAAACTAGCCAGTCTGAGGATTACTAGGACATTCCTACTAAGATGCGAACGTCTCCAAAATAGTTGTTTTATTTATTGACTAAACCTCCAGAACCTTACAAACACACACACACACACACACACACACACACACACACACACACACACACACATATATATATATATAGCTAAATAAAGGTATCGCGGGTTGAAGTTTTTAAATAGAAGCTTTATTGAATGACATACATTGATACAAGAACAACTACACAATTTATAACTTAATCGCAAGACATAACGGGCATGGCATCTATACGTCTCAACGTACGATGAAAGATTGTCCCCGAGGCTTGTTTGTCCCCGAATACATTGTTTATTAATATTCTTAATACTATCTAGGTGTACATAACTGTATATATATATTTATTATCTTCAGTTCAGCTAGGAGGATCCTTAGGTTAAACTACAAATATCTCCAAAACAAAATTTATGAGGATCGGAGAAAAAGAGACCGTGGGGACCGAATCGTTAGGCTGGCAGGAAACTGTCTGGAGCAGGTGACGGATTTTAAATACCAGGAAGCCTATTTCAACGAGTATGGGAGGGTAGATGGGGACATTAAGGAAAGAATAAAGACAGCTGGAAGATGCTTTTAGGGCCGAATTCATAGACTGCACTCAAGTGAAATTTTTTCACTCTACTCAGATATGATTCTACTTAACCATTCCAGAAACAAAACTCAACTCTACTTTGAAGTTTCACTCAAGAATTTCCACTTGAGTGTTTTTTTTATCATTATTTGGTATTCATAAACCTAACTCAACACTTAAGTAAGTGAAATTTATCACTTAACTTCAAGTGGACATTGTTGTGCCCTCAAGTGAATTTATAAAATGATATTTTTTGGTTATTATATTTTTTTTTTTAGGCTTTAGCTAGACGCCATTGGCCAACTTTAAAATAATATTTATTCAAAATAGATGTTTTTTTTTAATCTTAATCAATGAAAATCTAATAATATCGTTCGGCAGAATATTTTATGCACGGCATTATTATATGTTCGGATCGGCCTTAACCTAGCACAATTCACAATAAGCCGTATCTTTTCTTATAAATGTTACCAAATCATGGTTCTATTAAGACCACTGGGCAGTGAGATTTTTCTATTGGTTTTTTTTGTTGATTCTTTGGCAAAGCTATCTACAAAATCCTTAGTTAGTTTGGGCTTTAAGGCGAAATATCCTAATCATTGTTTTCTCTGTTCCTATCAAGAGCATTTATTACACAGTGAGCATATCTGACAGTGAATTAAATGACTTTTTAGAATTTTTAGAATATGAAGAAGAATCTGGAAATGACACTTTCCCAAGAAGATATTTAAGAGATCAAGAAAATCCACTAGAGTTTTTCAATGAATGTCAATTCAAAAGGAGATTCAGATTTAATAAAGAAACAGTTGTTAACAGATTAATACCACTTTTTCAGAACAATAATAGTACTGATAAGAGAGGATTGCCTTTGCCGCCAATGTTAAAATTATGCACTGCATTAAGATATTATGCAACTGGATCATTTCAGGTTAGTAATCTATAGGTTAATATCTGTGCTAGTAATTTGTTATTATAAAAACAACTTTCATTTAGTCACAAGGTTTTGATAGATGATTTTAAACATAATTTTGGACAATAGTCAATTTTTAAGTAATTCTTATTAGTTTGGATAATTAATAAAATGTCTTGACAACAATATCTTATGAATAATGTATTTTTAGGTGGTGTCAGCAGATTTGAACAGAATTAGCCAGGCATCTGTTTGCCGAATAATCCAGCATACATCTGAGATTCTGGCTAGAAATGTTACAAATTACACCCCTGTGAGCAATCCAAGATCACAGGCTGAACTTAATTATAATAAGTCCCATAAAGTGACAAGAAGCCAGGTTGAGAGAACGATTGGCAGATGGAAGCGAAGGTTTCCTTGTCTGTACAATGAGATGCAGTTAAAACTGAAAAATGTCACTCGCACAATAACTGCATGTGCAGTACTCTATAACATTGGGATCAAGGCCAATGATTTGGATAACGACGAAGAGCCCAGAATTAATGAAGTACCAGCCTTACCATTAACAGTAACTTCAAGAGGAACACTGATAAGGAATGTTTTCATTGAAAGACACTTTAATTGAAGAAATATAATTATATATATATATTTTTTTTTTTTAAAACATAATTATTGTAACTAAATAAAATACATTATATTATATTATTTATTCAAATCTTTCAGCAATAATTCTTCTTTTAATTCTAACACCTTCAGCTCCTTCATTGCTACCTCCTTTTTCAAACTCAGCTCTTCTTCTAACCCCTTTTTTAACCTCAGCTCTCGTTCCAATAAGTTTAATTTTAGGTGGGCCTCTTTGACTCTGAGTGCATGAAGCTCGTCGTCATTCTGAATTTGCTTCCTTGCTCTAAGCAATCTTAGCTCACCTTCTTGTTTGACAAATTCTTTTGCATCTTGTTTTGCTTCTGGAAAAAAGGTTCTCGTTATTAAAAGAAGTAATTGTACAAGATTAACTTAACAAAAATTCATTTTTTTTTTTTTTTTTTTTTTTTTTTTTTTTTTTTTTTTTTTTTTTTTGTTATAAAGCCCCCCTAAACCATTCAAAATAAGAAACAAGATAAATATAACTTTTTAAAAAGAATTTTGCTATGGGAGCTGTTTCAATTTTTCTAGTAGTACCTAAGGTTTTTGACACTGCTTTTGCAAAAATAAATATTTGTAGTAAGAAAATAATACATGTTTTTTGGGTCCCAAGAAATCTAATTATTGTATTACAATATATAGCAACGAAAAATATAGGTGCCACAGGGCTAAATAAATAAAATAATTTATGCTTACTGAATTTATAAGGGGTTGGTATATCCTTTGCTTGTTGCTTTTGAACTGGAATATCTGCTTTTGTAAAAATAAATATTCATTGTAACAAAAAAAAAAAAAAAGTTTTTATAAACTAAATAAATCTAATTATTGAATTACAATACATAGTAATGAAAAATGTAGATGCCATAGTGATTTACTACTGTAATTGGCTATGAAAAATAATACATGTGCTAACTAAATTCAAGAGGGGTTGGGACCTCTTTTCCTCTGAGATCTCCTCTGTTTTTGACTCTACTTCTGTAAAATAAACGATTCGTTGTAACAAAAATATACATGTTTACTTTGTGTCAAAAGAAATTTATTGAATTACTATTCAGAGTAACAAAAAAGTGGGTACTTGTCCGATTAATTCAAATAGAATTGTGTTCTATAGCAGAAATAAATTCTAATTTGGACAAGTGACTTGAGTAGCAATTATTTAAGTACATCTATAAGAAATATGCTTTTAATAATTCACCTGGAACTGGAATTAAAACTTCCTCAGTGGTGATGTTATACCTCCCTATTACCACAGATTCATTGTCTTTAATTTCGATATCCACCCCTCCCATTGCCTCCAGTTCTGGCCTCTTCTTCATAAGAGGAAGGTATGAAAGGACCACCTCCTGTCCTTATCAGTTTCCTCCTCTCTTCAGCCAATTCCGCCTCTTGGCGGAATTTTATATTCTCCCACAGCTTTCTAAGTTGGTTTACAGTTCTCTATAAATATAACACAGAAATTAGAGCCTAGCATACTGTAATTTGGCTTGAATACCAGTCTAGTTGAGAACTATGTAAATCAGTATATAAGGAATATTAATCAGCTAATTTTCATATATTTATCCAACTATGTTAGAGCTTAAAAATGTGGTAAAGACCATGAAACGTAGCCCAAATAAAGAATTATGTCATAATTGTTTAAATAAAATTAAAATGGGAGATAATATTGCTGATTAATATTCCTTATATCTCCTTAAGTAATATAAAATACAATGTGTCAATCAGTTTTATTGATGTTGTTTAATATCATTTATGTTAATTAAGTTATATTACACTTTTGTTAAATAAAGAATAGTGCACTTACTGGAACGTTTCTTCCTTGGGAATTAAAATTCCTAGCAACTTCTTCCCAAGCTTGGGATTTCTCCGCATTTGACACCTTGTCTGTCCGTTTGGAGGCCATAAGCGTTTTTGATGCTAACACGCATTCTTTTAAAAGCAATTTCTTCTCCTCACTAAATGTTATTTTCTTTCTCCTTTCTTCCATTATAATAAGTAGCTCAAACAATGTCAACAACTCAGTTAGGTTGAAAACCGACCCGAAACCTTACACTAATAGCATTACTGCGCATGCGCCACTCGTTCTTATCAGTCCGATTCTCACTTAAGTGGCCGTCTATGAATACCGTTTTTAAATGTTTTTTCCTCAAGTGTAAAATCCTACTTAAGTGAGTATTACTTATCCCTCACTCTAAGTGCAGTCTATGGATTCGGCCCTTATTCCCTCAAGACAGGCCTTCTAGACAAGAAAGAAGGTGGTCTTCAAGAATACTTTCTTCCAGATTCTAACTTATGCAAGTGAGTCTTAGACCCTCACTTCCAAACACAAATTCAAATCCAAGCCATAGAAATGCTCAAGAAAAATGGAGGGGAAAACAAAAAGAGATCGTGTGAGGAACTCTACAATAAGAACAAACTTGGACCTGAGGCCGGCAGAAGAAATTATCCAAGAAAACAAACTCAGGTAGTTTGGGCACGAGTAGAGGTAGGACAACCACAAGGAAGACCTGGGAGGAAGGGATCAAAGAGGCCTTTAACAGAAGAGGAATGGACTGGAGGAGGACAAGGCAGCTGGTGCAAGATAGGGCTTCTTGGGTCAGGTTCTATAAGAAGGAACCTCACGCTGCTCTGCGGTGAAAGAGAGTCGGTCGCATTAAATGAAATGAACAAATATATATATATATATACAAGTTACGTACGGCCGGTTTAAAAATTAAAAAAAAAAAAAAGGAAAAAGGTAGCAAGAATAACACGTAATAACGCTTACTATACAACTGATTTATTCCTCCTAGTAATTCTCTTTATATACACTTTGGTTTGTTTACACTGAAGCTTTAAGTACTAACAGTAATATTGTCTTACTCCAGACATAACTCCCCCCTGCCAGCTTACGACATTCCTCGTAAACTTTGTATCCCTACATAAAGATAAATATATATATATATATATATATATATATATATACACAGTAATTATACAAAATGATATAAAATAAAACAAAAATACATGATACTTAAAAAAAATAATTTAAACAAATAAAATATGAAATTTACAAGCTATATACATTGGACTAAAAAAAAACGAAACAAAAGAACACAATAGCAGCACTTGTTTCACTTAACATAACATATAAACATAAAACATCTGATGCTCGGAAGTGAGGACACTCCAGACCATATCAAGGGCTTTCTGGGATTTTAAGTTGTTCGATATGCACCGTTCTCCGCTTAATGGGTTCCTTTAAGCTCTCAATAGTGACTACGTTGTGTTCCCTGATAACTACTACTTTAAACGGTCCCTCATATCTCCGCAGCTCCTTATTTCTGTTAGACGATAACTTTCTATAGACGATAGTTCAGATTTTAAGGTCCCCCATTCCCTCCTTGACTTTTAAATTTTCCCGGGCTACCCTCCTTTGTTTCTCTTTTTTTATTTTTCCTCGAACAGCCACCCACAATTTTCCCAATTGCAAATAGTTATTCACTATTGCCCCTGTTGCGTCTTCCCAATTCCGATGATGCCCACGCAGCCCAAAGAGGATTTCGAATGGTGAGAAGCCCGTGGTAGAATGGATTGAGTGGTTGGAGGCCGCAACCGCCTTTGTCATTGCCGCTTTCGGCTCCAGTCCCTTCTCCACCTAATATACCCTTAAATGATCGCTCAACGTGCTATGGAGTCTCTCAATCCCACCTCTGCTCTTGGGATGACCCAGGGTGTTGAGGTGCCAGATTACGCCTAATGTCTTCATTTCCGCTCGTACATCCGCGTTATCAAACTCTCTACCACTATCTGATGATATCCTATCCGGCACGCCATAAAAGTGGAACCACATCCTTAGTGCCCCTAGTACTGCCTCTGATGACCTTTCTTGAATCTGATATGCCATGGCAATTTCGCTGAAGAGATCATGGTTACCCACTTATAACCCCTCCAGGTGAAGGTGTCAACTTATAGATCACTAAGTGGTGACTCTGCTGTTGGCGTTTCCTCCTGCTTTCCTTTTAGCGGGTGCCTATCATACATAGTGGTCAGGCATACTTCGCAGCCTCCTATTACCTCCTCTATGGTTCTTCTCATGCCCTTCCAGAAGTACCGTCACCGTATTGCCTGTAGAGTTTCGTGGATTCCTCGATGATTGGTCTTACCCTGATAGTAAGCTAAAGTCACCTCTTTCTGACGCTCCTCGTCCCTCAGGGTCTCGACCATCAAACTACAACGAATAAATTTTCTATCTATTCCCAGCCGTTCTGAACGCCACAATCTCTTAATCTTTTCCCAGATCGTAGCGTTCACCACGTATAAATGATGTACTTTTCCGGGTTTGGACGATTTTTTCAGAACTTTATAGATTTGATCCTCTGTAGCCCCGGGTTGCGACCAAATTGTGGTGATATGGCATCCGCCATAGCTGGTAAATTCCGCTTTCATTAGGGCTGAGGTTCTGGTTTTCCAAATTATCTGCCGACGCTTATCGTTGATAATTTCCTCTATTTCTTCCATATCCGACCCTCTTTCTTCAACCCTTACTTCGCCTTCTGATGATTGCCTCCCCGACGTTTCCAGGGGTTCTTCTTCATCTGGTGTCCACTCACTCAGAAATTACCTCACGTCCCTTGACGTATGTCCTCTGTCTTCCACGATTGCATTAATCATAAGCGTACGCGATAGCCAGTCAGCTACAACGTTTTCTTTGCCCGGTTTGTACTCTATGACCATATTATATTGGCTTAAGAACTCCTTCCATCGAGTGATTCTTGCCGAGGACTCCTTCAGTTTTCCTACCCATTGTAGCGGCCTATGATCAGTAAGTACTCGAAAGGCTCTACCAAAAACGTATGGTCTAAAGTGATCGATGGCCCACAAGATCCCGAGCAATTCTCTCTCCAGTATCGGGTCTCTGCAACCGTAAGCCTTCTGCTGGCATAAGCTACCGGCCGTTCCCCCTTTTCCCCGTCTTGAGATAGCACTGCCCCCAATGCATATTCACTGGCATCGATTGTGATAGTGAATTGCTTCGTTAAGTCTGGGAACACTAAGACCGGCTCCGCCTGAAGCCGTTTCATGCATTTCTGGATGTTATCCTTCATTTCCGGCGTCACTACTACTTTCTTCCCTTTCTTTAGAATGTTGTTTAGGGGTTCTAGGTACTTCGCCATTTCTGGTACGAACCTTCTATAGTAATTCAGCGCACCTAGCAGTCTTCTAATACCTTGCACATCTCTGGGGACTGACATTCTTTGAAGTGCTTCTACCTTGTTACTATCCGGTTTTACCCCATCTCTTGATATTGTGTGCCCTAAAAAATTTATTCGCTCCTGCCCTAGGATTGATTTTTCTTCTGACAGTTTTAACCCGAATTCTCTAATTCTGTCATAGACCTTCCGTAAATGTTCCATATGCTGGGCTTCCGTTTTGCTAAACACCAACAGGTCATCCATGTATATTTGACACACTGATTCATCTATACCCCCTTAGGAACTCATCCATCAGCCTCTGAAATGTTATGGGAGCGTTTTCCAGTCCGAACGGCATCCGAGTGAATTCATAATGCCCCCACTCAAATGTGAATGCTGTCTTGTGCTGGTCTCGAGGGTGCATCTTTATTTAGTGATATCTAGCTTTTAAATCTAGTGTGCTGAATATTGTCGCCCCACTCAACCTATCTATTATATTCTCAAAGCTAGGGATCGGGTACTTCTCGTCCACGGTGTTGTTATTCAATTTTCTGTAATCGATCACGACTCTATACCTTTCTTTATTTTCTCCGGGTGCGCTTTTCTTTTGCACGGCCCATAAGGGGCTATTATAGAGCGACGTACTGTCCACTATAATCCCCTGTTTCTTAAGGCTATCCAACTCCTCTCTGATGTGTTGCATCAGGGCTTGAGGGTACCTCCTCTCTTTCACATAAGTTACCCTTTTTTGTTTTAAAAAAAAATCGTGGACCGTTCTACCTGTGTCTCACCCTCTTTGAAGAATATATCTTCATATTCCCCTTTTAAGGCGTATCTCCAGTCCTCTGCTCGCTCGATTACTTCAACCCTGGCTTTCCCGTCTTTCGAAAGTTCCCACCATCTATAATTCTTCCCCCTATACGAATGATCCACCTTTCGTTACTACATTTAATTGATGCTCCGGTTCTACCTAGAAGATCACACCCGATAATCGCTTGGTATTCCCTCGGCATTTCCTCCACCACGTGAACCTTTAAATTACCCCTCTCCTTCACCCATCTCTCAAGTTCCATCAATGCTTCCCCCTCTACTCTACATGCCCCCCCCCAGTGTAACCAATTTACAATTACATCCCTTGATCTAGAATGCCCTCTTTCCGTACCACTTTCTCTAACGCCCCTTTACATACAATAGTATTGGAACTCCCCGTATCTACTAGACACTTCACCCCTCCAACTCTAATTAAAGGCAAACCGCCATCTCCTTCCTTCACATTGTTACTCACCAATATGCGGTTGCCTCTCTGCTGACCTCCTCAGCTGCTGTCCCGTGATCCTCTCTCCTCCGCTGGCCGTTGTCGCCCGGTCCTTGTTCTGCGTCCGCCTCGTGGTTCCGTTGCCTCCTCCTCCAAATCAGATGTTCCAGCTACATCAGTGGTCTCTGACGCCGAGTCTCTCCTCTCTATTGTCTTGCGTCTGTTTTGCCATATCTTCTGGGAGTTAACCTCCATCGGTTCACCTCGATTGCCCCTCCGGTACAAATATGGGCATTGCCTGGCTATGTGCCCCTCCATACCGCACTCAAAAAATTTCGTGAGGGGACATTGCGCTACGAGGTGTCCTGCTTTCCCACACCCGTGGCATTTTCTATCTTCTTTCCTGCCGTTATTTCGTGGTCTTGCCCGCCCCGGCCTTCCTTCCACTCCTTCTTTACCTTTATACTCGAAGTCTCGTCTCCTGTTAACGATAGGCATCGGTCCTGAACGTCTATACGACACTCTGCACCAGCCTGGTTCATCAATATCCATGCGCGTTCCTCCTCTCTCGCACTGGTGTCTACCATCTCCTGAGCACACTCGACAAACGTGCGCCCCTTTGGCAGCCCATCTTTCTTCCCAGTCTCTCTTGCCAATTGTACCTTTAGGATGGTGGACAGGAATGCGATCCTTGCTTCTGCTTCTGCTACGCTGATCGTCTCTCTTAACTTTTCCTTGATTCGGTTGAATCTTGCTAAGAGCGCTGCTGCATATTGGCCATTAGATTGCTTCGGTCTTCTAGTTTCTCGGAACATCTGAAAGATATCCTCTTCAGGAGTCCATCTTCCTCCTACAAATGCCTTTTTTAATCTCTCCTTCACCACCGGCCATGGAGGTTCTTCATCTGCCTGTATCTGGTTTAATACGCTGCTCTTCACTCGACATTATAACGCTGCCTTCGAGGAATCAGCAACTCCAGCGTCTAACAAAGTTTCAGCCCTTTTCGCCTCTATTCGTGTCATTAAGCGGTCACCTCCTTTTAGGAAATGGTTTAACTCACCTATTTCCCCAGAAAATTTTTCTAAGTCCGAGATTGCCTTCCTGAGATCCTGCGATGTTCTGATCTTCATCCATTCCAGAACATTTGCGTGGGCCGTTGCTAGTGTTTCTTCCGGTAACGGTGGTATAGCTTGGTTCTTCATTGGGAACTTTTTCTTCTAGCGTACTATTGCTTATGAAATTAAAACTTAAATAAAAAAAATAGGCCTCCGCGCTCACTCCCAGGTTTTGGCACCAGTTACGTACGGCCGGTTTAGAAATTAAAAAAAAAGGAAAAAGGTAGCAAGAATAACACGTAATAACGCTTACTATATAACTGATTTATTCCTCCTAGTAATTCTCTTTACATACACTTTGGTTTGCTTACACTGAAGCTTTAGGTATTAACAGTGATATTGTCATACTCCAGAAATAATTTACATACACCCACATATATTTATTTATTTATTTTTACGTATAAACTGAATACAAAAAGGTAAACGATCAAACTTTTCTTACCTTTTTATCAGGAAGATATTCTCCAAGAAAAATACACTTATAAAAACACAAATTCAATAGAAAAAGAAACCTTTAATCAAAAATAAAGAAAAAAAGTTCACTTTTAGAAAAAAATAAACACACTTTTAAACTAAAAAAAAGCATTTATCCCTCGATATCAAAGTCTTTAATACCGAGTATTGCCTCCTCTTGCTCGGATGACATCCTGGATTCTTCTAGGCATACTTCTTATGAGGTTGGCAACGCGGTCTTGAGGCATCAGATCCCATTCACGGACAAGAGCAGTCCTCAGCTCTTGGAGGTCCCTTGGCGGGTTTAGTTGTCGCCGAATCGATGTCCCAAAGATGTTCAATCGGGTTGAGGTCAGGGCTGCGAGCTGGCCACTCCATGGGCCGGATACCTACCTCGTCCAGGTAGTCCCGTACTACGTGTGCAACGTGTGGCCGAGCATTATCCTGCATTAAAAGGAAATTCGGGCCGATGAATGGGGCAAATGTTACCACATATTCCTCAAGGATGTCCGTAATGTACGTGCCTGCATCAAGGGTTTGCCTCCGGAACACATGGAGCTCTGTCTTAGCCTCTAAAGAAATGCCTCCCCAAACCATCACCGAGCCTCCTCCGAACCTACTCTTCCCGTAATATTGCACAGAGCAAATCGCTCTCCTCGTCTTCTCCACACTCTAGGTCGGCCATCTGCACCATATAGGCTATACCTGGACTCATCTGAGAAAAGAACAGAGGCCCAGTCGTCCACAGTCCAAGCAGCATGTTCACGACAGAAGTTGAGGCGTGCTCTACGGTGCGCTGGGGCGAGTTGAGGGCCGGATGCGGGGACTCTGGAATACAGGTTGAGTTCAGCTAGCCTTCTCCTTACTGTCCGCTCGCTGACCTGTGTACCTCTTGCCTCACGGAGTCGGTGGGAGGTCTCAACCGCTGTTTGAAATCGGTTTCGCAGGGTCTGAAGAGCAATAAATCGGTCATCTCTTGGGTCTGTCGCCCTCGGACGGCCTGATCCGGGTCTCCTGCCATAGCTACCAGTTTTCCGGAACCGTCGGACTGCACGGCGAACGGTTGTTTCGGGAATACCATAAACTCTGGCCGCATAACGTAGACTTCGGCCGTCTTCGATTAAGGCGATAATGCGGGCGACAACCTCAGTCGGCAGAACCATTTTTAAGCAGAAGAAATTTCCTATTGATATTGCCGTAGAAATTTGAAGTATTGAAAGGCACTTCAAGACAAACTGAATTGAACCCCATGCCTTATATTTCGGTTTTAATCCCTTATCTTCGAGGGAATTAAGACCTTTTGTGTATATGTATAGAGGATAGTAATCTGTTTTGACCTGGCTAACCAGTTATTACTTCAAGCACCAGAAAAATGCTCTAATCTGCAGTTTTCACGTAGAATTCTAGGTGCGACGGTTTTTTTTTGTCGCGAGTATATATAAATATATATATATATATTCATTCCCCAAGTACTGTCGATGCTCTCTATTATACTATTTCATTTATATAAATTTTATTTTTTCTTCTCTTTTTCTTCTTATTTATTTATCGTATTTAAATGCGCCATGTATATATATATATATATATATATATATATATATATATATATATATATATATATATATATATATATATATATATATATATATATATATACTTTTTATTGTTTCTCTTCCATAGTAACCCTATATATATATATATATATATATATATATATATTCATTCCCCAAAAAAGTACTGTCGATGTTCCTATTATTATACTAATTCATTTATAGAATCAGCTACAAATAATAAAGAAATTGTTTAATGCTGAATCTCGACATATCGGGAGCGTTTGATAATGCCTGGATACCTGCCATAATGTTTAATCTGAGGAAGTACCCAAGAAATTTATTTCAGTTGATATTAAGCTTCTTTCAGGATCGATCAGTAGAAATCAGATCCAACAACTTCAAAATTTCAAAGAAACTAACTATTGGAACTCCACAAGGTTCTTTTCTCTCACCGACGCTCTGGAATATTTTGGTCAACTCTTTATTCGATTTAGTACTTCCAGAGAATATAGAGATAACCACGTACGCAGACAACATTTTACTTCTCGTCACTGGTAAACGTTTCGCCCAATTACAATTAATCACCAATCAAGCTCTAATTATTTTGGAAAAATGAGCAACAGATAATAAACTCGAATTTAATACTGACAAGACAAAATACATAATTTTTACCAAGAAACGAATTATTCCAAATGCAAACATTAGACTCTATTCCAAAACACTTGTACAAACGGAAACCATGACATATTTAGGGATAACATTCGACAGGAAACTAAGTTGGAAAGCACACACAGACTACGTTGTTAACAAAACAATAAAAACAGTAAACGGACTAACTATCGCTGCAAGAAACACAGGGGGCCTAAAGACAGAGGCACTAAAAATTATCTATGAAGGGGCTATCATCCCAAAACTCCTTTACGCCATACCCGTATGGGAATCAGGAGCAGTCAAACCAATCAATCTGAAAAAGCTTCAGCGGGTTCAGATACTGATGGGAATAAGGATAAGCAAAGCATTCTCTTACGACGCTGCCTGTGTCCTAGCAGGGATAAAACCAATCCACTTAAAAATTACAGAACTAACGACATTATATAAAATAAAAAAACAAGGACATGGAGCCAAGGGACATTGAAGACGAACTAACTACCAAATACTGGATACATCCTGCTATACACGCTAAACTAACACAGTACATAACAGACACAGGAGCTACAGACACAGACAAAGGAAGTGTTGACGTTTACACGGATGGAAGCAAAGACGAACAGCACACAGGATGCGCACTAACTCTATATCACAATAACTGCTACTACGATGAACAATACAGACCAGGCCATAACTGCTCTAATAATCAGGCAGAGAAATTAGCTGTAGTTAAGGCCACAGAATATATTTTAAGACAAACGTACGTTGCTCAACACAAATAATATTTACACGGACAACAAGACATTAGTAGACAACTAATAACCCCAAATCCAACGACCCACTGACACATCAACTCAAGACAAATTTGATTGAACTAATGAACCGTGGAACACCAACTAAATTGATCCGGGTGAAAGGCCATAGTGGAATCGAAGGGAACGAGCGAGCAGATTTACTGGCAAAGGCAGCTGCTCACGATTCAGAACGAACTATAGATTACAACCGCATTCCTATCTCATTTATTAAGCAACATATTAAAACAGACTCACTTTCTGAATGGGACAAACTTTGGAACAACTCAACAAAAGGACGACCCTTGCACAAATACATCCCAAACATCACACTACAAAATCACAATACACCAAAAAAGTACACATCACAAATTTACACAACTGCTAACGGAACATGGACAAACTAATCACTACTTGAAACGATTTCACTTAAAAAACACAGACATGTGAATGCGACGGACAGACTTTACAAACATTTCATCATTTACTATACAACTGCACCCTTTACGAACACAACAGATATTTACTGATAAAGACAGTACTGATGAATGGGGACACGTGGCCTTCTCCGGAAGCAAAGCTATATAAAAAATATAAGAAACCTTTAGTGAAATTTGCTACATCAATTGGACCTCACTTATGAAGAAGGAAGATCACCCCTCATCAAAATCTAAGAAAACTACTTGAAGACACATCAGAAAATCAACTTGTCTACTCGTTTTTTTTCCTTCTTTTCTTTTTTCTTTTTCTATTTTCTTAGACGTATTTATTTATTTATTTATTTTTTAATTATCCCTATAATTAGTTCTTTTTTATTCATGAATTTTTTTCTCTTTTTTTTCTTTTCTTATTTTTCCCCGTTTGTTCTAATTTCTTTAAAGAACTTTTACAATTCGTAATTCTTCATAATTAAAAATAATATCACACCTGTTAATTACAGCTAGTATGCAAATATGCATGGAACCTGTAAAAATATCAAAATAAACGACCTTTCCATAGGGTTACTATGGAAGGCAAACAATAAAAATATATATATATATATATATATATATATATATATATATATATATATATATATATATACATATATATATTTTTTTTTTTCATTATTTTCGAATTTCTCTGCTATCTACTTTTTAAAGCACACCTTTATTCACGTACGCCTTTAGGTTACATGTGTTAGTGCCCATCTTTCTTGAGTTTATTTGGTGAAAATATGAAACACCATTTTCCCAGTATCTTGTTAGAGATCACAACTTGCATCTTTTGTGATGGGAAGTTCTTTGTAGACACACATAAAGAAGTGTGGGTAAAATGTTCCTAAATGTGGGAACTTAGATCGTGGGGCTGAAGGATATAATTTCGAATTCTGTAAAAAAAAAAATTCCTGTAATAAATAAACTCTGTACCGTTTCAAATTGTTTTATCCTGCTTAAACTATTTTTTGTGACTTTTTTGAAGGGGGCCCATATTTACACTCTAATATTTCTGGTGCTATTTTGAATGCTTTTTGTAAATCTTCATTTTTGAAATGAAATAATTGATGTCAATCATTGTTTTGTCATTTCGCATATAAGAAGCTTGTTATAGTTATTAATGAAATGCCAAATTCAAGTTAGGAGTAATTTGAATTCAAAAATAGGGTGCTCATATTTACTCTTTTTTATCTCAACTTTACGTTTAATAACTAAAAAATTAAAACAAGTCGGTTCATTAAAAGCGTTATAACATTTGCAACTCAAAACTTCCTAAAAATATTTAAATATCAATCCTGGAGCGTGAGAAAGCGCGCGAGCCAAACCGTCGCGCTTTCCTGCGGGAAAGATTGACTAGCCAAAATGTGAGGCCGCGCTTTCCGTGCGGAAAGCGTGTCAACTTAATGTGTAAACTTTATCTCTATACCCGTTTAATTTGATATTCAAGTTACATACCGATAATTTTATAGTGGTAAAACATCACAGTATTGATTTTTTTTTTTTTTTTCCGAGGGGGTGACGGGGGGGGGGGAATCGAAATTCAACTGATTTTCCTAAAATTTGAAACTCAGGTTACATACCTACATACCAATAATTTTATAAGGGTGAAGGATCACTGTATTTATTCCTTTTTTTTTTTTGGAGAGAAGCGACGGTGGGAGGGGAGGGGTCGAAATTCAACTGATATTCGTAAAATTTGATGCTCAAGTTACATACGTGCATGCCAACCATTTTACAAATGTGAAACCTCACTGTATTGATTTATTTTATTTATTGGAGGGGGGCGACGGGAGGGGGATCGGCAATCAACTGATTTTCGAAAAAATTGGTACTCAGGTAACATACCTACATACCAATAATTTTATAAGGGTGAAACATCACTGTTTTTCTCTTCTCTTTTTTGGGGGGGACATGGGGGGAGGGGAGAATCGTAATTCAACTGATTTCACTAAAATTTGATACTCAGGTTACATACCTACATACCCATAATTGTATAAGGGTGAGACCACTGTTATGATTAATTTTTTTTAGAGGGGGCGACGTGGGGGGAGGGAACCGTAATTCAATTGATGTTCCTAAAATTTGATACTCAGGTCACATACCTACATACCCATAATTGTATAAGGTTGAAACATCACTGAATTGATTTCTTTTTCTTAGAAGGAGGGGGGTGACGTGGGGGGATGGAACCGTAATTCAATTGATTTTCCTAAAATTTGATACTCAGTTTAAATACCTATATACCTATTTTATAAGGGTGAGACCACTGTTTTGATTTCTTTTTGGGGTAGCGAGGGGGAGGGAATCAGAATTCAATGTATTTGAAATTGACTTATTTTAATTGTTAAAATTATATCATTAGATGATTTTGCTCACCTACATTTAATTTGACTTAATTTTTTCAATGTAAAAGCTTTAACATGTTTTTAAAATATTATTGAATATCAATGGGTACTTTTTGCGTTTTATTTTACATGATTTTATATCAATTTGATATATGGGTCTGATTGAAAATTTAGTCAGCTATCACTTGAAAAAGATAAATTTTAGATTGGAAAAGCAGTTTTGGGGTTACAATGTAAAATGTACCAAAAAACATAGACTTCACAACAATACGGGGTTTTAGTGTGCTGGCACGGGTATTTTACAGAGCTTGATCAAAATTTTATATATGGGGTCTGATTGCAGATTTAGTCAACTAACAGTTGAGAAAAATAAATTTTGGATTGGACGAGTAGTTTTGGGGTTATAATGCAAAAATTACAAAAAAACATTGATTTTTCAACAGTACAGGGTTTTAGCGTCCTTATATTGGTATTTTACATCACTTTATATCATTTTATATATGGGTCTGATTGCAAATTTAGTCAGCTATCAGTTGAAAAAAAATAAATTTTGGATCAAACCAATAGTTTTAAGGTTTTAACGAAAAATGTACCAGAAAATGCTGACTTGGGCATTTTACATGACTTTATATCAATTTAATATATGAGGTCTGATAGGAAATTTATCATGCTATCAATTGAAAAAATAAATAAATTTTGGATCGGATGAATAGTTTTGGTGTTATAACGAAATATGTGCCAAAAAAAACTTTAAGTTTACATTAGTACGGGTTTTTAGCGTGCTGGCATGGCTATTTTACATAACTTTATGTACATTATATAGTTTAATTATATTATATTCTATAAATAAATTTTATATATGATGCCTGAAAGGAAATTTAGTCAGCTATCAGTTAAAAAAAAAAATAAATTTTGGATTACAGTTATAACCGACAACAGAAAAGTACCACCTGCTTGTTTTCACGAATAAGTGCGACTTACGTGAAGTTAGCCAATCTTTGGTGGCCAAACCGCTCTAGAACTATTGATTTAAGAACAAAATGACTATTACCAAATTTGTTGCAAAGTTGATTTGCTTGAATAACGTATAATAGAAAACAAAATATACTAAAATTATACAAGTTTTATACGAATTTTGTTCCAGGTTAGTACATATTTCATAACTTTATAAGTTGAAATATTATTCTTTTTTAATTATGTGGCCAGTATCTGTATTATTACTGAACATATATATTAATTGGTATTTTTAACATTAAAATTTTAAAACAAAATTATTTTATATTAAAATAATTATATCGTACCATACGTAGGAAGCAATATAATATAATTTCCTCAAATTATTCTAGAGAAAAACTACTTATAAATCAAATAAAGAAGGAAATCATGTTTAAAAAGTTCACTGTTGGACGAAAAGGATGTAAGTTTTGAACAATGTCAGCCGGTGTGACGCCTTCACGAGGATTTTGAATTTTGTCTGCCGGTGCTTAGCCCCCTCCAAATTTTGGCAGACAACGTTTTTTGTCATCTAGGGAGTATACAGTTTCTTGTGTGCTTCAAATAAATCGTCTTCAAATTGTCCACTTTTGGACTGAAAAAACACGGATTTTGAATTTTGTCTGCCGGTGCTTATGGTAGCCCCCTCGAAATGTTGGCAGACAACGTTTTTTTTTTTTCATCTAGGAAGTATGCAGTTTCTTGTGTGCTTCAAATAAATCGTCTTCAAATTGTCCACTTTTGGACTGAAAAAACGAGGATTTTGAATTTTGTCTGCCGGTGCGAAGCCCCCTCCAAATTTTGGCAGACCACGTTTTTTGGCACCTAAGGGGTTTGCAGTTTCTTGTTGTTGTTTATTTGAAATCATCTTCAAATAATACCTTATTTTGATATATGCTACCCCCTTTCGGAGGTCGCCATTTTGAAACGCCATCGCTTTGAGTTGGCAGACAAGTGCAAAATGATTGTTGAGGGTGGACATTTTATGGCTATATGTCTAAATGTATTCTTCTAATAAGTCATGAAATTGGGCCTCGGCTCTTGGACTAATACGAAAATCAGTTGAATTACAATTCCGCCTCAAACTTTACCACAAACACCACCCCCCCCCCCCCCCCTCTCAAGAAAAAAAATCGATTCAGTGATGCTTCACCATTATAAAATTGTTGGCCTGTTGTTATATAACTAGAATATCAAATTATACGAAAATCAGTAGAATTCCGATCGCCTTCCAGCATTCCTCCCCACCCATAAAAAGAAACCCATTCAGTGATGTTTCATCCTTATAAAATTGTTGGTACGTGGGTATGGTATGTAACTTGAATATCAAATTTTAGAAAATCGGTTGAATAACAATTTACTCGCCCCCTCCAACAAAAAAGAAATCAATAGAGTGATGCTTCACCATTCTAAAATTGTTGGCCTGTAGTTTGATATTCTGTAGTTATAATATCAAATTATACGAAAATCAGTTGAATTCCAATTCCCCCTCAAACTTTACCACTACCTCCCTCCCCCCAAAAAAAAGATATCAGTTCATTGACATTTCACCCTTATAAAATGATTGATATGTAGGTATGTAACTTGAATATCTAATTTTACGAAAATCAGTTAAATTCTTATTCAACCCCCCATTCAGTTATTCATTATTCAAGCTACAACCGAAATAAAATAAATTTTTTGCCTTCTGTCGGTCTCGAACTTGGGTCCGGCTTAGTAGTCAAGTGCCTTACCCACTGAGCTACCTCACCTCCCTAAAATTGTTGGTATGTAACTTAAATAACAAATTTAACGAAAATCGGTTGAATTCCTATTTAAAAAAAATAAAAATAAATCAATATAGTGAGGATTCACCGTTATATAATTGTTAGTATGTACTTATTACGGTTGAGCACTTTTTAGGTCCGACTCTCCGCAAAAAGGTAATCTAAATCAGTTACTAAAATATATACATCAACCATCAGAGTTACTTTTCATCATCCATAAGGGTCCTTTAAGCTAACATGAGGTCTCATATCATGCTACACTATAAACTGAACCGGCCACGCCCCCTAAAACTGTTGTGCTAACGACCGCTCCGCGAGCCGGGGAAAGCGCGAGAGGAATTGCCTTTATACATATGCTCTTTCCTTCACTTCATAAAGTCGACACGCTTTCCGTGCGGAAAGCGCGGCATCACATTTTGGCGATTCGATCTTTCCCGCAGGAAAGCGCGGCGGTTTGACTCGCGCGCTTTCCTCACGCTCCAGTGCATTGCGGGATAGTATAGTTTCAATTTATAGTATAAAAACTTTAGCTACTACCTTATAAAATTATCGGTATGTAACTTGAATATCAAATTAAACGAGTATAGAGATGAAGTTTATACATCAAGTCGACACGCTTTCCGTGCGGAAAGCGCGACCTCACATTTTGGCTCCACAATTTAGACCTACACGCTTTCCCTCACGCTTTCCTGTTTGAGGCTCTTTCCGTACGGAAAGCGTGTATGTGTAAAGGCACCTAATAACTAAATGTTGTTGAAACTTCTATTTATTAAACTATAAAAATGTTATAAATGATATACTATTATTTTATTGAAGTTATTACTTACCACCTCATTACTTTCTGCATTTAGCAAGACTTTTTAATTAGTATGCCAAAAAGGAAACAGAGAAGGAATAATTATTTAATTAAAAATATTAAGTTAAATTTTAAAATTAATGAACCGTTCCCGGTATCCTTTTTTAAGGTAAAATTGTGTTTAATTAAGGTGAGTAAGTTGTCCTTAGTTCAAGACGGAAAAACTTTTGCTGTAAACCTAATGTGCAGCAACCCCTGGAGGGTTTTAATTTTTTAATTTCAAATGAAACTTTCCTCGTTTCCCGCCCATTCACTCCCATTTCGAAACCTTAATTTCAAATTATTGCTATTTACAATAAAACAAATTAAAGATGAAAAACTCTTTTGATACTCGTTTCTCATTAAGGACTATTTTAATCTCATATTTTTTTTGCAAAAGTCAGATTCATGTTCTGATCTTATATAAAAAATATTTTTATTATGTGGTGGATATAATTAATTTCTTCCCGTATATGTTAGTAGGCTGGAAACCTATAGGAAAAGTCTCCCTTTGTATTTTAGTTTTTATAATTTATGACATTTAGCATGGATAAATAGAATATATACTTATCAATCGATTTCAAAATAGAGAAGGTTCTCAACTTTTTTTTTTTTTTTTTTTTTTTTGTGTGTGAGTATTTGACGCGATTACTCCTTTAATTCTGAATAAATTTTGATGGTTCTTTTTAGATCGGTAGGGAATACTTCAGAGGTGGTCCCATAAAAAATATTTTGAAATAAACTTAGCACTTTTTAAGAAATATCAAAAAAACAGTTAATAAAAATCACTGTTACATAACCTTCCATTTTAAGCATATTTATAATTATGACAATATAAAATCACCATGGTAACTAAATCTAAATTCATAACAACAATAATTCACTTATACAGTCAACTCTCGATGTGTCATACTTTAATAAGCTGAATTCTTAAATAAGTCGAAAAAAATCTACGGTCGGAAGTACATTACACTTAAATTTTACCTCAATGAGACGATTTCAGACAAAAAAACGTGAAAAATTGTGTAACTAAGTCGAACTGAAAATAGGGCTCAAAAGAGAAAACTTCTAAAACGACATCTATGAAACGAGCTATTTGAAGTCATCGCCACTAAAACTCGAAGTCAAGTTAAAAGAATTTCATGGGTAATTTGTTTTCATGTTTCCCGTCATTGTTTATCTTTGCAGTTCATAGTTACACCAATCACTTTTATTAGTTATTCACTCGAGTGGTTTTACGGTGGCTATGGAAAATTCTTTCAATTAACGAAAAGTTAAAATTTACTTGCAAAGTGGAGAAAGGAGAAACTTTGTTGCTAGTGCATTCTGAATTCCGCGTAGTTCACTTTCAACCGTCCTAAAGAATAAAGAAAAGATCGCCATTGGCGGAAGGCGGTAAGTCTACTTTTAGGCACCCTCAGAAAAAAGCAGAGTTCAGTTGAAAGTTATATGATAAATTGGTACCCGGTATTTAATTCTCTGTATCAATGATTTTATATGTATGTACAAACAACATCTACATACTCATTAATGAAAAATATACGTAATGATTTTAACTCTATTTTTGCATTCAATCTCCACTTTGTTTAAATATATTTCAAATATTGACAACATTTTCGGATTTTGCATTAAATTTACTATAAGAGCAGAGTACATGTATCCGTGAATTTTACAAACTTGAGACCAGAAGAACAGCTTGATCTTCTGCTTATCTTCCCTAAATAAGTTTACAATGTTTTATAATACTTCAACGCACACCGTTTTTATAAAAAAACTATCCTCAAAACTGAAAATTTCTAAAACGTTCAAAATTTAACCAGCTTTAATATGGTATGATCAAATTAATTATTCATATCGATTACGTGGAGAAATTTACTTTTAAAATCGTAAAAAACATCGTGCTTTCATTTGGCATACAAATCAGTGTGTAAATAAGACATTATGATAATTGCTTAATGGAAATATGCATTTTAAACATAATAAACTGCTCATTAGAATAATAAGGAAAGAAAAAAATTATTGTTTTATAGAAAATAAAGGAAAACTGTCAATAAAAAGACACCAGGTCAAAGGATTTTATGTTATTACATTTATTTATTATTATTATTTAGTTCTTACTTTATTAGATTTTCAATTTAAGGTTTAGAACCCAATAATAACGAACATCAATTTTGCCGGTAGCTTCTGAATGCAAATGATGTTGAAGAATACCACTTTTTGAGGTGAATTTTATGGACAGATATGTTTTTACTGGGGAAGGCATTTCTACCTTTCCATTTGGGGTATCATTGGTTTATTAATTTTTGTACTAATGTCGAATAGTGTTGGATTTTCATATTTTGCACAACAGAATGAATGATGAGAATTACTAGGATGTGTTACGAAATATTCTATCCGATCTTTATCACGAAAATGCACATCAAGTTCGGCAAAACATAATTTATCAAAACCACGGTGCTCCTCCACATCATTCGAAAGAAATACAGAAATAAACCAACGATACCCCACATAGGTATGAATGGTAAAATGTCAAAATCTAAAAAATATTTAAACAATGTAGAGATATTAAAGCTTTTATGGTAAAAACACGTAGTTATTTAAAAAAAGTATTTGAATTATCGTATATCTTAACGGATTTGAATATAAATGTAAGGCCTGTGGGATTTCTCTTTATTTTTGATCTAGTTTCACCCTTTTTGTTTTTTATAATTTTTTTTTCACACTAAGAGGTGCTTACCCTGTATAGATGCAAATTATAATTAGACCCTACATTTAATGCACATCCACCACTTCTATCCTATTTGAAACTATTTCTACTCGTGGTTCATGCAAAAAAAAAAAAAAAAAAAAAAAAAATATATATATATATATATATATATATATATATATATATATATATATATATATATATATATATATATATATATATATATATATATATATATATATATATAATAGAATTCTTTTGGATATAAGTTTTAATAAAAATGTAGGAAAGTCAAAAAGCAAAATAGTTTATGTTATTTCCATGAACTTCTGCCAAAGTCCTAAAAGGGTCATTTGAACCGTCATTAGGTTGTGTTAAATTAGTTACTGTTAGCAGAGGCAACGCTTCAGGTCAGTTTATTTAGTAAAAGCATCAAATTCGAAAACACTTAATTACTTTAATGCAGAAATATAATTATTATTATTACGAAATGATGTTTTAACTTTAGTTATTTTACACAGACGTAAATATGTAAATCCTTCTAGCCCTAGAGAATGGAAAATAATCGGCGGATGATAATACAATAGTATGATATAATAATTTAATACATTGGTTGCACCGTATGGCTTAAGTTAACATTAATTTATTAAGAAAAAATTCAGAAGACATAATTTATCAAACCGAAATGTTTGTAAACAGTCGTTAGAAGATTGCGACCTAAAATAGGTCCACAAACTTCCCACACAGAATTTCGCCGACAAACAACCAGTAGATCCTTTTATCATATTAGTCCCCTTTCGTGGCAACGCGATGGTTAATTACTAGATCAACACCTATTTCGTCTAATCTAGTAATGCTGATTCACTCTCCATTAGGTTGTAACTGTTTTTGTTTTTTATTATTTATTTATTGCTGTTATTTTTTATCAGTTTAATTGTGAGCAGTTCTTTATTTCGTATTGTTTACTTTTATAAAGATAAAATATTTAAACATTATTAATTAATCATTTTTAATTACTGTTACTGTCCATTTTTAAAACTTGTCGAGAACTGTCAAGTATTATATACAAGTAAATATATAAGTAACGTTATATAAATAAAACATTTACAAATTTTCAGGTTAGATGAAGGAAATACAATATTGTTCTTCCACGATCCGGACAGCTTTGACAACCATCGTTGAACACTCTCCATACAAAGGATATGAGCAACCAGTTATGAGCTAAATTATTTCTAATGTTGTAACGTCGACCTTTTCTGTTTCGTGATTCCCTCATTATGATTAAACAGATCATGACCAGTCAAAGGAGAAAAAAAAAAAAAACTGAAAAACCTCCCCCACCCCCTGTTCTTTATAAAATAAAAAAAAAAATTCTCCGTATTTTAGAGAGAACAAAATGTGACGAAAGATTCTGCAGTAACCAAACTCAATGAATAGTTTTAGCTGCTCCTTTTTATTGTATTGTTTTATTAAGATCATTTTTTTTTTTTTATTTTTTAGTTTTATACGTTTCAAACTATAATAAAAGAGGGAAAATAAATTAAATATGTATATTTATACGATATGCCGGTATATCCAAGGCCGTTGAATAGGCGATCTACTGTAATAATAGCCGATAACAAAGGGCAGCGTTGATTTATATTGCAGCTTTGAATCTTTACAAAAGGTTTTATCCTTGTGAATATTGAACCTTAATTCTAAGTATATAACTTTTTACTTGAAATATATGGTAATATAATACCCATTATTAAGCATAACTATTATTTATTTACAAAACAGAAAATTAATGGAGCTACTTACATAAACAAAACAATAAATCTAGCAGTAAATTATAAAACAAATATAGATAAAATTGGAACAAATTATGCTAACATAATAAATAAATTTAAAATATAATTAAATCAAATAATCCGTAATTAATTAGTAAATAATAAAAAAAAAAATAGAATATAGGTGACAATACTGAAACAAAATGAATATAGAGTTTTTTTTTTTTTTATATAAACACCATATTAAATAGTCTATATAGATTACAATTAGTCAAACAACAATAAATGATGAACATTGCTCAGTAGAATGGCTATGAGGCAGTACAATTGACTATGTGAAAGCAATCACAGATTGTAAGTAAATGCTTTTCTATAATTGTATACGATTTTTTTTTTTTTTCTCTTTCAGATTTTAATTCACACCTGTTATTAGGGTAACAATCAATGAATGTGATGTGAAATTGAATACTACGGGCCTTGTATGCGTGTGGGAGACTAGCACTCAATAGTACCTCCTGGCATGGGTTAAAGAGATTTATTTGAGCAAATCTCGCATATACAGAAGTATACAGAAGTTTTAATCTCTTGGTTAGACTGAGACGTTTTTGTTTTACGTGTGGGCCCCAGGTCATTCTTTTATCAAATGTAAGTCCTAAGTAATGAATTTCGTTTGTTTGTGGTATGGGTTGATTGTCGATGAAGACAGGTGGACAAGAGTCTTGTCTGAGTGTAAAGGTTATGTGCTGTGATTTGGTGTAGTTTAGTTTTTTTATTTTCCATTGTTTGAACCAGTCTTGTAGTATTGTTAAGTGGTGTTGAAGAGTTAATGGTGCAATTGTGGGGTCTTCATGTCTAGTTAATATTGCTGTGTCATCAGCGTATGTTGCTGTCAATGTTTGAGGGCTAAGTGGCATATCGTGAGTGTAAAGAATATATAACAGTGGAGCTAGTATTGACCCCTGTGGTACTCCGGCTTTTACTGGATAAATAGAGGAGATTTCTGAACCTTGTCGGACAGAAAAAAATCTATCAGAGAGAAAAGATTGAAGGATCAGATAATAGGTAAAAGGAAGAAGATTTTTCAATATAAAAAGAAGTCCGTCATGCCAAACTCTGTCAAATGCTTGAGCTACATCTAGAAATGCCCCAGTATCATATAGTCTTTTCTCGAGTGAGATTGATATGAAATCCGTTACACGATGTAGTTGATGAACTGTTGAGTGAAATGAACGGAATCCAAATTGATGTGTAGGCAGTACTTGTTTATCTGTCAGTATATCTAGTATTAAAAGTAAAATAATTTTTCAAAAACTTTAGAACACAAAGGAAGTAGGCTAATTGGTCGGTAGGAAGAAGGTGAATCGGTGTTTTTGTTTGGTTTATGTATCATGTTAATATAAGAATAATTCCATTGAACTGGGAATTTCGTAGTCCTGAGAATCGCGTTGAAAACTGTAGTTATAAAGACTATAGCTTTTTGGGGCATTTTCTGGAGAAGGTCAGCGGTGATTAAGTCAAATCCTGGAGTTTTTTTTGGTGATAGCTTTCTGATTACTTGCAATACATCAGAAGAGTGAACGACAGTGGTGGTAATGTCAATTGAAGGGGAGCTTCTAGAGTTTCTTGTAGGTAATTGTCATGTCCATTGTCTTGGTAGTCTGTATGTGGTGTAAAAACAGTCGACAAATGTTCAGCAAAGAGTTCAGACTTTTCTTTGTCCGACACCACCCAGGACCCATCTTCTTTTCTGAGAGGCGCTATCACCTCGTGATGCTTTAAAAGTTTTTTAGTGTGCCTCCATAAGCTTCCGTCGTCTGTCGTGATATTGAATAAGTAGTAATTGTATTTGGTCTGTTTGATTTTCATAATTTGTCTTTTCAGTTCGTTATTCAATTTATTAAATGTTCGTCTGTCTGAAGGAAGTCTGTCTGGTTGCCATACCTTTCGCGCCCTTCTTTTTGCTGTGATCAGGTCCCTGATTGGTTTTGTTTGATCGGTATGTTTCCCATTTATTCACTAAGTTACTGCAATAGTTTATATTATTTATTTTGATTAGTTGGTAATTATTTTCAAGAATTACTACAGCAAGTGGAAGTTTTAGTCGCCCAGCCTTTTTTCCATTTGATATAAGGGTTGAGGACAAGGAATAGGTCATCAACATATTTTAAGAACAGCTGTCATCCCCTTTAGGATAAACTTTGTGGCGAAGTGAAATATCATACAGTTGTTTAAATTTATTGATAAGTTGAAGCTTTTTTTGGGCTTTAACAGAATGGGAAATATTGGTTATAAAATATTTAATTTAATTTAATTTAATATAATTTCCGTAAAGCACGTTGATGTAAAATAATTGCTAATTTTTAAAAAATGATGTTTCAATTGAAAAATACCGAAGATGGCATGTCAAAAATATTAATTTTAATAGGAGGTTTACTATCTTTTATTGATTAATGAAAATTGCAGCTATTACTAATATATATGATCACTACATGTTCTAATATGTTTCAATAACTAATGTTTTCAAACTACTTATGAAATTCGCCTTCCCCAATACCTCTTTCACAACCCACACTCACAATAGTATTTTGTTGATTTACTACATGACCTTCACCTTACAGACATTAAAGAGACACTGAAGTATGTCTCGAGCAAAAAAAAAAAACAGATTACAGATCCCGCCTACTATAAGCATAAATACCAAACAAACACATATTTTTTCTCTTGTTTTTACAACTATTTTTTTTAAATTTATTACCTTCATATTTTTCATTATTACCTTCATTATTTTTCATTTTAACCAATATAAATGGTAATAATAATGAAAACATTAAATCCGTGATGTGGAATGTCCAAACATTTCGAGGTAACGATGTAGAATTTAAATTATTTTTACAGCCGAATCAGCCTCATATTATCTCAGTGTGGGAAACCAGACTATCAAAAGAAGACAGATCCACGGTTTCGGGTTATGAAATTTATAGAAACGATCGTAATAGAGCTGTCGGCGGCGTTTTGATATTAGTTCGTTCCGATGTCCAACACCATTATCAGCACGTTCCCGAATGAACATATACTGAAGCAGTCGCTATCAATACGCTAAATAACAATGAAAAAAAAATACAATTATTTCTGTTAAATAATCCGCCGAATAAAATAAATATTGATGACATGCCTGAGCTATTTTGTTTAAACATACATACAATAATCCTTGGTGAACTAAACTCAAATCACATACAATGGAACTGCCATAATACAACCCACATACCTTCTCAAAAAACTTACAAACCAAGTATAATTGACTTAGCTCGTAAGAAAAATGTACATAATTTATCTTCGCTCGTCACCTTACCTTTTCTTAACTCGGACCACACACCCTGTTATTTTCCATATAGGGTCAACACTAGACACTAACGCCAAAACTAAAAAAAATCGCTTTCAAAGAGGCAGACTGGCCACAATTTCGAGAAACATTAAGGTGGCTCTACACGCAACGGAAAACCGGAAGGCAAGCCTTCAATAGAGGCAAACCTCTCTGTGTTGAGAGTTTACACTAGCAAACATTGTAAATATAGCTCCACGCGTAGAGGAAAGCCGGAAGGCATGTCTTTGAGGCGCCAGGCCTGCAGGCAAACCTCTACTTGTGGATGTAGAATTCTGTGAGGTTTCCCTGCAGGCCTGTTGCCCGCAGGCCAGAAATAGCAATACCAAAATCTTATTTGTTTTCCCTCAAAGGTCGACCGGACTGAAGTTTGTTTGTAGGCACCACAACCAGTTTATAGTATGTGTATAAATATGAAGGTATTCGGTAAGTGAATTTTCTTTTTAGTCATCTTCCGGCATTTTAAAATCGTAGAATATTTCAAAATAGTATCCTTAAGGACAAAAACTAATATTTATGTGGCCCAACGATGTCCTTCCGCTATTTTAAAATAGTATATTTAAGGACGAAATCCAATGAAATCGGAAAATTTCATTTTCCAAATGAAGTAATCCAAAAGTGGTCACTAACATTAACGTATATTTTTTAGGGCACTAACAGTTATGTTTTAATTAGTTGGGGGGGTGGCTTTAAACTTGTACCTTAAGAACGACAGCCAATTTTAAAACAAATTGGATATTATATTTCTTTCATACTAACTAATCTTTTTTTAAGGGTGCTAACAGTTATATTTTAATTTGGGGGGGGGGGGCTTTAAACTTGTACCTTAAGAACGACAGCCGATTTAGAATGAATGAATTTAGAATTATTCCATTGTTGTCCTTAAGGATGTTTTAAAATACGAGGTGTGATCAAAAAGTTCCAGGACTGAATTTTTATACATTTATTCATACAACATACAGGTTATTCAAATTTGTCTCCTTCGAAGTACTCCCCTTGGGAAGCTACACATTTTCCCACCGGTGTTTCCACTGATCAAAGGCCCCAGAAAACCCTTCTTCTGTAAAGGTGCTTAGCAGCTCCGTTGTTTTTTCTTTAATTTCGTCAACTGTTTGAAATCTTCGTCCTTTCAGGTGTCTCTTGAGCTTCGGGAAAAGAAAAAAGTCGGCTGGAGCCAGGTCAGGTGAGTAGGGGGGCTGAGGAATGACAGTCATTGCGTTTTTTACACAAAAGTTACGGATAACTGATGCAGAGTGAACAGGAGCATTGTCATGGTGAAGGACCCAATCACCACTTTGCCACAGCTCAGGTCTCTTTCTTCTCACAGCATTACGCAATTTTTTGAGGGTTTCAAGATAAACAAAACGATTAATTGTTTGACCTTGTGGAAGGAATTCATAGTAGACAACAACTTTACAGTCAAAGAAAACCGTAAGCATGACCTTCACATTTGATTTGACTTGGCGTGCTTTCTTGGGTTTTGGAGAACCTTTTGATGTCCATTGTGATGATTGGGCTTTTGTTTCCACATCGTAACCAAAAACCCATGTCTCGTCTCCCGTAATGACATGTTTCAAGAAGCATTCGTCGTCATTTGCCTTTTGAAGAAGTTCCTTAGAAACATGAGTTTGGTGTTGTTTTTGGTCTTCAGTCAACAGTTTTGGCACAAACTTTGCTGCAACACGACGCATTTGAAGTTTTTCAGTTAAAATTTCCTGACATGACCCAAATGAAATGTTACACTCTTCTGCCATTTCACGGATTGTTATTCGACGGTCTGATCGTACGAGAGCGTTCACTTTAGCAACATTGTCATCATTGATTGACGTTGAAGGGCGTCCGGAACGAGCATCGTGGTCTGTGGATGTTCGGCCATCTTTAAACCTCTTGAACAACTGATGGCAGCATGATCGGCTTAGACATTCTTCACCAAAAGCCTCTTGTAACATCAAAAAGGTTTCAGAAAACGTTTTGTTCAGTTTCACACAAAACTTCACACAAACACGTTGCTCATCTTTCACATTCATTTTCATAAAATAGCCAAACTCTATAAAACTAACCTCAAACAAACTGTGCTAATGTTACTTTCAGTGATGTTATGATTGATCTGCAAACACAGCTGTGTTCCTGTTGAGTCAGGCAATACAATGTTGCCAACCGCATCGCCGTGAGACATTGCATTCCCATAGTATATAAAAAGTCCTGGAACTTTTTGATCACACCTCGTATGTTTAAGATTTAACGACTTTTATATGGCGGATGGATACTTAGCCATTGTAATCCTTAAGGATGCCCTTTTGAAATATTAGAATATTTAACGAATATTAAGTTATCCGAAGGATATTCCACCATAGCTGTCCTTAAAGCTACTGTTTTGAAATATTAAAATTTTTCACGATTTTAAGATTGCGGATGGATATTCCGCCTTTGTTGACGCATTATACGGGATATTGGAGATAGTTTTTTTTTGTGCAGGGAAACCTCAACAGAATTCTACATCCACACGTAGAGGTTTGCCGGAAGGTTTGGGGCCGTTTCCGGTTTTCCGTTGCGTGTGAAACGACCTTTAGACTCACAAATAAGCTTTAATCCAATAATTAACAACCCCCAAGATATTGACCGTCATACTAATAAACTAAATCTGCATATTAAACACTCCATGACAGCATCTATCCCACAACATTCGCTACCTACCCTCCGTTCTTATAATATACCTATCACATTAATAGCACTCGCTAGGATTAAAAACAGACTTAGGAAAATATATCAACGCAATAAAAATCCTGCATCAGAGACAATATTCTATAAGTTCAATAATTATGTTTAATTCCGCCTAAGCAATTGGAAAAACGAAAATTAGACCGCCACATTAAATTCCTTTACACCAGGTGGCAACAAAATCTGGAAAATTCACATCATTATTACTGATTCTTCGTCTAAAATTCCTTCACTACAACAAAATAATAATTACGCCTGCCTAGATTAAGCCAAACCTACTAGCCTCACACTTTCACTCTTGTCATCTTACTACTTCAAAATTTCGCTCAAATTACCAGAATAGAAAAATCCAAAAATTAGTGTGTGATTATTTAAATGTTCCTTTTGATATAAATTTTCCTTCTACCTCTCCGAAAGAGACTCGCAAAATCATTAGAAACCTAGAAACCAAAAGATATGAGCTTTTGGATTGCTCTGGTTACTTAGGAGAAATTTTCTATCAACACATGTGTATTTTTAAGTCGTACAGTAATTATAATAATTTTTTAAGCTTTTAAATTCATTAGCTTAAAAATATATTGTTACATAATTGAAGTTATAGTGTAGGTATATATATCACAGATAAATAATTGTTAATTCATCTGCATATTGAATCGAACTTAGTGTAATTTTAGCTATTTTGTGTCGTATTAGTGACTATTATATCCATATGTATATTTAAACATTGACGGTCAGTACATGGAATCGTAAATCCTTCCCGATATTGGCAAAAAGGAAATTTAGATCTTTGGTAACATCAGGAAGCATTAATTGATTAATATTTCAGGGTTTCCTTCTAAGTTTCCTAGTTTTTCTTTGGTAAAGTAAAATTGTAATAATGATCCCTAGGGCCCGAATGAGGACAGATGAATAGGAAAAACTAAGTTCCACCTCCCGTAATCCAAGACCGTTGGGAATCCAATTAGCCTTGAGTGTTCTGTTACTTCAATCAATTAACCGCAGTCTTAATTGTAACTTATCCTTAGTACCGCCTCTGTCGATCGCTATCGGATTTCTAACCGTGAACAAAGTTAGGGGTTGTAGACGTTGAAAATTACATAATACGAGTATGTATTTAAAGGTCTCAACAGATAAAATATTAAAAAAAGCGTCTTGTTAATATTCGAAGCATTTAATATATATTAATAACAACTAAATAGAATACTTACTACTAACCATACGTATTTTCTTTCTCGTTTTAAAAGACGTTTTAAGTAGTAAAAAATGGCTCACATTAAATTTGTGAACGAACACTGCCTTAAAATATAGACATGAATTCATGCTTAGCTTTGAGCGTTGCCCTAATTAGATAAAAGATAGAAAGATAGACATTTTTTAAATAAAGTTTTTATAAAGAGAAATAATTTGCTCTTTTCTTTTTCGTTATATCATAAACAATCTTCTAAAGAAATAATATATAGCATAAAATAGTTCAAAAATGAATAGTAGCAAATTCAACAACTTTGAATTTATTTTTTTTATTTTCAATAAACTAATAAGTCTGTAAAAAAAAAAAAATGTTAACCTTTTAGAAACCTAAATAAGAAGGAAATATAAATAAGAGAACATAAGTTTGGAGTAACGAGCTCCCAAATCCTCCAATCCTAGCAGAAAAGTCAAGTTATTATTCATTGTTTCCTAATGAGCACTCAGCTTAGAGAAATAATACTTCTTTCTTGTCTCTCATATCCTTATTAGTCACTTTATCCCTACAGAACACCATTATTTCTTTCTTTGGGTAATGAATTCCAAAAACATCAAGAAATTAGAATTAAGAAAAGAATAATTTATTTTTATTATACGTTTATTTAAATTTACAACAACATACAAAATAAATTTAGAAGATTAGAAGTATTTTATGATTTTGGATTTCATTGAGTTAAATTTAATCCTCTAGTTTTAACATCTTACTAAAAAGTTTTTTAAAAAACTTACTGATCGCATTACATGAAATGAATCATTTTCTGTTCGATCAACCATGTCATCAGCATAAGTAAAGAGGACGGTGATATGAAGCGTTGGGATCCCAGCTGCATGAATGAACACCCTTGTATAATGTGGATCGTTGTGTTATTACAATACTCACATTTTTGTGGTGAATGTTTACTGATGAAATTAGTTTGTTTGATTAAAGCTAGAGTAGCTTTGTCGCAGACCATGGATTTACTATCTCTATTACGTTTGATCTGTTCTATGATTTTTAATTCTACGTGGCTTGCCGTTTATTTCTTGTTTAATTTTTTAAGCTTTCGCCATTACTATTTGACCCAGGATAAATATAAAACAGACCATCTTCCAAATTTTGAAAGAAATTGATATATCTATTCACAGCCTCCTATAATTTACTTTGTATAGAGATAATCATCTTCGAATGCCAAGGCCTAAATCATTCGCGAACAACAGCGGCTTGACACCACTAGGCAAATGGAGACTAAAGCCATACATATATTTCAAACGTAACCCAGTGACACAGCAATCCTCAGTTAAATCGCAACCTATCCGGACTCTGAAGCGGTAATTCATTACTTCAGCAATGGTCTAATATAGTCTGATTTCATACGATGGTATTGTCTAAGATCATAGTGTTGAGAATTAACTATTGCTTTACGTTATCAAATATTTTTTTTCATATCAAAGAAACACGAAATTTCCAGTTGAGCGTTAATGAAGCAACATTTTATCTTAACCTCCATTATAATCAAATGCTCCACTACATCGTCTCATGAGAAATCCAGAAAGTGAGGGTTAAAATTATTAATCTCTATCACCTATGTAAATATCCTTTTAACCATTCATTCTATTCTTTTACTAATGAGGCTCGTGAGATGCTGGTTGGCATGCATTTTTTTTTTTTCGGTTTCTTATAATTGAGATTAACAATGACACAATTCATGTTCAGATATTCAGTGGTCCGCCTGGTGATTTTAGTACTAAAGTACCCATTAATATATGGAGGGTGTTATGCTAGAAAGAGGAAAGTTGAAACTGAGTTTTTATCGTCATCGGTTAGCTTGTTCCATAGCGATCATAAGGTGGTCTCATGGAGGCAAAAAAGAGCATTTTCAGTTTTGGATTTTAAAAACCTATACTCAATGAGAAATAATATAGACTTGGTAATTTACTTTTCCGATTTACCCCAAGCAATAGTTAGTTGATATTTTCCTTCTAGCCTAACATCCTTCATATATATTTTTATTTTTATTTTTCCTTCATAGACCCTATCTGGAAAGAAAAACAGTGTAGGTGCTCTTTACATCGTTACATGTAAAGAGGTAGAAAGATAAAGCCTTTTACTGTAACTGTGTTACATTTTAAGGCCTATATGAGTTGGGGGGGGGACTTGATGTAGAGGGCGCTCTGTGACTGCAGAGGTGTTGGGGCATACCTTTCTATTGAAACATTCTCAAGTTATTATTTATGAAAAAATAAAAATAAAAATATAAATTTTGAAATAAAGACAATTAAACTGTCTTTTGCCGTCGTACAGGGGGTGATGCGGTAGTTAGGAAGGTGAACAGTGCATTGTGAAGGTATTGGAGGGAATAAAAAAATTTGATATGCCAGTTCCGGGGGCTTCTTCTTCTGGAGCGATGTTGTCCTCACAATTCTTCGGAGAATGGTGTCTTGGAATGCCTGAAGACAGCGCTGTATGTCATCGGAGAGAGGTGTGAACAACGGTGGATGTAAATCCTGAACCGGCGTGACGGAAAGTGCGAGTTGATGGGTGTATAACTGCGAAGGCTGTTTTCGTCAGTTGTACAACCACCGGGTTGATTTTTGTATTGTGCCAAGAGATATGCCGAGCGTTTAAGTCTTCTACTGCCCAGATTTCTTACAGTCCCGCATGCGTCGAATAGTTGCCGGAGTTGTCCGAACGAACCTTGAAAGCGACGATATACACCTGTGATGAGTGTTGGCTGTCGTGACATCACTTGAATTGTCAGGTGACTCATGAGGCTGTCAGTGACGTTGAATGGAGGTGCCATCTTTTTTTCCTTTTTATGTTATCTTAAAGGTATTTTATTATGTCATAATGAAAAGGACAGGGTCTGGTATGATTCCTTTAATAAAATTTAAGATTCTTATATAATGTCCACATTGAGAGTGGTAGGTTATCTAAGGTTTCATTATTTATTATTGTTGAAGTTTATTTATTTAGATTTGGTACTATTTTTCGCAGTTTTGTATTTTATCAAAATAAATTCTGCAAATGCATAGGAAATGGCTAGAGGATTATCAGAAAAATGTCCATAAATTAAAATAGTGTATTTAAAGTAAGAGGGTTTTCTATGTTTCCCTAACTATGTTTCATAAGTATTAATACATAATATGATGTTGCAGATGTATTAATGCCATAATCATTTCTACGTACCAGCATATTTTTTTACATTGACCTAATGTTTTTTCCTTAGAGTCTGTTTTTTTTTTTTTCATATTCTTCTCAGGTTTCCAGCAATCATAATATTTTATTTTTTTAATTTTCAAAAGTTTTACGACTGTTATTAATAACACTTTTAGAATTATCATTCAACCACAGTACAAAGTACCTTCTTGATACGTCAAATTTGAGGTCATCAGAATCAATGCATTGGCTACTTGTATGATCGTGTTAGTAATAGATTTACAACCTTGTTAATATCCATGAGGGTTGAGGAAAATGAGGTGATAATGCTAAAGGAGAAAGAGATCAATCAAACGAGCCTGAGATAAGTATATGTAACTCGTAGAAAACAGTAGATTCTGACTGCAACTATTTGTGATGGGAATACATAGATTTTCATTCGGCCAACAGACTCTGTGTTTGCTTTGCATTTGGCTACTTTAATTATTTTATAGAGCTGATAATAGTACGTGAAATTAAGGAGCAGTCACTAAAAAATTAAATATCTAAGTAATGAGTGGAACAGGCGGTTTTTCCTAATCCGCACAATAGCTTACCTAAAACAATAAAAATAAAAAGAGTATCTCATTTTTTTTTTTTTTTTTTTTTTTTTTTTTTTTTTACATTCAGAAGCTAGTAAATAAAAGAAATATTTTTCTCGGCTCTATATTATTTGGCTACTAGACAAATACATAAATCAATACTCAAAAGTAATCAAAATTATTTTTATTATTTAGAAACCCAAAATTCAGATATTCCAATATTTTTATCAATTAATAAACTTATGTGTAAATATTTTTCCATAAATTATTGATAATTATAGGTCCCATTCTACATTCCATCTATGGATTTACTTTAAATCAACATATAATAGATATCGCAAACAAATCCATATCATCGGATAAACATTTTTTTATTACTACGTTATTTTATTATTAGGTACATTATTTTATAAAAAAAAAAAAAAAAAAAAAAAAATAAATTATTTTTTTCCTTATCAATCGTTCAAATTCAAATTTATTTTTCAATTGATGGAACACAATTATTTTCTAAATCCGAGATACAACCACATATTTTTTTTCCGTTGTTTCTAAATAAAAGAAGTCCAATAGATTCAGACTATCGCGAAAGGGCCTCAAGGAGTCGCTTTGTCTTCATTTATCTTCTAGAAATAACGTTCCCCTCTGGTAATTCAGAGAGTTCCCTAATCTTTATATATATTTTTGATCATGTAACCCGTATATTTAGGAAGAATTATACGGTTATGTGTTTATTTATATGTTTTGCTGGAGCTTTACAGGTTTTGTAATTGATTGTAGTTAATTACTTTTCTTTTGAATGTTAGCTTTTAGTTTCTACACTATTATTGACATAATATGTCTGTGATTGAAAATGAACACAAGAAATACTATAAATATATATATATATAGTATATATATAACATAACTTATATAGTAACTATTAACAAATACCCATTGTAATTTACCCATTTAAGCACTTCGATTAAAGTTTAATATTTTAAAAGGTTGAGATCATCTTCTTTTCAGACACTTTTTTATTCCTTTATTAATAGAAATTTACAACTGTATTAAAAAAAAAACACATTAAGTAAATATGCGGTGTATATGTGACATAATGACATGAATAAAACTTGTAGAGGAACTATCCATTGGTAGTACTCTAATGAAAATTTACAAAAGAAGATCACGAGGCCATATTCTTTTTAGACGCCTCGGAGGAATGCCAGGAATGGAATGGGAAGCAAGTTGTGCAACAAGTGGATTTGGATGAGCAGTGAGTTTATTATGAAAGGAAAGGTATCTGGTCCGTGCCAAACCAGCAACATATGGAATAGTAAGGTCACTGTGGATCAATTCATTTGTGACAAAGTAAGGAGCATTAAGGATTTTTCGAAGGATTTTGGATTGGAGTGATTGGATGCGGGAAGAATTCGATGGTTTGGTGGATCCCCATAACTCTATTCCGTAAGTCAAAATAGGTCTGATAATCGTCATATAGATGAGTTTTTTGTAGTGTATCGGGAGATTTGAACGTTTGTCAAGTAGGTGTTGTAATAGTTGAAATCGACGTGCAGCTTCTTGTCTGTTCAATCTTGTATGAGGGTTCCAATTAAGTCTCTTGTCCAGATAAAATACAAGGTATCTTATCTGTTCTACATTATTTAATGGTACTCCATTAAAGGATACAGGAGGACAGGATGAGGTAGGTTTTCGACGTAGGGTAAAGGTTATTTGTTGGGATTTGATAGGATTTATCTTGACTCTCCAGTTATGACACCATTCTTCAAGGGAAATGATATGTGACTGGAGTGTCTGGGATGCAGCAAATGGATCATCATTGACTGATAACACGCTTGTGTCATCAGCATAGGTTGTGAGGATAGTATTAGGATGGGTTGGCTGTATATACTGTATAAAGGATGGGACCCAGGATACCACCTTGAGGAATACTAGCGGTCTGGGGAAAGATGGGTGAGTACGTATAATTATGGTTAATTTTAAATACTCTATCAGAAAGATAGGATCGGAGAATGAGGAAATATATAGAAGGAAGGAATTGGCGAAGTTTATAAAGCAGACCTGGGTGCCATACTCGGTCAAAAGCCTGTTCAACGTCAAGAAAGACACTCGTGCAGTACATCTTGCGCTCCAATGCAGATGAGATAACGTCCACCACACGATGGCATTGTTGGATAGTGGAATGAGACTGGCAAAATCCAAACTGGTGATCAGGAATAATGTGATTGGAATCAAGGATGGAATAAAGGCGTTTCAAAAGGAGCTTTTCAAGGATTTTGCCCGTGATAGGTAGGAGAGAAATAGGTCGGTACGAGGAAGGATTTTCTGGCGGTTTTTTAGGTTTCGGGATCATTTTTATTACTGATGATTTCCAGGAATCGGGAAAATATGTTGTACGGAGGACAGCATTATAAACGTAAGTTAGGAATAATACTGCTTACCTTGGAAGGTATTTGAGGATTCTTGAAATGATACGGTCGTGTCCAGGAGCTTTGTTGGAGGGCAATTTACGAATGATGGCTATTATTTCTGAAGGGTGGAAGGCTTTAGGAGGAATGGTCATGTGGAGAGGAATGGCCAGTTCTGCTTCAATAAATTCTACATGGTTAGGATTTAGGTTATCTGGATGAGGTTTAAAAATATTGTGTAAGTATTCACCAAATACCTGCGATTTCTCTAAATCAGATTTGGTCCAGGTTTGAGCTGGAGTAAGGAGAGAATGATTGAAGGTTTTGAATTTAAACAGTCTTTTGGTAGTGTTCCATAATGATTTATCGGAAACAGTTAGTTGTTAAGTTTGTTTTTGTAAATTTTCAAATTTTAGTTTTTTAATTTCTGATTTAAGTCTGTTAGTCAATTTATTACAATATTGTTAGTTGGATATCGATCATTTGGCCCTAGCGCGACGTTTCTCTACTAATAAACTACGAATATTCTATGGTAAGATACTTTCTGAATTTTTAATTCTATTTTGTGAAGTGTTTTCTGTTATGCAGGTTTGTATTAAATTTGTAAGATGTTCTATTGCCGCATCTATTTGTTTACATGTTTTTAGTGGAGTTTTTAAGTCAATTTGGTTTTCTAAAGCCGAAAGGAATTTGTCCCAGTCTACTCGTCCAGTTATTAAGGATGGAGAAGAAGGTTTGATAATAGGAGTATAATGTAATGTAAGCAAAACCGGGCTATGATCTGAGGAAAGTTCATCTAAGGAATCTACTGTAATTTGGGAAGTAGGAATTTGAGAGGTCGTGAATATCTGGGCGTTTTCTTAGGGATGTAGGCCAGTAGGTAAGACTGTTAGGTGAAAGGATGTGGTAATTGTTTAAGGATGATACCCGGGAAAGTACACTACCTCGGGAGTTGGATGTTCTACAGCCCCATCGCTGGTGTTCAGCGTTGTAATCCCCACCTGCAACGAAGGATTGGAATAAGGATTGCAGAATATTTTGGGAAAGGCTGTTTCCTGGAGGACAATATACACCTGAAATAGTTTGGTTAAATGGAAGGGGGGATAGGATTAGTGAGGTAGACTGAATGGTGTCAGTTGGAGAGGAAGGAATCGAGGTGTGGGTTAGTGATCTATGGATAAGAATGCAAGTACCACCGTGGGCTGTTTTGTCGGGGTGGTCAGTTCTGTAAGTGATATAGTCTTTGATGTGGAAATAAGAGGTAGGCGTCAGGTGGGTCTCGGTATTTAGAGCAATGTGAATGTTATTGTCGTGTAAGAATATGTCTAGTTCATTTCTGTGATTGAGCAAACCATTTTCGTTCCATAAAAGAACTGCCAAGCAGTTTTAGATTATCGAGGAACAATGGAGTTGATTTCTGACAGGGCTCTTGTGAGAAGGGTAACTAAGGGTCTGATAGTTTCTTGGTGTTCACGGAAGAAGGATGAAAAAATCGATGAGATATCACCAAGACTTTGGGAGGAAGTAGGATGGGGTTCTGAAATCTGAAACGGATGAATACGCTGTCTTGAAGAAGGTATCTGGAATGGGATTTGGCTTGGATATTGTTGAGGAGATATGGTTTGCCCATGTATTTGTACTGGAGGTTTGATCTGTTGGTCCACTTGTTGTGGTGTATGTTGACTAGTTGATGGGGAAGGATTGATTATTTTGGGAGGTCGGGATAGAAAGGATGTTTGAGGCGCCTGATTTTGTGACCGTCGATTTCTTCGTTCGACCGTCGTGAATTCATTAGTTGGTTGAATCTGAGATGACCCTGCTGCTGAGGTTGATGGCTAAGGTTCTGCGAGTTGAACGGCTGAATGGCTGGGTTGTTGATATTGAGGCTGTTGTGCTTTGGATGTTGAAGGAAGTGAAGGGAAGTCTTTGTGAGAGCTATTGATGACTGGGATGTTTTGATTCTGGGAGGATGATCCTACAGTTACGAATGTATGAGGAACTGAATTTATATTTGTTGCTGAGTAGGTGCTTCTTTGCTTTTGCCTTAGTTTGTATACCTGGCAACCTTTATAATTAGCGGGATGGCTCTCACCACAGAGGACACACAAGGCTGGCATTTCGCGTGTTTTTAAGCTTGATCCAGTTAAATGTGGTCCTGTACATTTAACACACCTTGGTTGCCGATTGCAATAGGTCTTTGTGTGGCCCAGGTTTTGGCATCTGGTGCACTGAACAATTTCTTTTTTGAGTAGAGGTACTTCAAATTTTACGACGGAATATACCAATCTTTTGATATTAAAAATCTCAGTATTGTTCTCTGCCGGCTCCAGATCCACGAAGAACAATGGGAGTTTGTGCTTATCAATACGGTGGAGAACATTTGCGACGTGCCTGACAGAATGACCTAACTCCTCTAGGTCTCTTTTGATGGCGTCGGGAGGAACAGATTGTGAATTCCACGCAGTACTACTCTGTAGGCCTTCTCTTCTTTTAACTGATAACAATGAAATTCTATATTATTATTTTTCAGATGCGCTATCAGTGATTTGTATGTTTCTTTTGTTTCTGTATTTATTTTGATGTCTTCATATCTGGAGAAGCATTGGAAATTGGTTTGACCAATTAACTCGGATATATTTTGACAGAATTGTAAGTAATTTTCTACGCCAGTGACGTAGATTGGAGGTGGTTTGAAATCCATGGGAGGTTTTAGTGGTTGAGGTGCTGAGCTGTCAGTTGGCATATTTGTTAGTGGTTGGAATCTTTTGTTTGTTTCTATGGGTGTGACTGCAGAGACTATAGTCTTACTGCGAGTTAGTGGTGGTGTGGTGGATACATTCGGCTTCTTATCGTTTTGTTTTTTTCTTTTTGTTTTTTTTTTTTGTCGGGGGAATTCCCAGTATGCTCAAGAGCAGCATTCCTTCGTCTTTTAGACAACGTTCTAGCCTTGAGAAACTTGGAGTCCGATTCACTGAAATCAGAACATGGCATTTCCTCAACAAAATCGAAACACGACGATTTTTCAAATTCCATGGTGAAATTAAATTATTAATTATTTTTAACAATGATAGGAAAATAGAGAAAGAAGAGAAAAAGATACATATATGAATAAACATTTATATATGTGTAAAAGAAATTATTAAAAAAAAAAAAAAAAAAACCCTCTTTTATGAGATTCGAACTGGGGCTTCGTGAGATCAACGGGTTAGCGCCCTAGTTCACTCTACAACCAGTGATGGTAGTGAATGGTAGGCCAATGTAACTAATAGCCTAGCTCCAGACGTGAGCAGGTCGAGACTGCCTCGCCACGCTATCTAGTCTAACACTAACAGCCCACCTTTATATATTAGTTTCTAGGAACTCGCCAAGCCGGTAAACTTCACAAATTGTTATAGTTTGTAGATACACAATATACACAAAGTCTCGAGCTGATGCGTGAGCTAATACCACAAGAATCAAGGTAAAAACGGAGCTGTTTCAGCTGGCTGCATAGCAGTAGCAGCCATGTTCCTCACTCTTCAGACACTTAGCTGGTTTATCGGACATATCGAGGAGTCGAGAGGCTACCGCATGTGGAGTAAAGCTCAACTTTTAATGTCCAAATAAGTCTGAATATATTCATGTAGACTAGTCTTGTAAGCTGCCGACATCTTGCAATGTTCTTCAGTAGAGAGGGATATTTTCGAATGGAGATAGGCAATAAATTTGTTAATGCTATCTATGTCTTTCTGGAGCCTACGAGTCGTCTCAAGCGAGTCTGGATAATGAAAGTCATCAGCATAAAGATGATACTTACAAGATATATTTAGAAGTATTATAATCCATGATCATACAGTAAGCTGTATTATGATCATACAGTTTACAATAAGCTGTAAATAAAAATTAAACTGTTATGTGTTATGTTCTATCCAATTAAATTAACAAGTAGCATACTAAATATCTTAGGTCTCAGAGAGAACTTTTCTCAGAGGGAGGGAGAGAGAGAGAGAGAGAGAGAGAGAGAGAGAGAGAGAGAGAGAGAGAGAGAGCAACAAAATCAAATCAATGTTTTGGCTATGGTATATTGAACCTTTTCTCCTATTTATTTATTTATTTTAATATATTTATTTTTGTACTATGACAATAAATATGTACAATTCAATTATTTAAAACTACTTAGCTGACGTTTTACATTTAGCTAACTTAACATCAAATAATCTTCCAACAGCCTCCTACCTACAATATTGTGCCAACCATTCTTGTATCACATCCTTTGACAATACGCAACGCTATATTCAAAAATTAAATAATATTTGGGTGTTTTTTTTTCAGGTTAACACAACCATGCCCGGCCTAAAACCTATGAACGGATCTACGATTACGATGGGAGCAGTCAACCGACATCAGGCGGGAGTTTACCAGTGCCAGGCCAACAACGGTGTAGGTCGGGCTGCCTTTAGAGATGTCACCCTCAGGGTATTGTGTGAGTACTTTTTTTTATTACAAAATTCCATTCCATGCCTTAATAGTCTCTACATGATTTCAAATTGTCAGTGTTTTATATTTATATTTCATTTGTAAAGAACCGTGTCGCCCGGCATTATCTAGCCATTTCGGGCCAAAACGAACGCTCTATGTCGATCGACAAGGTTTGCTTTTGTTTCGTCTATATAACCTTAGTGTAAGTGTAGTAGTCAATAGAGGTACATCATAGAAAACTTGCTTAGCTTTATTTAACCTGGATGAGTGATGCAGAAGATACTGCAGTAGTGGCTACTGCATTTATTATTGCAGTATGAGACAGCCAGCGATATTTATCGTCATCCACACGGCGGAATATCCTTCGGCCGTTAAAAATTATAAGATCCTGGCGGATTTCAAAGTAGTATTCTTTAGTGTCCTGTGAAAAGAAAAAGAGAAGAGAGATAGTCCTTATTAAAAACGGAAATATTTATTCTTTTTTAATAAGGAAAAAAATTAGTTTGTCAGGAAGAATAAAAATTTGTAGATCCAGGCAGTTTTATAACCATTATCCTTCATTGGCTTTAGTAGGCGAATGATATTATTTTCAGAATCTAACGTATACAACGGCCGAAGGATATCCTTTGCCACTACTTCCCCAAAATAATTTTCGTCCTTTAGAATATTAATTGAATTGTTTTAATTTTTAAAAGGACACAAAAAAATTTTCCTTTGAACATTTTCACATTACACTAATTAGTCTGGTTTACTGGTTTCATACTAGTTTCAGATCTGCCTGGATCTAACAATTTTTGATAGCCGAAGGATATCTTTGGGCACTTCTTGCCGACAAATTCATTTTCAACCTTTTGAAAATCAATAAAATATATTTATGACACTCCCTTTTCCTGTTTCATCCTTTTAATGAGACACTGAAAGATGCTGGTTTCAAATCTATCTATATCTGACGATATTTAACAGTCGAAGGACATCCTTGGCCACTCCGTACCCAAAATTATATACGTCCTTTTGATAATTTTTCTAACTATTTCGTTAAAAAAACAAAAAAAAAAACAGCCTCACTTTCCGTATGACCTCTTTCACAGGAAATTGAAGGATACTGGTTTCAGATCTTCCAAGATCTAACGATTTTTGGTGGCCCAAGAATATCCTGTAGTGGGGAAACACTGAGTAGTGGAAGTTACCCGTTATAAGTTAGAATGATGATCAAAGAGGCAGTGTTAACTGGATTATCCACAGCAACCATCACTTTACAAACATTTTTATTTTCCTCCTAATTTATATTTACTTTATTTCGATTTATTTCTATGTTTGATTGTGAAGATTGATATTGATCAACACTCTTTAACTCGTCCATGCTTTTGCTGTTCATTCGACTTCCTTGGGTATTTTTCAACTTCGGTTCGCCTAAACATGGTTCGACAATACTTACGCACTCCTTCGACATTGTTGGTTGAAAATGTCGTTCGCCACGGTTCAAAACCGTTTGACATCAGAGTGGATGTACCTTTGTGTGAATTAGACTGAAGTTGAACGTGTCGATCGACAATGTAATTTGACACGATTTGACATATTGTGGACACAGCTTAAAATATTAAATCTAAAATAGAAAGTTAACACTTAAGGAGATTGCCAGTCTTAAACATCGTGACAGATATAATGATTTGTTATCAGTTATTAATTAATATATTTTCACTTAGTATATTATAGTATATATACAGTTTTTTTATACCAGAGAACTCTCAATGTAAAGTATATTTTATTTCAAAATGTTAAAAACAAGTATTATAAAAAAAAAGAAGAAAGTTAATATAGTATATATTTTTTCTCATGTTGAGGTCAATGCTTGAAAGTTAGAAAAGGGTTTAATATGAGATTGGAGACCAGGGTTTGCTGTATAATGGCAGCTAAATCTCGAAGTAATAGGATGGTGTTAATCCCTTTTAAAAGTGTACCGGAAATTACACCGACCCTAATTACCTACTTTTTTCAGTTCTTTTATTTTCTCCTTAATTTAAGTTGTTTTAATTATTATTATCTTCCTCCATTCCCGCTGTTTTTTCAGCGGTTTAGTGTTGGATCGTAAAACATTCCTATACTTCCATTAGGGTAATGTACAAGTTAATTACAATAAAATTTCTGGTCTACCACAAGCCAAAGAGGGAATGTCTGCAAAGTACTTCTGTTACCTATACTTTTGATTCTTTTTCTCTAATACAACCCATGGCCAATAGTCTCTAAAAATCCAAGCATTTGTTTATATTAAAAATAAACATTACCTCTTATGTGCTCTACTAAAAGGAAGAAAAAGAAAACTAGCCGTATTTTTTTGTTTGTAATAATTTTCTATAACATTCATTAATAGCAGCTCTAAATGCTTTAAGAATAAATATTAGGCCATGTTTAACGTGATGAGAATATTGACAATATATCTTACCATTTAGGAAGAAGAATGTACTAGATAAGTTCATTTTTGTCCACAATAAGATTAATATTTTGAGTGACCCATTTTGGAGTCTTAAACATCATATAGAAGTAGGCAAGTTGTAATGGCAATAGTATCCTTTTATACAACTGACATTACAACTTGCCTACTTTTACATGATGAGTATGACTCTAATATGGGTTGCCCAAGGTATTTATCTTATTGTGGACAAAAATCAACCTAGAATAGGTTGGTAGCCAGTAGGAAACACCGCCCTTCCTGTCCTTCTTGGTGTACATAAGGACACAGCCCCAATAAAAAAATAAAACTAATTAACAGATCTATTTTAAAATCGAGATTTTTTTTTTTAATCAGAAGAATTTAGTTTCTCTTCTTACGATTAGGTTATTCCTTAAATTGATATGGCTATTTAGAACATAATACGATCATAGTACATTTTATACAGTGCAGTAATGGTTTTGCAGTTCGCTCAGGGACAGCACACCTAAAAATTTATCAAGTTTCCATATTTCTTCAGAGACTATCTGTGTGGATTTATTTATTTTATACCGTTATGAAGCTAGCTTAATATATTTCAGAAGAAGAGGATCTTTATCAAATAATCGATCCACACTTCTACGCAAATTTATGTGGTCTCATTAACGTAATAAAGGAATTTTATCATTGCTGATTTCCAGACATTAAAATAGGTTATTAAAAAAAAAAGAAAATGTGTGTGTGTGGGTGTGTGTACATATTTCTTAGTTTTATTTTTTTTTTTACCAGGAAAAAGTAACTTGTAGGGATTAAACAAAATAATTCTAATTAGGTTTTGAATAATTTCAATATAAATAGAAAAGACTCCAACTAATAAAAAACCTATACAACCAACAAAATCCATAACTATCTCTACCTGAAATAGTTTTACCTTGATTTCCTAGTTCGGAGAACAAATTTGGGAGGGGGGAGAGGAGGGACTCTAGTAGCTTACATGGAGGATTTAGAAAAAATATATAAATAGTATTCATATTGCATTAAAAATTAGAAAATGTAGTCCTCGATATATTTTTTTTATTTTCATTGAATAAAATTATGAATAAAATTGAATAAAAATCAAGGACCTAAGATCATTTAAATATTTAAAAGATATTTCCAATATTTAATCAAATGCTTAAAACATACCAGTTTTATTTACTTACAGTTTTCTTTTCATTAGGGATTTTCTGATCTGTACACAACAAATAATGCTTTGCATACCGTTTGAAAGATTGTTTTGAAACATTCCTCTTTCATTATCAGTATTAGTTTTAAACCTACATAAAAAGAAAAATACTGAAAAAAAAATTTAATATGAAACTTAGTGTGACAAAAAGGCTGGAATTTCAGGTACATGAGTAAACCCTGGTCCAGCCGCTCAATCGATTTAAGATGTGCTCCCCAACTCTGTTGCATAACAGATATTAGCTTTTTTTGATAGTTTGTTCGCCTGCGATGAAAATTGTTTGTTTTGGCGATAGCCGCAGATGATGTAGAAAGTGGTAAGAAAGGAATGAAAAACCTACCAAAACCTTAACCTTTATTGGGTAAAACACCCTTAATGGTGTCCAAAGTAGAGAATCAAAATAAATCACATCAAATAACCTTTACTCTTCGTCACTAATCTACTAATTCTTGTCATTCGGTATCTTTTAATGATATTCCATCTATCCCGGTTGATCATATTTGCTACCTAGGAATCCACTTGGAAAAACGACTTATATTATTTGGAACCCACACACTAGAATATAACGCCATCTACTAGACAAACGTTGAAACCTGATTAATTACTAGACTCATTTACACGAGGTTTAGTTGAGCTCTGGGGCTCCATCAAACCTTCCGATTCTTCTCGTATCCAAAATCCTCAATACCCCTTACCTTGTCACAAATAAAATTATCCATAAAGATCTTAATGTTGCATATGTTGCTGATTTTAGGTGAATATAGAGATTCTTCCCCCCTTCAGATTCAAGGGATCTTTCTTCAACTGATTTTTAGATTTTCCCTTGTTTGGAACACTGCGAAATAGGCCTTCCAAGGCACAGAGTGTCACAATATTTAGTTATAAAGATACTGCAAACGGATGGCAACTACTCTAGTGTAGTTGTAGTTGCAACTAACAACTACATTTGTAGTAAAAAGATAAAAACGTCTAACGGGTTTTTTGAACTAATTCTTAGTGGCAGTTAAATGTTAATTGGCAACTCTTTGTATAACAAAAAAATAATTGCAAATTTTTAACTAAAAATTGCACATTTAGGTAATAGTTTTAACTACTTTTGCCTGACTTAGATTTTCCTTTACTCCTCATTTTTACTGAATGGGGTAAAAATTATTTTCAGGTTAAGACGAGTGTATAAGCAGTGTAGGATCATATTTTATTATTGAGAATATTTTCAAAAAAATACTAATAAATTATATGTATCGCTTAATTCCTAGTCCTATTTCAAGATTTTTTTTTCTACTATATTACCTCTAGGTGGTAAGATCCAGCCAGACTTTTACCTTTATTGACCAGCTGTGAAAATTTTTCAAAAATAGACTTGGCTAGATTTGGAATTCTACGCCTCAAATATGCTCCCAATATTTAATTTGCTAAAAACAAGTTTAATTTCTCAGGAAAACAAGAAAATTATCAAAACATTTTTTTTTTTTTTTTTTTTTTTTTTTTTTTTTTTTTTTTTTTTTCAAATCGACCTTTTATTTTTGTCATGGAATACTGATTTTAAATACCATCACGTTGAACTTAAAACAATACCTCTCCACTTTCATTGAGTCAGAAATGCGTACAGAGAAGTGAAACCTGAGTTCTCCTTTGAATTCATTAAAGTTTTAAACATATTTAGGCAATCTTGTTAGTTTATTTATTAATAGCCGATAAGATTTTTTTTTTTTTCAATTTTATTTGAATTGGTAAAATAAATAGTTTCTTAGAAACTAGAAGCTCGATCATTAATCATTGAAGAAAGTTTATTGTTTTATTCATAACTTAATTTCATAAAGTCGGTGGTATGGTAATAATAATAAGATGAAGCATGTTTATTTGGCATACGGTTTAATAGCATTTTATGGAAAAGTTATATAGTCAAATCGTCAATGAATTGATTTCTTTGTCGACAAATCAAATTTTGCCTGAAGTTTATAGACTTCATTTCGATTGTTGGGTAATCTTACCGAATGAAACTATAAAAGAAGGTCGTATACTCGCTAGTTCTGGAAGTTTATGGGGCTGAAATAATGTATGACATGGCTGAAATAGGAAACATGAATAATTCCAAATATATTAGTTCAAGAGAAATCATAAAAGAGTGAGTAGATTTTGCATTACTAAAACATTGTGACCAGCATGTCCAAACAGGCTCGGGTAAATACGTTTCGGTTTAAATTTTGATTTGGATTGCCTTAAAAGTACTTGGTTTTTTTTTTTTTTTTTTTTTTTTTTTTTTTTTTTATATCTAGAATTCCATTTTTTTTTCTCAATATTAGGACGGAAAACATTTTTTTTTTAATTTCCTTTCTTCTTTCGTTAACTAAACTCATTATTGATAATACGTTTACTGTAGAAATATAAGAAATTACTAACATATGCAAAATATACATTTCATTATAATTACATATAGCGTTTTTTTTTTTCTGGCTCACAACTATACACTTACTATTTTTTTTTAGATTTAGAAATTCACACGTACGACAAACCCACAGTAACAGGAACAGTAACGACATCTGTACGCAATAGTTTGCATTATACAGTTGCTCAATATCCGACGCTTTAACCGAGGTGTCAAGAAATGTCGCCGCTAATATTTTTATAGCTGTAGGAACGACAAAAATGGTTGTCCCGCATATGGTACTGGGAACATAGCAATGTAAAAATTTAATTTATCGATTCAGAAATATTATTAGATTCTACAGCATTACGAAAGTTAAAATGGGGACATAATTTGTAGGTGCTGTATGTGTTGTGTTGTATCAGCTTATGCTGACGATATTGCGATCCAAAGCTCCTCGATCAGCACTTCAAAAGCCCTTCAAAATATACAAGCGATGGCTCAAAAAATTTCAGAATCATCTTTCCAGTTTAGGTATTTGTATAAACCCTTTTAAAACTGAGGCCATTGTTTTCCCATCAATTCTATATTAATAATACCGGAATTTCTACTGCGTCATCTATTGACTATCTTGGTGCACAACTTGATCGACACCTAAACTTTTCCAGTCATTTCCGTCATCGTCTAAACTTCACCTTCAAACATTCGCCTCTATTTCGCATCTCCTCCGCTCTCCAAATTTATCTGTCTGCTAAAACTTCTCTATAAAGCTATCCTTCGTCCTAGACTTCTTCATGCAGCTTCGGTCTTTCGACACTTAGTCCAAGATACCATCAATAAATTAAACAGACTCCCAACAGAACACTAACGAGGACAGTACCCTTGGCGTACAAACCGAATGACTGAATTTACTTCACAGTTTAATGTAGAAAACCCTTTTCAGTACATAAAATGTTGTCACATCAAATTTCACGATATGCTTTCTACTCTGCCCAACCCTATTTTTTCTTCCTTGATTCCTCCTTCAAAGCTAACCAACTGGAATAGGACTGATTCCCGCCTTAAAATTCTCTTTTAATGTCTGTTTAATTATTTTCTTCTTCTTCTTATTATTATTATTATTTACTTTTTTTATTTATTTTTATGTTTTATTATTTATCCCCTATTTATCTTTCCTTTGTTACTACCTTAATCTCAGTGTAACATCTCCACTGAACGGCGCTCTTTAATTGTAACACTGTTTTACTAACCCTCAATCACATCAAAACACCTAATGGATGGTATTTTGAATAACTATGTTTAGATACATTATATTTCAATGATATATGTATCACTGTCCTATTTTTTTAAAAAATAAAAATGATTTCAATAAAAAAAAAAGTCATTGGGCATGAACATTAATTCCAAGTCACATAATATGATTTTGTTTCTACGTATGTCAATATTCATTTTTACTAAACCTTTAAGATATTTTGATCGAGTTGGCTTTATGGGGTATTTACATTTTTAAAACCCAACGTGCAATTTAAAAATATGAAAGAAAAAAAGTCTAAGCGCAAAGCCAGCCTATGAAATTTTCGCAAAATTAAAGAGGGGATCAGATATTCGGTTTTGGGAAAAAAGTGATACTTTGTGTTTGTTGGAACTTCGTAAGTAATCTCCAATTTCAACTTGTTCTTGATAGTCCGGAAATGCATACAAACCTTTACTTTAGTTATCTCCCCGTCATATATGACAACATGAATGTAATAAAATGAGGAAAATAGAAATTATATTGAAACAAAAAAATTATAATCTAAAAAACTAAAAAATCACGCTTAAATACCAACCCGAACCAAAAAGAAGAAAATAATTTCTATTTCATGGAAGTTTGAGTTATGGCGATAGAAAGCCAGATAATCAATGATGATTAATTAGTTTGCAATAAAATTTAAGTATAGCCTAGGTTATTAACAATATAATTCAATTTATAGTATAAAAGCGTGATTTGCAACTAACTTTTGTTACGGAGGGACGGAACACCATTGAGATATTATTTATATATTTTCTAAATTTTTAGTCTCTAAACGAAATCAATAGTATTTATGATCTCGATATAAACTATTATATATATGATAAGTTCGATATAAACTTATGTAATATGAATGTATAAACTTCGAGCAATCATGTAATTGTATTTAAATTGCCGGAGTGACATCTGTGGTACCACAATCTTTTTATTCCATCTTTTTATACCATTTATATTCTTCAATTGTCTTTTATTGGTAAGAATTTTTTATCGGTAAAAAAGATCGAAATTGTATACAGTTGACGTGCAAACGTATATAAATACTTTATTTTATTCTGATTAGTCTAGCTAGGGCATTGGAACAAAGTTTTGGAATAATTGAACATATTTCTCTTTAGTCCATCGTTTCTGAGTTATAATCGAAAAACCCTTCCCTCCTATGCTCACTCCTCAGGGGCAAGGACTTTTAGTATATTTACCTTTTAACTACTCCTAATGATACCCTGAAGTCAAAAATTATTTCATATTTCACGCACTCTGGAATATAAATATTTTATTTTATTTGCATCATTCTCGTGTGGACATAAGAACAATAATGTGAAATTATTGTACTGTCGTTGGTCCTTGACATGTTTGAAAATTTTCAAGTCACTCAGATTGCTGAAAATTGGTGAAAACTACGTTGAAGGATTCCTTTAAATAGGGTTGAGTTAATAAAACGATTTTCAAACCTTCCTCCCTCTTCCCCGCCCAAACCTGATGCTATCTCGAGGAAAACTGTAAAGTTAAATTTAGTAAACATTTAAGGGTGATTGAACAATGTCCAACCTTTTTATTTTTAGAGGTTCGAAGCTTAAAAGCTAAGATCCTTGTACTATTTGTAATTTTTTTGCAATGTCAATTTCACAGTTTATCTAAAATTAACCACCATTTGGATTAGCCATTTTTGTGTGTAGACCCTTAAACATGACCAAAACTAAAGATTTGAGAAAGTTAGCGACATTCGTCGATTTTGGATCGATTGTGGCTAAACACCCAAATCAAATTCAGCTTAAGAGAATTACAATTTATTATACTTCAATTTATACGTTTTATAGCATATGCTTTTTGCAAATATGTTGAATTTTTTACCCCTCTAAAATTTTTTCCTTATCAAATGTAGACACATTGTTTTATATTATATTCTCAGGACCCATCTGGAACACACTAAATCATAAAATCTACTACTCCACTTTTTGGGGGTTATTTGACTGAACTAAGTGAGAATTAGAACAAAGTTATACAATTATTGTATTGGCATTGGCCTTTGATACGTTTGCAATTTTTTTATGTTTTTCAGATTGCTGGAAATTGTTGAAAATTATGATGAAAGATTCCGTTAAATAGTGATAAAGTTAACAAAAGCGTATTAAAAATAAAATAAAATGTAAATAAGTTATACAATGATAAAGATACAATAATAAAGTTAACAATTATAAAAATATTAATAATAATGCTTTTATAAATATAGAGGCACCCTATATATAAACATAGAGGTTAAAAATGAGATGAAGCATAATAAGTTAGATAAAAGTAATAAAAAGAGCAAGCAATCATTTAAAATAATTGCAAAAAAAAAGAAGATAGAAATGCCCCTTGAGCTTGTCGGCTAAAGAACAAACAACATGGTTAAGGGATTTAGGGGCTTTCCTGTGATTCATTTATGCATCTATAGTGGATAAATTTTCAAATAAATAGTTTAATCATGTTGACCGTATATACCCTTACGTTCTTCATTTGTTTCCGCTTACGTCTATGTTATCAAATTAATTATTATTCAAATAAACAAAGTTGAGAAAGAATAAGGGTTTCGAACGTGACTTTGTTCATTCAAACCAATATAGTACTAGCGATAAGTGTCACATAACAAATAATATTTTCCATTTAATATCTGATCTGGAAACTGTCTTCAAATTTTCGATCCGAGCAACATCAACTGAACTAGATCGTGTCTAACTACGCGCAACGCCTCGCGTTTCCCCATAACCTATCACTTTTGACGAACCATGGGTAAAACATGTTTCATGTTAAAAAAAGAGTTAAAAATAATTTATTACAAAAAAAAAGGAAAATAAAATGTAATAGAGTAAACTGTTAATAAAACGTTAAGAATTTGTTAAGTTTGCAAATAAAAGGGTAAAATAAAGTTATATCAGAAAACAGACTAGATGTAAAAAAATTAATTTATCGAAAATAAACATAAACCGACTTCAAGATTAAACCTACATGTACAATCTTGCACTAAAAAGTAAAAAAAAAAATATTTTAATTACTTTGAAACAAAGAGCATTAAAGGACAACCAACGAAATTATCGATACTTAAATGCCTATCCATAATTTATGATATTTTTTTTGGAGTCGGTGCCAGCCAAGGACAGCTTAATCCTGCCTTTTCAACAAAGTTTCAAATAGCACGAGACAATTGTGTAGTGGTGATAAAATAGATGGGAGATCTTTTAAATTACTAATTTTTTTATTTGTTTTGGCTGGCACCGACTAGTTCCATTCATAGAGGTGGGGAAATCCTAGAAATCCCCTATTTTTAGTTCGACTTATTTACACATTTTTCTCACGTTTTCAGCCTAAAATCGACTTGTTGAAGTGAAATTTATGTGTAATGTCCTTGTGATCTTATATTTTGTTCGACTCATTTAAGAATTCGACTTATCAAAGTTCGACACATCGAGAATTGACTGTATATGCAAACGATTGATTCTTTTTGTGTAATAATTTAGATTTAGTTACCATGTAGAAATATGTTTATAGTGGAAGGTTATATAACAGTGATTTCTTATTTATTGTTTTTTGATTTTTCTTAAAAAGCGCTGAGTTGATTTCAATAAAATTTTTATGAGACTACCTTTGAAGTATGACCTACCGACTTTTTTTTTTCATTTATTGATATTTAAAACTGTACAGAATAATATACAACAAGTAAATGTGTTGACAGTGAATACAATGGCATGTAAATAACTTGTGGAGAACTACTCACTAGTAGCACTTCAATAAAATCTACACTAAAAGGTCTCTAGGCCATCTTCTTTTCAGACGCCTCGGAGGATTATCAGGGATGGAGGAGGAAGCAAGTTGGGAGACTAGTGGATTGGAGTGGTTATTGAGCTTACTATGGAAGGATAGGTATCTGGTTTGGGCTAACCAAGCAACATATGGAACATTAAGGCCTTTATGGATAAGCTTTTTGGTGGCAAAGTAAGTGGCATTTAGGATTTTTTGAAGGATTTTGGATTGTAAGGATTGGATACGAGATGAATTGGATGGTTTAGTAGAGCCCCAAAGCTCAACTCCGTACGTCCAAATAGATCTTATAACAGTCATGTAAATAAGTCTTTTGTAACGAATTGGGAGGTTTGATCGTTTGTCTAGTGAATGTTGAAGTAGTCTGTATACCTATCGATTAAAAATCGAATCATCAATACCGATCCAGAATTGACGGAGTAATCGCGTAAGAAACACAAAAAACAAAATAAAATAAAAAACATACACACGAGTTAAGAACCTCCTCTTTTTTTAATTCGGTTGAAAATAGAATAAGCTATGCAATAGGTACCATCCTAGCAACCTCTTGTCATGAAGAGAACTGAAAAGAGATGGCCGAAACGTTGGTAAATTAAAAATTGTAACTTGTAATTTCCGTAACTTATTTAATAATTTCTAATGTTTTAATCCAAAATTGACTGATCAGTTTTAATGACCTTCATTATGTATTCATCCAGTCACCAAACGCACCTCTTCAGCTATTTTTATTTTAAGTCAATTATTTAAGTATCAATCGACTTAATGATTTTCCGTCCCATCATATGATGTGTACTGTAGCCTCATAAGTTATTTTTCGACATCAGTAATTTATAACATAAATATTATCGTGGATTAAAAAAAAGGGGGTTATGACACAAATGTAATCATAGTACAGTCGATTAGCCTCGCAAGACCCAGCCGCCCTGTGACAAGTATTTACTGGGTAATTCTAAGTAACAGGGGAACAGAGGAGCAACTCGGCTCAGACATCCTATTCGTCTTGTTGTGGTTTACTGATTAGGCTTCCTACCTCAGAGCGCTGCCATCCGTCAGTTAGCATTAGCTCAAATTGAAAATTTTCCTTAGCGTAATCTTAACAACGGTAACTTTTCACTGCTGGATATTCTACTGGATGTTCCTATGATATTTTTTTTTTATCAACAACGGGTTTTATTTATTAATAAATTATAAAATATGAAGTAATTAAATAATTAGATGAATAAGAATAAAATATATACATCAGCATACCTGGTGAGGACGGTGCTAGGATGAGTCAGGATGTCAGTTGTATACACTGTGGAGACGATGGACCTAGGATGCTTCCTTGAGGAACACACGTTTCGGAGGATTACCGGGAATGTGTGTGAGACTAGATGGGATATTTATGGATTCGACTGGATATGGAGTTTATTACCATCTATATCTATTACCATCAGTATCTGTTTTGGGCCAAATGGGAAACATATGGAACATTAAGAGTTTTATGGATATGTTTGTGACATATTAAGGAGCATTGAAAATTTTATGAAGATTTTGGATTGTAGCGTTCGGATACGAAAAGAATTGGAAGGTTTAGTGGAACCCCAAAGCTCAAATCCGTATGTCCAAGTGAATCTAATTGCTGTCATGTAAATAAGTGTTTTGTAATTTATTGGGTGCTTTGAACGCTTGTCTAGTAAATTTTGGATTAGTTGGAAACAACGAGCAGTTTCTTTTCTTTTAAGTCTAAAATGTATATAAAAAAGAAAATTTAAGATTAAATACATATATATAAATTTTTTTACTAGTTTTCATCTAGAACATGAATAATTTCTCTGTGGTTTCAAATTCAATTCAACAAGATTTGTCTTCAGAACTTTTGATATATGTTAAAAGCTACTAATTTGGGTAATTTTTTCCATTTCGTGTCCAATTGTTTATAAATGCTAGCCTAAGGAGAAGGCGGTTGATTGATTATGTTTGAGGGAGGGGAATGCGATATGAGACATGTTGGGGCACTAATTGCCTAGACTATGCCGGGTCACGTCGCCTGATAAGGTAATCTGTTACACACTGCCTCATCTCCCTCTTCCTTCAGCCACTGTCTTAAGCCACTTTCTAGATTTATACGTTTGAATATTGTTTTAATTGAGGTATTTTAAATGGAATAATAAAAAGTAATATTTTACTTATAAATAAATAAACTGAAATTTAGAAAAGATCTCTAAGCTAGGATGATGACGTTTAATTTTGTCATATTGGGTACATACTGTACACGACATTTTTTTCACCGGAAATCTTTTTACAATTTTTTTTATTTATTTTTTTTTATCGATACGCTTCCCCATACTCGTCGTTTTAGTGATACAAACTACAATAAATAAAACAGTAAAACATTTTTTTATTACATACCATATATTTAATATTGTCCTGGGGGGTACAATTTAATGAGTAATTATGGGGAGTAGCAGTAATTATGTGTTAGTTTTATAATTAATAACTATTGTTAATAGATAAGTATTTTATTTATAGACGTAACGGTTCAAGCTAAGTATTATCAATTCATGGTTCAAATTTTCACTGTCATTACAGGTTGCGTGACACATACAATTCCGTTTAATTTTAGTGGTTAAATCAAGTGTAAATTCATTTTGTACGTTACTTTATGTTACCAATAAATTAAAATTTTTACTGCGAATAATTTAAAATAATATATATAAAAAAAACTTAGGAGGATGGCTGGGGTACGAAACACATTTCTTTTTTTTTACCGTACTGCTCTCCGTAGAGCTTAGAAAAAAAGAGAAATCACAAAATTAAAGGAAGAAGAAGAATAAAACAAGCATTTCAGGTGTGTATCTGATAGATACGAACAAAATGTAAAGGAAAACAAAAAAAAAAAAAGAAATTGTACTTAGCTGGTTTTGGAATTTCATCCCTCAAGTATTGTGAATTTTCTAAAACTGGAGTTTAATTTTAATAATCATTAAATTTCAGATCTACCGATTTATTCACATGTCCGCCATTAGTATTATATTTCTTCTTTTTTACAAATGTGTTCATCGTTCGGCTGTCAATAGTTTTACCACTGCTCACCTAGAGTGGTGATTGTTTTTTAATAATGAAATGAAATGCTCTCTAGCACATATAATTTATCAGACTTCTAATAAATATATTGCAAAATAACTTGGAAGGATCAAAATGTTCAAACTAGAATGTATAAAACATTCAACTGATATTTTTGCCTATCACCATTAGTAATTTATTCCGAAGTACCGCATCAATAGCTGTAATAAATTTTAGAGATTACTAGCCAATTGCCTGAAGGGAGTAAAATAAATAAAGTACAAGTGGATGCTGACTTATAGTAATGGAGGATCCGAAGCAGTTCCTGAAGATGCGGGCATTAATCAAAGGGAGTTAGCTGGCTACAGATAGGAGCGTCACTACGTTACTTCCTCAATCACAACAGGTTCGATCCGATTGTCAAAGTCTACCCATGAATTACTGTTCCTTGGGCGAACAAGACAAATGGCCGCTGAGTAATCCGGATGGCCCCTTGATTCCGTGATTCCTAATGGTGTGTAGGAACTGATGTGTGGCCAACTTTGTCTCAACTGCCACCCATTCTTCTTTAGATTGGAGAGACCTTTCTATTATTTGAAAGCGACCGTACCAAGATGGTCTTAGTTATATTATCATTCAATATTTACTTCTAACATTTAATCATGCACTACCACGATTATTACTCTGTATTTTTTTAATATTATTTAGGTCGTTTGTAATAGCTTTATAATATTTAGTATATTTTTACGTTTCCTACGTAAAAACATCACTATTTACTAATGACCTGAAAATATATCAAGTGGTATATGGCATTCAGATAGAAAAGAATGCCATAAATTTGAGCTCTCTGGAAACAATAGTTTTTTAATGGTGTAATTTTGAATATACGAAATAAGGACCGAAAACATTAGTTTTTTTTTTTTTATTTTTAAAAGCTTATAACTCAAAAACCAAAAGTCAGAAAAATGTAATATTTTACATTTTTACTAGTCTTGGTAAGTACAGCTGCTATACCAAAAATCATAGAAATCGGAGCGGTCAAGGTCCAAACCATTGGTTGATTTGAAATGGAATGACCCTAAAGTAATGTGTATTTCATTATATTTTATTATTCTACTGTAAATAATAAGTCTAAAATTAATGTTCATATTAACATTATAATCTAATGAGATCTTGACCCTTAAAAGTATCTTGGATGTTTTGATGTCATTTATTATATCGAAATTACGTAGTAAATATTTCTTGGTGGGTCGTACTGATCATTTTGCAGCAAATGAGTAGTAGGAAAAATTAACATTTTTTAATAACGAAATAACTAAAGAAAAATTAATGATAAAGACGAATTTGTATGTTATATAAAGGACAACAATGGTTGCTTATAATATATATTTATATATATGTTAAAAACATGGCGGCAAGTGTACAACAATTGAAAAATGCCTAACAAGTTTTAAACGAAATAGCGGAATTTAAAGTACTGAGGAAAGATCTAAAAAACAAGTTGATCATCCTCATAGACGAAATTCGAAAAACAGTGCATGACACCTCAGAATTTCAAAGTCAAATCCCTGAAAGTCAAGGTAACCTAAACCCTTCCTATTCAGAAATGATAGTTCCTCGGGCTAAACGAAAATCAGCCAGTCTAATTCTGAAAAGCAAGAATAATGATAGCGTAGATGATGTCAAGAAGAAGTTCAAAGGCAGTATAAAACCAAAAGATTTAAAAATTGGGATTAATAAAATATCTCAAAAAAAGATTTTGTGATTATCGAAACAAATTCTGAAGAAGAGAGAGGAGTAATCTCTAGAAAACTTGAAGAAAATAACAACTTCCATATAAAATCATCGAAAAGGAGAAATCCAAGGCTTATTTTTAAAGACGTCGACGAAGATTTAACTACGGAAAACATAGTAGAACATATTGTGGAGCAAAATTATGGACTAAAAATTGAAGGTAATTCTTTACGACCAGTTATTTTCCTTAAAAATGCAAGATCCAGAAGGACATATGCTGTCATAGAAACAGACGGAATTACAAGGATCAAATTACTTATCAATAAGATAAGTTTAGGTTACAACAAGCATTGGGTCGAGGACTACTTTAGGATCAGGCGATGCACTAACTGCTGGAAGTTCCATCACTCCATTAAGGATTGCAACCAGCAGGTTAAACAATGTCAAAATTTCTCTACTTACAACCGACATCTTAAACGAGATCGATTTCAAATTGACACCAACCATTCAGCTGTTGATGAAAAAGTGCCCCTCATCCATCAGAGAAGTAAACAAACTCACTCAAAATACAGACTACTAAATTAACAAAACAATAGACTTACTACAACACTCCATCATCCATTCATTCTTGAATATGGACTTAAAAATACTACAAATAAACACACATCATTCTAAAATTTGTACGGTCTACATAAATCACTTTATTCAAGTCAAAAATATTGATATAACCCTCATACAAGAACCTTATACTAAAAACAACAATATTACAGGCTACAATCATCATATACAGATTTATCAAACACATGTTTCCAAACCAAGAGCTGCAATATTAATAAACAATAAATCCATGCAATCTTACTTACACAACACAGCGACCCGGAATTATGCACAGTTGAAATTACGATTAAGCAAAAGAAATTCCTATTTATCAGCACTTACTTCGATGAAACCCTAGACATTGAAAACGACCTCGCCAAAATTTTACCTATTATAAATTATTATAACAACCACTACATTATTCTAGGAATAGACTCCAACAACAGATCATTCTTCTGGAATGACATCAAAATCAATCCCAGAGGTCGAACCTTAGAGGCATTTAACATTTCCCAAAATTTAAGCTTAATCAATAAACCTTCAGAATTAACAACATTGAACAGACCAAGAGGTAAGAGTAACATTGACTTGACAATAAGCAATAACAAAACGACAAGATTACTGAGGAACTGGAAGATACTTAACGACTGTAACTTTTCGGATCACAATTCTGTAATACTACGAAATTAGCTGGCAAAAAAACGGACATAACCAAAATTACAACTGTTTAGATAGAAAACGCTACAAAACCAAAAATATAAACTGGGAAAACTCTTACCTTCTAACTTAAAAAACGATTCAATATACTCGAAACGGACTCTAATACACTAGATACAAAATCAGAAATCGTCGACATTATCAACAATTATAAAATGGACAAAATTATCGAAATTTTTAACAAAGCGATTGCTAAAACTTGCAATACGACGTTTAAATTAACTAACAATAAATTTACAAAAAATAGACCTCACAGAACAGTACCCTGGTGAAACGGAAAACTAACTGAACTGAGGAAACAAACTAACAGACTTAGGAAATCTTACCAAAAAACAAAAACTAACAAAGACAAGAGAACATTAAAAAAACAAGTGTATTTGGACTGCAAATACAGATACCAGGCACTTATGGAAACATCAAAAATTGATTCTTGGAAAAATTACTGCTCAGAAGAAACTAACCCCTGGAATTGGTCTCATAAATATGCAGCAAATAAATTGAAAAACCAAGACATTCTACGAACTGTACAAACAGACAATAACGAACACACTAAAGATTACAAGGGAACGATTACGAACCTACTAGATAACTTGATTCATGAAGACAATTCGATTGACATTACTCAAGAACAGGTTACAATAAGTACTAACGCAAATACACCCTCTGATTCAAACAATGACCATCTCCTTGAACAAATTGAAATCCTACATTGTATCAAGAACTTAAATAAAAAGAAAACACCTGGACAGGATAAATTTAATACAGACATTATACAACAAGTTACAAATATTTATCCAAACTTAATTACTAAAATTTATCAACTGATCTGGCTCAAAACACAAATTCCGATAACCTGGAAAAAAGGACTCTTACATATAATACCAAAGAGAGACTCTAAAAAGTTACGTCCAATTACAATCCTCCCAATTATGAGCAAAGTCCTAGACAAAATAATCAACGACCGACTTACCCGCTTCAAGACTTGTTAACACAAGTCCTATATTACCAATTTAGTGCTATCTAATTTTATACCCTGTTGAATTTTGTATGTATTCCTCTATTGTATGATAACTTTCGTTTCTGATAAAAATTTCTTTAAGTTGTGGGCCTTTTCTTTGGTCATATTGCTTAAAAAATCAGAACCGCCGTGAATAGTTTGTGTACCCAGCACTGTTATCCTCTCTTTGACAAACCTTTTTCAAAGAAACACAATGTGTCTTGGATCTTCCAGGCATTGGCATTTAGGACACATGCCACTTTGAGCTAGTGCCATTAAATTGAGGTGTTTATTAGTTCTGCCATGGTTAATCTTGAGTCGATTAAGTTTTACTAAGCTTGGGCGGTCGAGATCTAGCCTTTGAGTCACAAACCATGGGGTCAATGCTACCTTTTGCTGCGCTGCGTAGTGGTCCTTTCCTTTCAGTGTACTTTCCCAATCGTAATACCTTTGCCATTCTTCGATCGCGTTACATTTGATCTTTCTTATTAAGTCTGTTGTTCGGATTTTAACATTTATCCGGTGATGCTGGCGTTGGTTGGCTGTTCTATCTGCCGTTTCATTACCTAAAAGCCCTACGTTTCCCGGTGTCCATTGGAAGAAATAATTGTTTTTCGGCATGTGTAAGAGAGAAATAATTTTAATAGAAATGTAATTATATGATTTTGTTTGATGTATCAGTTTTAGATGTTGGCATGCCGAGGCGGAATCTGTTAGGATAACTATATTGGTATTTGCTAATATTCTTTCACAGTATATTATGGAATGAAGGATGGCGTAAAGTTCTGCGCTGAAGATACTTAGATTCAATGTGACTGAAAAAGAGAATTTCTGGTTGTTCGGGGGGTCAAATAGGGCGATCGAAGTTCGGGTTTGAGTTTTTGATGCATCAGAATATATTTGGTGGTAATCGGGATATCGTTGAGCTATTGTTTCCAGTGCTGCTAGTTTCAGATGCAATGAGGAATACTGAGATTTATTCTTTGTTTTACCAATTAGATTGGGATTACTATTTATTTTAATTAGACATTTAGTAGATGGTGTTGTGTATTCCTGAGAAGCTTCAGATTTATGGAGTGATTTAAGCAGTGGTTGAAGTTCGTTAATATTTTCTTCTAACTTCTGACAGAAAATATCGCCTTTGTGAATTGCATTCCCAACCGGGGGGTTAGAGTCCGAATAAACTTTGAGAAGGTATTTTTTAGCTAACCACGTCCTTCTAATGTTTAACGGCATTTCTCCAGCGGAGGCCTGAAGTGCATTAATGGGATACGTTTTGAAAGCCCCTAGGCACAACCTAATGGCACCTGATTGCAATGTCTTTAGCACTTTGATGTAGGGGGATTTTGTTTCATTGTAAATAACAATGCAATAGTCTAGGGCGGACCGAATAATTGTTTTGTATAATGTAATTAAATTCCGAGGGTGTGATCCCCATGATACTCCGGCTAAGGATTTTAATATGTTTATATTATGAAACGACTGTTTTTGAATCGTTTTGATGTGGTCTCTGAAATTTAGTTTTCTGTCTAATGTGACTCCCAAGAATTTTAGAGTTTCTTCGGTTCTTATAGGGAAACTATCGTTAAACAGCTCGAAATCTGTCATGATAAACTTTCTTTTCCTTGTAAAAGGAGTTATACTGCATTTGTTGGGATTTATTTTTAGTTTCATATCCAAAAACAGTTCATTTAACCTGTCTAATGCTGTGCCTATTGTTTGTGTGCCTTCTTCTGCCGTATTCACTGAAGTGTAAATTAAGAAGTCGTCAGCAAATTGTATAATTTTACAATTATTAATTTTGGTATTGGAAATATGTTCAGTGTACTTTTGCTAAGCACGAGATGAGAGCGATAGGACGGTATGAAGTTATTGTGGATGGGTCTTTACCAGGTTTTAGAATTTGGGGATAAGATAATGTTACGCCAATCAGGAGGGATCATTGCTTCGTTCCAGAGTTGGTTTTATGCTGTGAGTAGGTGTTGTTTCATCGTTATTTAATTCTATATTTTCATAGAGTAAAGACTTATGGAGAAAAATGCCCACCCCTCCATATCTATCTCGTCTGTTTCTTTTTATTATATTATAGTTTTGAGCATGATATGGCCTTTTATTATCAAACCAAGTTTCCTGCAATAATGCTATTTGTATTTTATTTATATTAAGATAATTTTCGATTTCGGAGAATTTATTGTTTATGCTTCGACAGTTATGTTGTAAGATTTTCAATCTGTAATTATGGATGCTAATTCTATTATTGGTCATTTAGGCAAGGAAGGAATAGACTGGGTGTTTTCGTTTTCTGATTAATGCCGAGACTGGAATGGTTTAAATAAAAAAGTTGTGATAGATAGTTAGAAAGGTATTTGTTAACAGTAAAAGGGATCAGAATTATATACGTTATATATATATATATATATATATATATATATATATATATATATATATATATATATATATATATATAAAATGCAAAATAGAACGATTATTATTAAGTCTTAAGTATTTGTTGAGTGTATTAAGGTTTGTGATTAGGAGGCACATTTTCATTTTTTGTAATGCTGATATTGACTTTATTATATCATTTTTTTCCTGCACAAAGTTGTAAAAGGTTTGTCCTATAATATTTACTGTTTCCTCTTCTTTTTCTATATTTTTAATTTTATTTATTAAAGAATTCAACATATTGATATATTTGCTATCCGAGTTGACTCTATGGGGGTTATTTGTTATTAAAGGAGAGGATATAGTTGTTGGCTTATACATTGGGGCTACAGTGGTCTTAGTCTGATAATCAATAACGGTGTCATTATATTTTTTACGTTTTATATTATCTTTATTAATTTGAAGAGAAGAATTTTTTCCAGGGTTTTTAGTAACGTCTCTGTCATACCGGTATGGGTTGATAGCTGAGAATTCACTATTTAAGGGTAACTGAGGAAAATCTAAGGTGAAGAATTTGTTATATGTAGGGACCGGAAATGGACTGTATACCTCATTAAAACTAAGAGGTTTGACTGCCATTGCCTCTTTTATTTTATTTTGTCGAATTGCTTCAGGGCATTCTTGGTTTGTTGGGAGGTGTCCGTTTTTGCAATGTATACATTTTATCTCATTGCCGCAAAAATCTGATTTGTGTTCATTGGAGCCACATTTTAGGCACCTCTCTTTTCCTCGACATTCCTCTTTTGTATGCCCATATCTTAAACATTTTTCACAAAATAGATGTTTGAAAATATACGGGTGAACTTTCCTAGGCACTAAATTAAGAGTGATGTTTTCAGGAAGCTTCTGAGCATGAAATACAATTTGAATAGGTTCCGTAGGTACTGTTGTTACATTTCCATCGTGATTTTTTATTCTTATGCTATAACGGCGAACTTTAATTATTTTTTCATTAGAATGAATTTCGCTGAGAATTTCCTCTTCTGAGAGAGATGGGTGAACATCTCTAATAACTCCGTATTTTAATACGTTGGTGTTTGGAATAAAAGCCCTGAGTTTATTTATTTCAAGAAATTGATTTTCTAAAAAGCGGTTGGCAAGTTCCTAAGTTTTAAAGTTAATTTCTATTTGGAACCTATTTTTCTTTTTAACAGAAAAAAACCTGCAAATTGTTTAATCCTAAGGTTCTACCGATTTTCATATCATGAAAGCACGATATATTTTCATCAACAAATTTTTCAACTATCACTATAAACGGTCCTTTGAAATGTTGGAGATATTTGTTAACTACTCGGTCTTTATTTCGAATTAATGTCATGTTAATATCAGGGGGAATAGCCCCCTGACTACTTTCTCCCATAATCTATACGACTTTAGTTAATTATAAATGAGTAAAAAAATACTGGCCTAAATTAATAAAAATAGAATATATAAACAGATATCTGGCCTGTAAACAGCTAGCTGGAGGTTTAGAAAATAAAAAAAAAGGAAAAAGGTAACAAGAACAACACGTAATAACGCTTACTATATAACTGATTTATTCCTCTTAGTAATTCTCTTTATATACACTTTGGTTTGTTTACACTGAAGGTTTAGGTATTAACAGTGATATTGTCTTACTCCAGACATTAACTCCCCCCTGCCAGTTTACGACATTCCTCGTAAACTTTGTACCCCTACATAAAGATATATGAACAGTAATTAAAATGAATGGTACAAAATAAAACAAAAATACATGATACTTCACAAAAATAATTTAAACAAATGACATAAGAAATTTACAAGCTATACACATTGGACTTAACCAAAAAAAAAACAACAACAAAAGAGCACAATAGCAGTACTTGTTGCACTTAACATAATATATAAACATAAAACCTCTGATGCTCAAAAGTGAGGACACTCCAGACCAAATCAGGGGCTCTCTGGGATTTTAAGTTGCTCAATATGCACTGTTCTCCGCTTAATGGGCTCTTTTAAGTTCTCAATAGTGACTACGTTATGTTCCCTGATAACTACTACTTTTAACGGTCCCTCATATCTCCGCAGTTCCTTATTTCTATTAGACGATAACTTCCTATAGACGATAGTCCCTATTTTAAGGTCACCCATTCCCTCCTTCACTTTTAAATTTTCCCGGGCTACCCTCTTTTGTTTTTCCTTTTCTATTTTTCTCCAAACATCCACCCACAATTTTTCCAATTGTAAATGGTTATTTACTATTGCCCCTGTTACATCCCCTTCCACCGATGTGTCTTCCCAATTCCGACGACGTCCCCAAAGCCCAAAGAGGATTTCGAATGGTGAGAAGCCCGTGGTAGAATGTATTGAGTGGTTGTAGGCCGCGACCGCCTTTGTCATAGCCGTTCTCGGCTCCAGTCCATTCTCCACGTGATATACCCTTAAATGATCGCTCAACGTGCTATGGAGCCTCTCAATCCCACCTCTACTCATGGGATGACCCGGGGTGTTGAGGTGCCAGATTACGCCTAATGTCTTCATTTCCACTCGTACATCCGCGTTATCAAACTCTCTACCACTATCTGATGATATCCGATCATAAAAGTGGAACCACATCCTTAGTGCCCCTAGTACAGCCTCAGATGGCCTCTCTTGGATCTGGTATGCCATGGCAATTTTACTAAAGAGATCTTTCATAGTTACCCACTTATAACCCCTGCAGGTGAAGGTGTCAATTTGTAAATCACTAAGTGGTGACTCTGCAGTTGGCGTTTCCTCCTGCTTTCCTTTCGACGGGTGCCGATCATATTTAGTGGTCAGGCATACTTCGCAGCCTCCTATTACCTCCTCTATGGTTCTTCTCTTGCCTTTCCAAAAGTACCGTCTTCGTATCGCCTGTAGAGTTTCTTGAATTCCTCGATGATTAGTCTTACCCTGATGGTAAGCTAAAGTCACCTCTCTCTGTCGCTCCTCGTCCCTCAAGGTGTCGACCATCAAAGTACAACGGATAAATGTTCTATCTATCCACAGCCGTTCTGAACGCCACAGTCTCTTAATCTTTTCCCAGATCGTAGCGTTCCCCACGTATAAATGATGTACTTTTCCGGTTTTGGACGATTCTTTCAGTACTTTATAGATTTGATCCTCTGTAGTCCCGGGTTGCGACCAAATTGTGGTGATATGGCATTCGCCATAGCTGGTAAATTCCGCTTTCATTACGCCTGAGGTTCTGGTTTTCCAAATTATCTGCCGGCGCTTATCGTTGATAATTTCCTCTTTTTCTTTCATCTCCTACCCTCTTTCTTCAACCCTTACTTCGCCTTCTGATGATTGCCTCCCCGACGTTTCTAGGGGTTCCTCTTCATTTGGTGTCCACTTACTCAGAAATTGCCTCACGCCCTTTGACGTATGTCCTCTGTCTTCCACGATTGCATTAATCATAAGCGCACGCGATTGCCAGTCAGCTACGACGTTTTCTTTGCCCGGTTTGTACTTTATGACCATATTATATTGGCTTAAGAACTCTTTCCATCGAGTGATTCTCACCGAGGACTCCTTCAGTTTTCCTAGCAATTGTAGCAGCCTATGGTCAGTATGTACCCGAAAGGTTCTACCAACAACGTACGGTCTAAAGTGATCGATGACCCACACGATCCCGAGCAATTCCCTCTCCAATGCGCTATATCGGGTTTCTGCATCCGTAAGCCTTCTGCTGGCATAAGCTACCGGACATTCTCCCTTTTTCCCATCTTGAGATAGCACTGCCCCCAATGCATATTCACTGGCATCGGTTGTGATAGTGAATTGCTTCGTGAAGTCCGGGAACGCTAAGACCGGCTCTGCCTGAAGCCGTTTCATGCATTTATGGATGTTGTCCACCATTTGCGGCGTCACTACCACCTTCTTCCCTTTCTTTGGTTTAGGGGTTGTTTAGGTTGTACTAGGTACTCCGCCATTTCTGGTACGAACCTTCTATAGTAATTTAGCGCCCCCAGCAGTCTTCTAACACCTAGCACATCTCTGGGGACCGACATTCTTTGAAGTGCTTCTACCTTGTTACTCTCCGGTTTTACCCCTTCTCTTGATATTGAGTGCCCTTAAAAATTTATTCGCTCCTGCCCTAGGATTGATTTTTCTTCCGACAGTTTTAACCCGAATTCTCTAATTCTGCCAAAGACCTTTCGTAAGTGTTCCACATGGTGGGCTTCCGTTTTACTGAACACCAACAAATCATCCATGTATACTTGGCACATTGATTCATCTATACCCCTTAGGAACTCATCCACCAGCCTCTGGAATGTTATGGGAGCGTTTTTCAGTCCGAACGGCATCCGAGTGAATTCATAATGCCCACTCTCAAATGTGAATGCTGTCTTGTGCTGGTCTAGAGGGTGCATCTTTATTTGGTGATATCCAGCTTTTAAATCCAGTGTGCTGAATATTGTCGTCCCACTCAACCTATCTATTATATCTTCAAACCTGGGGATCGGGTACTTCTCATCCAGGGAGTTGTCATTTAATTTTCTGTTATCGACCACGACTCTATACTTTTCTTTATTTTCACCGGGTGCGCATTTCTTTTTCACGGCCCATAAAGGGCTATTAGAGGGGGACGTGCTGTCCACTATAATCCCCTCTTTCTTAAGGCTATCCAACTCCTCTCTGATGTGCTGCCTCAGGGCTTGAAAATACCTCCTCTCTTTCACGTAAGTTATCCTTTCTCGTTTTTATAAAATTTCGTGGACCGTTCTACCTGTTATTCCGAGTGTCTCACCCTCTCTGAAGAATATGTCTTCAATTCCCCTTTTAAGGAGTATCTCCAGTCCTCTGCTCGCCCGATTGCTCCAACCCTTGCTTTCCCGTCTTTCGGAAGTTCCCATCATCTATACTTCTTCCCCTCTATACGAAGGTTCCACCTCCCGTTATTACATTTAATTGATGCTCCGGTCCTACTTAAAAGATCGCAACCGATAATCGCTTGGTCTTCCCTCGGCATCTCCTCCACCACATGAACCTTTAAATTATCCCTCTCCTTGACCTATCTCTTAAGTTCCATAAATGCTTCCCCCTCTACTCTACATAGGCCCCCCAGTGTAATCAATTTACAATTACATCCCTTCATCTGGAATGCCCTCTTCCCGTACTACTTCTCTAACGCCCCTTTACATAAAATAGTACTAGACACTTCACCCCCCCAACTCTAATTAAAGGCAAACCGGCATCTCCTTCCTTCACATTATTACTCACCAATATGCGGTTGCCTCTCTGCTCACCTCCTCCTCAGCTGCTGTCCATGTCCTGGACCATCTCCTGAGCACACTCGACAAACGTGCGCTCCTTTGGCAGCCCTTCTCTCTTCCCAGTCTCTCTCGCCAAGTGTACCTTTAAGATGGTGGACAGGAATGCCATCCTTCCTTCTGCTACGCTGATTGTTTCTCTTAACTTTTCCGTGATTCGGTTAAATCTTGCTAAGAGTGCCGCTGCATATTGGTCACTAGATTGCGTCGGTCTTCTGGTTTCTCTGAACATCTGAAAGATAACCTCTTCAGGAGTCCTTCTTTCTCCTCCAAATGCCTTTTTTAACCTCTCCTTCACCACCGGCCATGGAGTTTCTTCATCCGCCTGTATCTGGTTTAACGCTACGATGTGTTCCTTGAAGGTACACACCAACGCTGCCTTCAAGGAATCGGCATCTCCAGCGTCTAACAAATTATCGGCCCTCTTCGCCTCTATACGTGTCATTAAGCGGTCACCACCTTTTAGGAAATGGTTTAACTCTCTTATCTCCCCAGAAAATTTTTCCGATTCCGAGATGGCTTTCCTGAGATCGTGCGATATCGCTGTTCTGATCTTCATTCATTCCAGAACATTTGCGTGGGCCAATGCTAGTGTTCCTTCCGGTAACGGTGGCATAGCTTGGTTCTCCATTGGAAACTTTTTCTTACAGCGTACTATTGCCAATAAAATTAAAACTTGAAAAAGAAAATAGGCCTCCGCGCTCGCTCCCGGGTTTCGGCACCAGTTACGTACGGCCGGTTTAGAAAATAAAAAAAAAAAGGGAAAAAGGTAACAAGAACAACACGTAATAACGCTTACTATATAACTGATATATATGCACTTTGGTTTGTTTACACTAAAGCTTTAGGTATTAACAGTGATATTGTCTTACTCCAGACATTAACTTATATATATATATATATATATATATATATATATATATATATATATATATATATATATATATATATATATTTCGACACATACCTTTTGTGTAAAAGGTTTTAATTATTTTAATTATTTAGAGCTGAAAAAAAAAAACTGGCCCCCTTGAGCCATTCAGCCAAAGAAAGAATAACATGGAACTTGTTTTATGGTGTGCTCTCTTGACCGTAAATGATATTTTAGATTCTTTCCATTTAGGTTTCGTTTTATTTTTCGCTTATTTGTAATTCAGTTTTCGGTTCCCGGTCAAATCCAAGTTAGTTTTTTTTAAATTTTGTATTAGGAGAAACAGAGGCAAAGCTCACTTATTATTGAGCTAGTTTTATTTATAACGTAAACTGTCAGATTACGCATAACGCTTTCGCGTTCTCCCCCCCCCCCCAAAAAAAAATTATCGCTTTCGACCGATTAGGTCACCGGTAAAACATACTGTATGTCAATAATTGGTGGGATTTTGCTGTGTTAGATAAACTACTACTACTCCATTTTGAAATATTTCGTATTTTCCATAACTTTTCTCACATTTCATTAGACCATTCTATAAATGTGATAGTGTTTACACAAAATTTACTTCAAAGGAGGTAAAATAGAAAGAACTGAGTGGATATCATCATTAAAAATGCATATATAAAATAATTTGTGTCACATTGGGTAAAGAACATATGTAAAGTATGGATAGATTTTTTCGTGATATATCACCAAAAACGTTAGAAATTGGCGTTCAGGAGAGTTAGTAAAATATACTAACTAAATAAAATACCTTTACAATTACTGATATTTTGACCTACAGGATTACTGATTTGACTAATATATTTCTAAAACCTGCTCAAGTATACAAAACAGGCACAGAATTGTAAGTCATGATACCAACCTTGTTTAATTTTCTTTTTTCCTTCTTGGATTCCTGTCAAAAGTCAACAAACTGGAATAAAAGGATGAATTTCCGTCTTAGAATTCTTTTCTTTTTTTAAATTTTGTTTCCTTTGTTTTATAATTTGTTTTCTCTCTTAATTTTTCCAATTATTTTTTCTCCTCAGTATTACATAACTAGAAGTCTTTTTTTTTTTTTTTTTTTGTTTCGTAGCTACTATAAACCACGAATTTCTTTGGCCGCGTGAGATGGTCTCCTTACAAACTTTATTACTTGACAGACAGCCTGAAGGGGGTAACCTGCCTCATGTTTCTGTGAACCATGGTTTCCATGGTATAGAGACATTGATTGTCAGACGAAATCGCCCTTCTCACTGTCTTACGTTGAACCTAGGTACGATCTATATCCACTGATCATACCTGCGTAGTGCCAGCAGGCCGTCCTAGACCTATTTTTTTTTACAAATTAAAAATTCTCGACCTCTAGGAGACTATTTTCACCATACTCGGATTAAGCTACATAACGTAGGATCATTGTCCCTTAGCCCGGTCGATGCGAGAAGCCGCCGGTAGTCTGACGAGCCTCACATTATTTAAAAGATGGTTACCTATCCAGGTGCTGACCACGCTTGACTTTGCTTAACATTCATTATCTATTGCACGTGTCTTATCTTGTTCCCCCTCTGCATTTATACGTATATATGGATAAATTTCTTGACTGTTACTATTAAATGTTTTGTAAGGTTCTTGAGGTTCAGTTAATAAATAAAAACAACTATTTTGACAATGTTTCGAAACTTTATTGTTCTCATAATCACGCCAATGTTACTGGTGGATATGGCATGAAACGTCGCCAAAATAGTTGTTTTTATTTATTGGCTGAACCTCAAGAACCTTACTAAACATGTATATATGTATATATATACATATATATAATCATAAATTTTCTTTTTATATTTTCACCAAGAATATTTTTTTTTTTTTTTTTTTAATCCAAATTTCATATTTATTTAATTCTCCAAAAAATTTGAATTTGGAGGTTTCATTGAAAATGTAAAACTTATAAGTTTTTTTTTATGATTTAAACAATTACATTTTTGACTGTAAAGTAAAACCCAAATATATAAAGTCATTGACACGTTTTTTTGGGTTGTTTCATCTTAGTTTTTATTTCTTAGTTTTACCAATTGAAAATAATTTTGTTCGAAGCATTTTTAGTCTAATATTTATGATGGTTTTAGCCTTAACTGTCCATGTGTTTAAAGTTTACTTTAAAAAAGAATATGGACCCAACTTCACAATTTATTTTATTCTAAAATAACGATCAAATATTGTTTATTAAAATTATTTATTGAAATTTGCAACTGTATACAATATAATATAAAATACATCAATAAATATTCACTGTCAATAATACATTAGAGTGACTGGGCTAATTCAATTAGATTTTTCTTTATCGTTTAATAACTTTAAATCACTAAAGAATTAAAAACATGGATTTAATATTTCACTATAAGTTCCATGAAAAGATTAGTTGTTGGTTGACCAACTTTTAGTTTCATTTTGTTATAACAGTGTTGCAAAGGAGGGCCGGGATCCTGAAATGCTTAGGGGTCGGGCAGTTGATGCTCGCAGTTATGAATAAAACAATGGTCTTAGGCAACCTCCTTTCGAAAAAAAAAAATCGTGTCCATACAAATGCACATCCATACAAATGACCAAGGGAATATTACGGTAATTTTCTTCTGAATTTATAAAACAGTTGTGAATTGTGTCGCGGTGAAAGTGAATCTGTTCTTTTAAAATGGAAGCTGGGGTCTAGTTTTTAGGTCAGCCCAACAATTACATTTCGTATTCAGATCAATTTTATTGAACTCTATGAATTTTCCTCCAGAATTTTAAATCGAACTTAATTTAAAAATAAGGTAAAGCACCTTATCCCTATTTGCAATCAAAAAATAATTAAACATGTTTTTCTTTCTGATTCTAAACGTGCTCGATACTCCTATTTTTTAACCATTCTAATTAATATTTATAATTAATTTATATTATATTTCATTTGATATCTATTATTTATATTTTTCCGATGTATATTTCATTATCTCATCAAACGATTACAAGTCAATACTTTAATAGTAATTATTTTTCTTATCATTCATGACATCACATTGCACCTTTAATAAAAAACTCTTATAACTGATACTTATCTTCCTAATTTTTCTTTTCTTTTCAATAATGTTTAAGGAGATCTAATTTAGTATTAAATCTAATATTTAGAATTTTACTTCTTTATTATAAATTTGTTAAAAGTTAGAAATAAGACTACGTTCAGAAGTTGATGAATGTAATCGATTTTTTATTTTTATTTATGACAATATGAAAACGCAGAAAAAATTAGTTTTAATCTGAAGATGGAAAAAAGTTTTCATGTAGTTGCAGTTTGATAAATTACCATTAAAGAAGTAAAATGCTGAATTATTCTGAAGTTGTTATCTGCAACTTCTCTCAGCTGCTGATCTTTTTAATTTCCGCCTGCGTCTTGAGTTTTTAATATTTTAGCAAAATCGTTGCATTCTTACCAATACATTTTTTTTAAACTAGGTATTTCTTTTAACTAGAATCTATACTTTTTTTGTGTAAAGGTTTTTTCATTCCCAACAGAAACACTTTGACAAGCTCTAGCTTCGTTGGTTTTGCTCAGATCCAAAATTTTCCGAAAGCTTCTTAATCAGAAATTTAATGGAGAATGTTTTTTTAGTAACGAGAATGACATTTGTCACTAGGACCTGTCTTTTAGGAGCTTTATTGATTTGAATGAAAAAAAGTCATTCACACCTATTCTCTTTCAACTTTGTTTATTTTGAATAAACAATAATTGTTAATTTAATTTGATTATCAATTGAAGTAATTTCATCCATTATATTTTTAAATGCAAATTGGAAAAAATAGTAGATTATAGATAGACACACCCATGATCCATTGTTTGTTCAGTCAGAGAGAAATACGAAATGAATTTTTTTTTTTTTTGAATAAGAGAAAGCAGAACATTTATTTAATTATTTGGGTTATAAAATCACATTAACCAATATATATTTAGAATAGTTTTTAAAACATTTTTCTTAGTTCTGTATTTTTTCTTGTACTTCATTTCAAATTAAATTTGTAGTATTTTGCATGATAATTTAAAAATTTTAATTTTAAAAGTTGAAAAATCAGAAATTTCTTCTTAGTTACCAAATTTAGTATGCTACGCTTTTTAATATTTTTCAATTTATTTACAAAGCTATTATTTAGTGTTTATTCTAACTAAAGGCAATTAAACACCATCATCAAACAATTATAACAAATACTATATAATTACAATTTAATAATTCACCACTGCTGTTAAAAAGAGTAAAGCGTATATAAAACAATAATTTAATAGTATTTATTCTTCTTCTTGTCGTCTATTCTGTCAACCTTGATAGATAAGCAAAACCATTTTCGATCACGAGTTATAAGGGCCCCATAATGTGGTAATATACATGAAAATTGAAGGCCGAACACTTCTCATCTTTAACATATTATATCTCGCCTCTTAATCGATTTTCCACTAGAATAAAAACAATTTTTTAGCTATTAATACGCATTTTTCATATATCATATATAATTTAAGTCTATCATCGTTGTTTATTCATTTGAATTAATTAATCGGTATTCATGATTTTTCAACACTATTCGACAGCATACAAAAATGAATAAACTAACGATACTCCACATGGAACGGTAGAAATGCCTTCCCCTGTAAACTGACTCAGCTTCCAATAAAACTCACCTCAAAAAGAAGTCGAAAAGTAAAAAATCACCTCAAAAAGAAGTCGAAAAGTTTGACAAAATTGGCAAAAATTTACAAACTCATAGTTTGCCACCCTAATAATCCACCTTAGATCAAATGATCAATATATGAGATCTACCCACCTAATAACAGCTACTTCCTCAGATCCTTATTTGCTGATGACACCGCTTATATACTAGCTCACCCACCGTTTATCGTCCGTATTTAAAAAACTTAACAGATACTACAACAAAATGGAAAATCAAAATTAACCAAAACAAATCTACCAAAACGCACCTACAAGACCACTATATATCATAGAAGACTACCATATCCCTTGGGCATCATAACATATCTTGGTATAGAATTAGACCGATCCCTCACATTTACTGAAATAAAAAATGTTCAAAGTAAAAAATATGATCAAAAAAATAAGCACTCTAATTTATCAAATCGAAACAAATTAATACTTACAAATCCGTAATCAGACCTATGATAACCTATTCATCACCAGTTTTGAGTAAGACATGTAATACAAACTTACAGAAAACTGGAAGTTGTACAAAATTATGAGAATCGAAATTACCCCAATACACAAGAATTTCCACTATGCTTTCTGATCTCAAGCTGCCCACAATCAAACAACAAATTCAGTATAAAGGATAGGTAGAAATGCCTGTCCCTGTAAAAACAGACTCATCTGCCCATAAAATTCACCTCAAAAAGTATTATTCTTCAACACAATCTGCATTCAGAAGCTAACGGCTATGTTCAAAAATTGAGATCTATGTTAATTAACATTCAATTTTAAACATTATATTGAAAATCTAATAAAATAAATCCTAAATAATAATAATAATTAGTTAAATGTAATAACAATAAACATTATATTGAAATGTAATAAAATAAATCCTCTGATCTATCCTCTGTCTGCTTTTTATTGGCAGTTTACCTTTATTTTATATTAAACAATATTTTTTTTCTTTCCTTTTTATTCCAATTAAGAGTTTATATGTTTAAAATGCACATTTTGATCAAGGGATTGTTATAATGTTTTATTTACACAAGTGAACGATTTGTATGCCGAATGAGAACACCATGTTTTTTTCGATTTCAAAAGTGAATTCTCCATGAATAAACAAACTCTTCATGAAATTGAAACAAGATTTGATTTGACGTTTTGTGGATAGTTTTTTTTTTTCAAAAAATGGTGAGCGTTGAAGTAATATAAGGCATTGTGACTTCCACAAATAAGGTGAAGATCAAGCTGTTCTTTAGATACCAAATTTGTAAAATTCAAGGTTACAGGTACTCAGCTATTATAGAAAATTGAATGCTTAATCCGAAAATTTGGTCAAAATTTGACAAATATTTAAACAGAATGGAGAATTACAGCTTTTATGGAAAATACGTGGTTTCCTCAAAAAAGGCTTTGATTTATCGTATATCAGCAACGAATTGGAATAGAAAGATGAGCTCTGCAGCATTTAGCTACATTTTTGATCTCGTTTCACTCAATTTTTTTTGTTTTTTACACTAAGAGGTACAAATTCTGTATTTTACAAATATTTTTTTACAAAACCATTGAAGTATTTATAGATGGATAAGTACAATTATCAATTGATGAATTGTTTGCCACTTCAGAAGGTATTTTTTTTTATTTGAAGACATGTTTAGAATATCAAACATTCATCACCAGTTTTAAAGAAGCGAAGGGGAATTTTTTTAAAGCTAATTGCTTAAATATTTCAAATGTATCAAATAAACTTAAAATAAATGTTTATCATTCGAAACTATTATACAAGTTGATTAAACACCAATAGTATTGGCAAATAATTCATAAATTTCTGATTGCATCAAAAATTATTACTCTTGAAAATAAGACTGAGTTGGTGGCTAACAAGTGACCCGTAATTACTTAATTGTATTTTCATCAGAATCAGCTGATTTCTTCTATTTTAGAAAAATATTTTTGTATTGCAACATTTTTAACCCTCCATAAAAATCAGCAATAGAAAGTAGGGGATATGAAAGTATCATATTTAGATATCTATACCATACAAATGAAAATATTTTAAATAAATATAATTCTGGGTCACTATCGATATATTTTGTCATGTTGGAAAATCGGTTTGTTAGTTACTAAGATTGCGTAAGAGGGCGTAGATATAAGACAAAAATGCACCATTTTGTGGTCATTAAAGCAGCATAATACGTGGAGAACTGTACAGCACCCTCAGAGAATTTAATATACGAGAAAGACTTATGCTTTGACAAATCTTACAATAGAGAATGTGAGAAGTACCGTGTGGATGAATGGTGAAAGATCCTCGGAGTTTCTTGCAGGGAAATGACTCAGGCAAGGGGATACGCTGGCCTGTCTACTGTTCAATCTGGCCTTTGAGATAACAATAAGAGAGGGATACAAGGGCAAGGGAACAACTTTATCTTTACCACGCTTGTTCAAATGTTAGCTTTTGCCAACATTGTAGGACGCGCTCTTCAGGCCGTGATTGAGGATTTTTAGCTATAAAAAGATTTTTATCTCTATTAAAGCCTCGTAATTCCCGTACTTCTGTATGAAGAGATTATTTTTTTTTCATAATCCCAAAAAAGGCTTACAATATAATTCAGTGAAGGACTCTCAAAATAAGATATGAAAACAAATAAAATTAATAGGTTTTATACTTGTCCATCAATACGGCATAGCCGATTTGTTTTACTATTCTAAAAATGAGAGTTTCAGTTCTAACAGTGGTCGAATATTAAACCGACGACCATCACAGCATTCCCCCTCAAGCTAATAACAGATCAGATGAGACACATTGCTTCCCTGACCCAAATTGTTGGCGGAAGAACAAAACGAAGGAGGAAGGAGTATTCATTAAGAAGGCGGTGAAATGTGGCGTACTAATGAGGCGATCAAGGGTGCCCTCCCCCTCCCCCACCCGGAAAGGAGAGGAAATTGTTGCAGATTAAATGTTTATTAATGAGGCAGTGTCTTCTGTTCTGTTGCGGTTTATGCTGCACGCGGGGCATTAGCGGAGCTCTCTGTCGGTCGGGCTCCGGAATACATTAAGGAATCCCTCATCTTAGGGAACTCCATGGTAGGCGCTTAGTACTCGATGAATGAAACGGAAACAGAAAACAGTAAATTCTGTAGTTTCCCTTAATATATTGTAATATGCGCTAACCAAAGGTTCCCGAATTATAAAATAAATAAATAAACTGATCAAAGCAGTTATATGTATATTTTCTTCGTTTGAATATATAGGTATAATGTAAGGAAAAAAAAAATCAATAAACCTCAAGCCTGATTTTCGTCTCCAAAACACTTGTTTCGGAGTCCTCTTCAAATTGAACCATTCAATTATTAAACTGAAGTTTTTAGCGTTTTTCTTTTTTTTTTGTTTTGTGAAAAAAAAACCCTTTAAATAATTCACTTTTCAGCAATATGCTTCCGTTACTTCACCGATTTGAACCACTTCACCACTAAATTTGTTGATAAAACCCAAGTAATAAGAAGACAAATATTTTTAATAATTTTTTATTGATATTAAAACCCCGTAAATCTCCTTAGCTCACAGATTCTCAGGCAACTTCCTCATAAAGCAATCATATTCCTCACCTACCTATACAATTGCATTCTCCGGACAAACTATTTTCCTTTGCTATGGAAGCACTCCATTATTCCTTTTTTTTCCTAAAAGCGGGCAAACCTCCCATCAAACCTTCATCTTATAGACCAATTAGCCTTCTCCCAATCCTTTCAAACATTTTTGAAAAGCTCTTTCTAAAACGTATCTTACCCATCCTTGAATCACAAAATATTCCTTTCCACCAGTTTGGATTCCGTACTAGTCATTCCACCGTCCAACAAGGAGTTGTTGACCACAGATCCTCCTCACTTGAAAGCAAACAATATTGCTCCAGCGCATATCTGGACATAGCGCAACCTTACGACTGGGTATGGTATGCCGGTTTGCTTTTCAAACTGAAAACCCATTTACCTCTATCACTATTCCTAGTTCTCAGACCCTACCTTCCTAACCATTATTTTCGAGTTCGCTGCGGAACGGAGTACTTTAACTGCTACACAATATAACATAATTTTAAATCTTTTTGTTAATTTTTTGTATTGTTCTTGATTTAGAAAAAAATACTATAACATGATAAACAATAATCTTTTTTATTCATCATCAAATCAAAATCAATTTTTAAATCCCAGCGCTGCTCTCTCAACTGTGTCACTTGTATAATAAGAACCCAGTGTAGGAGTGCTATAGCACAGTCATGGCATGAGTGGAGAAGCTAGCCATTACCAGATCTGTTAATTATTTGTCTATTTGTGCCAGGAAATTTTTACTCTCTCTTTTGAATCTACCATCTAAGAGCCACGACTTTCAACTTTTTTGCTGGGAGTGGGATTTCATATTTGCCGAGTACATGCGCATTCTCTGGCTACGCTGATCTTCTCTCTCCTTACTGCCTTTCTACTGCGTGGGTTGTCCTGGAACCTTCTTATTCTTAAAATTCAAGAGGTGATCGGTCTGTAATGTCAGTTTCAACTATTCCCAGTTCCTGAAGATTTTTGGTCACTTCCACTAACCAAGATGTCTTAATCTTTCTTCTCTGTCAGTAGGAGAGAATCTGGCTAGTCGATCTGTCTGGATTCACTCTCGAAAAGTGCCGGTAGGTATGCCGTCTCTTTCTAGCCTCGTCCGTCATCTTTTCTGTACAATTATAGAGTTCCTGATTGGGCCGTCTTCTGTATTCACCATCTATTTTAACTGAACCCATTATCTTCCTCTCCTTGATCTCTAGCTATTCAGTTTCGCCTTTTCTGTTGAGGGCCAGACACTCAGATGCCTTCAGAACTTCGGGGCAGAAAGTAGCACGATACTGGATAAGTTTGGTATTACAGGAGACACACCTCTTGTAAATGTCCTTGGTCAGACGGTATGCTTACTCGAACTTATTAATTCGGGTTGTTAGGGCTACTCGTTCTGAGAGATTAGGTTCAAGCCATTCTTCAAAGTACTTAAAATTTGTTGAATTTCTGAATTATACCCTCTTCGAAGTACAAATCTTTAGGACTCTAGCTGATGTTGGTGAGATATTTAGTCTTCTCCAGTGACACTTGCAATCCCATCTTGGCCGCCTGACGCCGGAGTATATTAAGCTGCATTATTGATCCTTCTACCGAGCTTGATGGATGTGCCAAATCGAGTTCCTCTCGCCACTCCCTGATAACCTTCTCCGGTGCACAGTTAAAGAGAAGGGAAGAGAGTGCCTGTCTAATACCCGTCTTAATCTCAAAACTTTCCGAGATGAATTAAACAATTTTATATTGAATTACATAAATTATTTAAAAACAAAATAAGTGAATTATATTAAGTATAATATATAAAAACTAACTATAAAGTTTATGTTAAATTCATTTAATTTTTTTTTAAATTTTAAACATGATTATAACTTCATTAAATAAAATAATATTTTATATATAATGAATGCATTTAATATTGCAATATATATTAAATGAATATGTGTTAATTGGGTTTTAAAAATAATAATTGAAATGCTAATTCATTTAATATTTTGTGATTCTTAGGAGATAAGTTGTCCTGGAATAAAGTTTATATAACATTCCTTACTTGCCTACAATACTCTTCCCACTATTAAGCCTTCACCATTATTAAGTATTATTATTCAATAATTTCTTAAGCCCATAGTTTTCTTTTTAGTTGACTTTTTAATCCATAATCGAATTTATTTTTCATTAAATATTATTATTATATTATTGCCTTTAATTAAATTGACAATTATGCTTAGTATGTAACAAACCAATTAAAATGGGCTGCAATGTTATTTAATGTTAATAAAGCATTTCTTTCTATTGTAAAGTGATCATTGATAATACTTCTTCAGTTATTTAATTAAAATAAAATTATTATTGCATTTTATCTTATTTAATTTATATTTTTGTTTGTTCCTGTGCATTGTTAATTTTCAACTCTGTGGCTCTAAAGTCCAGTTTTTTTTTTAATCATAATATTATTCTCAAGAGACTTTTCCAGTAATAAGTAAAACGATATTTTTAAATAATGAAATGCCCCTCATCACATAGTCAATCCGTTTTTTGAACAAGAAAATATTTTTTTGTACAGATTATGGAAAATGAATATCTTTGAGATTATTTAATATTGCTTGCAAACGTAGTTTCCTTAAGTAAAGAAATCTACGGTGTATCGTGTCTATTGGTCCATATGCTATAAGGCATAGTATATTTTAGTATAGAAAAGTTAATTATTTTTTAAAGTCTCACCAATATCGAAACATTATAGGACGAAACACTTAATAACTTTGCGTGTATTTTTATCAAGTAATTATAAATGATTATACAAATTTATAAATTTATGGGGCCGATGAATATTAAATAATTTTAATGGTTCCTTGATCATTTGCATACCTGCCCGAATAAAAACCTTCCAAAAAAACACTTACCTAAAATTACTTCTCTCTGAGTTATTACAGATCACTTTCGGCGGAGTAAAAAAGAACAACAAAAAAATAAGCTTTATTATTTTATAAAGGTATGGCAGTAAAATCTCATAAAAATATTCTTTAATTCCTATCACAGACCAAATAGAAATTTAGTCACGCTTTATGAAATATTTCAAATAATTCATAATTTAGCTAAATCGGATTTTAATAATAATGAATAAATTCATTGCATTTATAAACTAACTTGCTGAAAGTACCCTGCTCCGCTACGGTTAAGATCATTAGGATTAAGGACAACTTAAATTATTAAACGTTGTTAAACTTAACGTTGATAATTATTATCACTTAAATAAACCTAAAGAATTCCATTCTTACAATTTAAATCTGACAATTTGCATTAGTTAATTTTATATTATTTTAACAGTCATCCAGTGAAGCTTCGAGGCAGTACTACCATTTTACCCAGCTCTGATACCAGACCTTAAGATTTTCTTATGGCATACTTCAAGTAAATATAGTCTCAACTTCTTAACTTGTTTGATTTTTTCGAATAAAGTTTAGTCTTACCGTTTCTATTTTTGCGTACATATCAAGTATAAATTGTTTGAGGAGATTACGAAATTAAAGTAAATAAGGTTCTTCACCTCCTCGCTCCATCAACATATAGGCGTAAAAATCAGTTGCAGACACAGTTTTCTTAAGTGGTGTATTGGTGTTTGGGTCACGCTGAGGAAAGTTAATAATGTGCCCATCTTCTCCATGGCAGAACCTGAGACGATACTGAAGAGAATCACACGTTTGATAGAAATCACTGATTCTTATCAGTTTTTTGTCCCTGCTTTGGAGAACAATGTCTCGCTTTTCAAACACCTGACCAACAACCAAGAACAGCAACTTCTTTAGTGGTAAGAGTATTGTAATGTCCTCAATGAGCATTTGAAGGCTCTTTGTTAGCACTGTCAACTACCTGGAAATATTGTAGATCTTTGGGAACAGACTCAACAGCAACTCTGAAGTCCTTGATATACTTGTTATGTTCATGAAGAATTTTCTGGAGTAGGCCTATGTATGCAGGCTTGACATTTTGAAAGTAACCACAGCGAATGCCTCTTTCATGGATGTTATCACCAACAAAATTTATCTAAATAAAAGACGGTTGATGTTGTGTTTCAGGCATCAAACTCTCTATTCTGTGATATATACCCACAGAATACAGTATATGATAGAAGCGGTGGGTAGGTGGGGGGAGATGGCTCCCGGCTAGGAGCGCTATCCCCACCACCTTAACCCCGGCTATCCCTATCAGTACCACTGTTTGTGTCGTGTTTATTTGGAACAATTGGTAATTGGTAGGTCTCTTTTGTGTGTATGTGTTTTTTTTTTTTTTTTTTTCAATTGGAAAGAAAGGTGCATTTCAGTCGGTTTTTTGATTTCCCAGATTATTTGAGACAGACGATTATTAAGGTATATATAACTTTTTACGCTTTCCACCTGCTTTACCCACATACGTAGGTATTTAAACTTTAAAGTTTAATGTTGATTTTTTTTTTTTTTTTTTTTTTTTTTTTTTTTTTTTTTTTTTTTTTTTTTTTTTTTTTTTTTTTTAGGAAAGAGAGCCAATAAAAACTCTTGCGACCCCGTTGAAAAATATTAGGTCTTTAAATAAAATGAGATTTAAAAAATGTTAGAGATCACTAATAAAAACATTAACGAGCTTAAAAAACAACTTGATGAAAGATCTGTACAGCTTCGAAATTCAGCTGATTCATTAAGCTTCACTGAAAATTCACTATTTATCACAACAAGAAATACAGGTTGAAAAGAAAAAACAAATTTAAAGCCTACGCCGAAACGTTTTGCGGTATAAGAAGAAAAACTGCCACAAATACAGTCTACAAAAACTGTGTGAAGCAAAAGAAAATAAACTAATTAAATAGAGAATTGAAAATTTGCTTTCGTTACTTCTAAAACAATACTTTGTGAAAAACTTTTTTTCTAGATTTTCACATGTTTTAGAAGATGGCTCTCATTATTCATTATTAATCAGATCGATCGGATTGATATTTTTAATGTCCGAATCCACCATTTTTTTAAAAATATCAATGATAATTTAAATAAAAATAAAATAAGATCGAAAATGAATAAATTAGTAATTTTCTTTTGGTAATATTGTGTTTTATTTTCGTTCTTAAACTACCTACCTATGCATGAATGTAATAAATTTCTGAACAGTTAGATGGAATCTAATAAAATTGGTAAGAGTTGAAGCCTAAATATTAGACGATAAAGTTGTAAATAAGCCTGAGGTGTAACTACCCCGGCCGTACGGCATTAGTCCCTCTGCCCCTTCTACTATATTCTGTATTCTGTGTATAAACCTGTCCTCGCACCTTAAATGTTGGCATGAAATGTCCCTCTTTTATCTTTTTTGCTCCAAATTACGTCATTTGGAAACAACCGTTCTATTTTCAAGTATTATTTAGAAATGCTCAGCCTCAGGATGCTCGTAAGTACGGAGGCTGTGCATGTGTTCAGGATATTCTTAAAAGGAAGGAAGTTGTACTTTCTCGTTACTGCAGCACATGGCAGGGCTCTCGTCCTTCCATTTTACAGCATAACACCAATTTCAAGTAGACCGTTGTCCAATATCGACTGTTTTGTCTTTTGTATATTCACTTTTTGGGTCATACTGGCTATAACCTTTCCATTGAACATCTTTCATCGTGTTTTGTTACAGCTACACGTTTAACATGAGGATTATTTTCTGAGTAATTTTTTTAAGAGTTTCTATGGATTTCAGGATGGGTTTTCTTTTACTTCTGTACAGCCCCTCTAAGTTTATTTGGGTGATTCTCAGAATATGTGTGTACAACTTTTTTCCTAATTTCAGGATGATTTGTTATGTATTTCTTAATAGCTTCCCTATTGACCTCTACATGTGCTTGGATATATTTTGCAGCCGAGTCCGTAGTTGTTTGTTGCGAACTGAATATGTGAATCATTTTCTACTTATAGAAAACATTGTTTACTTTTAGATTGATGAGTTTACTTCAATGTTGCAATAGAGTCATCTGAACTGAGAAAAAGGTAGATTCTAGGTTCAAGGATTGAAATTCAGAAAGGCTAGGTATAAGTTTTCCAGATTCGAGAAATACAACTTAGGCCTGGTAGAGAAAAGCCGATTTGAAGAGGGCCAATTATAGTTCAGAACAATTATCTTGTAACCGGAAAGCTGAAGGAAGAGTAGCTGGGGGACGAAGGTGGTTAGTGGGTTGCTCGTAAGGAATATGTGCATCAAACTGTCCTTACATACTATCACCAGAGAACATAAATCTCTTAACCTCCTCTTTAACATAAGTCTTTTAATAGCTTATCGTCACAAAACAACTCAAACTTGTAAGGGTACACCTCTGCAGCCACTATGAGTTCACAGAAAGTACCATATTATAAGGTTTCGACATCGATTGTATTTTTATTTGTTTACAACTATAAGGAACTTGATTTGTGGTCAAAGTGTACGCCTTAAGCATCTAATCTTTTTTTTACCTTAGCTCATTTCCATATACTATATGACAATTAATCTATTGTTATTCAACCAATAAAAATTGTAATCGCATTTTTCGCGAATTAGCCGCGATTCAGGCCGATTTTTTTTAATTCCTTTCTTAGCGAGCACCTACGGCCCTAGAGGATGCTACATATCGAATTTCATTCCAATCCGTTCGGTGGTTTCTGAGATTTCATGTTAAATGAGTGAGTGGAATTTGACAAATATATAGTAGATTTTTTTTCAATGAATTTGTATTTATATAAAATTTAGATTTTAGGTGATTCGATAGGACTAAATGATTTTTTCTATATATTCTTAAATTTAGGATTAATAAGCAATCGTGTGTGTGTGTGACCTATAAAAATAAATCACTAAGATTTATTTGATTGTGAACCATGTGGGTCACTTTTCTTTTTCCTGTAATCTTTTTTGTTTTTCCACTAGTTACAACTTGACAATGCACGAGGAAAAAAAAAACTCAAAGCTCACTTTGAACAATTCATTGCTCTTAGTTTAAATAGGTTTAACGAGATGAGGAAGAACGCAACTGTTATTGCTCTACTTTTATTGTTGCAAAAATCCATTAAAACATAGGCTTGCAATACGGATACTTAATTGTACTTAATTATCTTTAAGTCCTTCGTACAATTTTAAAAAATCTAAAAAGTTCTTTTTATACCAATTTTTATTCAAACATCAATTTTAATTTTACATGGATTTTAATTTTTTTAAAATACATTTTTTCTGACTATTGTACAAGTAATGAACCTTTTGAATGTATAAATTAAAAATATATTAAATATTTTTTTATTTTACACTACATGGTCTTCTTCATTTTCCATTTCTAACCTGGAACAAAATATTAATTACAAGACCCTATTTGATTAACAAACTAATTTATGACTTGTAATAGATAATTAGAAATAATTAATTTAACTTGTAGCTTTTATTGTGTGGTTTGATGCATTGGCTTCTGGCACAGTTGGAACAAAGCATAGTGCACGGCACTTTGGCTTTAACATTTAACTGAAGCACCTATCACCATTACTACTATTACTATAATTACTCTCAAGTAGTCGAAATGTTTACTACTAATATTTTTTCTCTTCATATTTTATCAAATTACATTTGGTAGACTATTTCTTGGTCAATCAAAATTGTTTCTTTCCTTCTGTATTATAAAAGAAAAAAAGTGACCTGTGAAGTTAATGGCCGATCCAATATTCGATTCAATATTTCATTTCTTTCCCTCCCTCCCTGTTATGATTTCCTTCCCGCTCATAATGAAATCTTTCGGGAGGGGATCCCGGTGCTCATAATTGAAGATTGATTTATGAACCTCAAGCACCTGATGTTTCGATTTCCTGTAAAAGCCCTCAATTTCACGGTGAAAATAATAATAGCGATTTTGTGATTTATTCAGCGGCAATCGTTTTATCATTTAGTATTCATAATCGAGCATTTCTTATCGAAAAGACATAATGGAAGCCTTATGCTATGCAGTTAGTTATGCATGTTTTATCAAGAAAAAAAGTCTTGAATGACATTTAATATATATTTGTATATATATATATATATATATATATATATATATATATATATATATTATCTATAGCTAAATAAAGGTATCGCGGGTTGAAGTTTTTAAAAAGAAGCTTTATTGTGAATGACATACATTGATACAAGTACAAGTACACAGGTTATAACTTATTGCAAGACTACGGGCATGGCATCTATACGTCTCAACGTACGACGAAAGAATGTACCCGAGTCTTGGTGGGGGTAGCCTTATATAGGGATAGGGTAGAAGACGGATTAAATACATATTGTTTATTTATATCCTTAACACTATTTAGGCGTAAATAATTCCCCTCCCCCCCGCGTTCCGAGGTCTCCGATGGAACAAGTATCTCAGTGTAAATAGGTTGTTAGACTTTATACAATTCAATTGAATATTTCAGTTAATAAAAGGTTTGAACCTTGTACATTTCTTAATAACTTTTACACTAAGTGATAGCATTTTTATAAACTAAAGGATTGGAACTTATACATTAAGTTTATACAATAATAAAAGGAATAGACCTTGTACATCTCTTGTGTACAACGTTAGGATTTGTACAGTCGAAAACAAAAAGATTAAACCCTGTACGTTTCTTAATACTAGAATACGATTTTATACAATTGTTAACTTGTTAACCTTGTCCATTTCTTAATATCAACAATAAGCTTAGACTATGTTTACAAAAATACAATGTTTATACATTACATAGTTACTTACATGCTAAAGTACAGTTTTACCTGAAGTAATAACAAAAAAATAACAGAATATTCCTTAATAATAAACAATACATTTTAATATCAATACATTATTTTAAACAAAAGAAAGTAAAATAAGAGTGTTTTAATTAGTTTCTTCTATTATAACTTTACGAATAATAATTCTAAATTTGTAAATAATTAGACAATTAAATCAAAATAATAATCCAAATACTCTTCTAATTACAGTTAATAATAATTTCAAAATAAAATACATACTTTTCCCAACAATTAATCAAAATAACATTTCAAGATAAAATAATAATACAAGTGAATACAAAATATTAATTACAAAATAAATTATAACAATTGGTCAAACATAACATTACTGTGAAATAAAATAATAATTTGAATGATCTTTTAAGATTAGTTAACATTGAACATAATGATATACAGCAAAATACATAAGTCCGACTATATTTAAATAAATAACAGCATTCTAAATTTAATATAAATACAGTTAATTCCTTCAATATAAAACAAACACTTTTTCCTAATACCGTTATATTTATTACATTTTATTAAAATAAAAGGTTCTTAAGTTTTATGACGGCCTTTATTAAGACGTTATATTTATTACATTTTATTAAAATAAAAGGTTCTTAAGAAATTTTAATATTATTATATAAAATTATACATTTTTAATCAGAACCACTATCTGGGTCGTCTGAGTCATAATTATCCAAAGTATTGACGCGAAGGGATTCATTATCGTCGTCTGAAATAGATTGTTTCTTTTTCCTCTTTTTCCTAGTGGGCCTTTTAATAGTGTCTATATGGGTTTTAATCGGTCTCTTATCTTTTACTAGCACATTTCCTTTTTAAACTTGTCTCTACTTTTTATTTTCGATTGAGTATTTTTTAAATATTCTATGTCTCCTAATTGTTTTTGAATATCTAATCTTGTCTATTTTTATTTAACTTTTCAGTTCTTGTTTCTTTTCCATTATTTATTTTAGGTCTAATTAATTTGTGTAGTAGTTCTTGATCCTTATGATATTTTAATACGTATTGTTCGGTCAGGTCAATATTCTTGTCTGATTCTAATCTGGAGGTTACGAAGGTAATTTCGTTGGGTGTTAGTTTTAATTTATTATTTAAAGTATTATTGTAAGCTATGACGGCTAATCTTAATTTTTGTTGAATTGAAAATTTGCCTCTTTCTTTCCCTATTATTCTCAATAATTATTAGTTCTTGAAAAGGTCTTTCTGGTGTTGGTGTAATTTGAAATTTTGTTTTTACAGGTTTACGGTCATATTTGGTTATTTTGCATGTTCACATTTATTAATATACTCTGCTATTTTATTTTGCATTGCCGGAAAATAATATTCTTTTTTAAGTTTTTCAATCGTTTCATTTATACCCCTATGTTTAGTTTTGCCTAAATGGTAGTTGCCTATTATTTCTAGTTGCTCATTTGGGTCTTCGATGTCATTTACTATCTGTTTGTATTTTTTTTAATTTCACTGACGAATATTGTGTTTCTACTATTTGTTGAATTGTCTTAAAATAATATTCATACAAATTTTCAGTTATTTCATTAGGTGATCTGCATATTATCCCTTATGTTTAATTAGGTTCAAGTATTTTTTATAACAATGGGGCGATATCCGACTTTCCGTAAATTTTCAATTCATATCGACGTTTTCCGAACGGTTTGGTAAAATTGATTTTAGTGTTTCCCCTTTTAATGACAATTTAGTTCTTCTCTATGTTAACGCATTTTTCCGGTTCGCAAATTCGTACCTGTTCATTGCTAGATTCTTGCGAGTGAATTGTCTCTAAATCTTCCTCTGATGGTGCCTGTAGATCTTCCATTATTGTTTCATATTCTGAATTGTTTTCGTCCGCAATATCTCGGTTCAGCAATTCTTCAACATCCATTTCTTCCTCATCGCTGGTATGATTTACTTCATCAATTCCTCTAGAAAGTGCGCCGGCTACGTAATTAGTTTTTCCTTGTATTGGCTTAGCGTCGAATTCGAACTCCTGAAGCTTCCATATCCATTTCATAATACGGGTGTTACCATTTTTCATTGAGAAGATCCATGTTAAGGGCTTATGATCAGTGCATAAAAGAAATCTTGTGCCGTACTAATAAGGTTTAAAATGCTGCGTCGCCCATACAACTGCTAACAATTCTTTTTCTATTGCGCTATATTTTAGTTCGGCATTTTGTAATACTCTGGAAGTAAATGCGACATGGTGTTCTATTTCATATTCGTCCTTTTGTGAAAGTACAGCTCCAATGGCTTTATTACTAGCATCCGTATTTAGTATAAATGGCTTTTCCCAATCTGGGTATTTAAGAATCGGCGTATTGCTCATCATTTCCGTTAGTATTTGACATGCGTCCTTTATTTCTTTTGTGCCGTATATTTTGGTTTTTAAAGAAATTGAAATTGGTCTAGTGATTTTGGCGTAGTTTTTGATGAATTTTCTATAGTACCCGGTCATGCCGAGGAATTGCCTTGTTGTTTTTTCATTAAGTGGAATGGGAAATTTTAAAATAGCTTATATTTTTTTCTCGTCTGTCTTTAATCCGTCCGGGGTTACTACATATCAAAAAAGTTTAACTCTGTTTTAAAAAATTCTGTTTTGTCCATTTGGATCGAAAGGTTATGCTGCTTTAAGGCTTCGAATTCTCTTTTTAAATCTCGTAGGTGATCTTTCTCATTTTGTGAATAAATTATTATGTCATCCATGTAGATCATCGTATTTGGAATGTTTTGGATCACCATCGTCATCGCTCTCTGGAAAGTAGGAGGTGCATTACATAGGCCGAAGGGCATACGCATAAATTCAAAATGTCCATTTTCCGTGGAGAATGCGTTTTTGCTATAGATTGTTCATCCATTTCAATTTGATGAAACCCTGACGCGAGATCTATGATGGAAAATACTTTTGATCCCTTCAACCGATTTAATAAATCCTCGATATTTGGCAAGAGAAATTTATCTTTTCTTGTGGCCTGATTTAATTTTTTATAGTCGATGACCATTCTTATTTTCTTTTGTCCCGACGCGTCTGATTTTTTGGCACTATCCAAAGCGGAGAATTATACCGAAATTTGCTTGGTCTAATTATTTAATTTTTCAATAATTTTTGTACTTTGTCATTTATTTGTTTTTTAAATTGTTCCGGATACCGGTAATTTCGCGTATATATTGGGTTTTCATTTGTCGTTATTATTTTATGTTTGATTAATCCCGTTGATTTTAAATTTTCGTCCTCTCTTTTTAATACTTCGCCATGTTGGCTTATAATATCAATCAGTTCCTCTTTTATTCCTGGATTTATAAGTTCATGCCGGATTAAGTTTTTAATTTCATTTTTGTCGTCGATGAAAAATAAATCATTTTCTAATTTAAATATATTTTTATTAAATTTTCATTCACTTTTTTTTTAAATCAATTATTAATTTTAATTTTCTCATTGTTTCGTAGCCTAATAAAAACTGAAACCTATTTCTAAATGGAAAGATTATGAATTTGTCTTTTTGATTGATTCCTATCGGGGACTTTAGGTTAATTATCACGCTTTGTGACCCTTCCGCTCTTCCTTTAGGGGTTTTTATCGCGAAGTCTTTCTTAATTATTTCCGAATAACGCGGTATGTAATCTGGGTGTATATAATTTTTTGTGGCACCAGTGTCTATTAGCCGTTTGTTTCATAATTTTTCGATTAAATTGGGTAAATCATTATTTAAATTTAAATCTTTTAATTCTATATTATGTTCTATAATTTGTTTAGGTTTATTTTCGGCGGTTTGTTTATTATTATGTAAATCATTACTTATATTTGATCTAAGTCCGGAGGTCTACTCGTGCTTGGGCCTGATTCTAAAAAATGATCTTGTTTTTGTTCTAATAATTCTATTCGTTCTTGTAACATTTTTATTTTTTTTCTCCTTTTCCTCCTCTATTGCGTGAACCCTGTTTGATACTGTTCTCATTGACACTGTATCTATCTGAGGTTGTTGATAATTATTTTGTCTAAAATTTCTCGAGGGCGGTTTATTGAAAAATCTATGTTATTACGATTGAGGATTCCATGGTTGATTATATATTGAGGTTTGATATTCAAAAGCTCAATGTTGTGGCTGGAAGTTATGCAGATTATTATTAAAGGTATTAAAGGTTGGACTTTGTTCGTGCTGATACTGTTGCGGTCGGTAGTGTTGAGGACTATTATAACTATTAAATGCTGAATATTGTTCGCGGTGATACTGTTGGGGTCGGTAATTTTGGTAATCATGGTGGTTATTAAAATTCGGTTTGTACTCTCGATTTTTGTTTCAAACTTTTTCTTTTTATAATTATTTTGAGCTGGGTTATATGGGTTTATATTGTTTTTTGTCTCCGTAAAGTCTGTGTACGACGTGAGCAGCGCTATTTCTTAATATTTCTTCGAAGTCTTCTATAGAATCGAATTTAATGTGGTAAATAAAATCAGTTAATGCCGGATGTAGTCTATGAACCGCGCGGTGTGATATTTGTTTATCCTATCTGTACATTCCTTCTTGTTTGTCAATTATTTCGTTGTCTGAGTAAATACGTGTGTATAAGTCACATCTTTTCTGGCACAGTCGTTCTAAGAAATCGAGTGGGTTTTCGTTATGATAAGCACGGGTATTTGAAATTTCAGAAATTAATTGCTCCCGAGTTCTTGTATCTTGATATTTTCTTTTTAAAAATTTTATTATTTCCTTTACGGTACTAAATTCCTTATCATAAACGGCGACTTTGGCTTTTCCTGTTAATTTGTTTCATATAGTTAAAACTAATTTGGCCTGATTAGTATTTTTATGAGTACTATCTTCTTTGCAATATAAGTTATACAAAAAATCGCTATTCCTAATGAAATCTACTAATTGTAACGGATTTCCGTCATACTCCGAAATTAGTGCTAAATCGTGGTTTTTGATTTCTAGAGCCATATTATTATTTTTATTAATTACATTGAACCTGTTAATTTTAAATTACTCAACTATTCTTCCAACTTATTCATAAAAATAAATGCTAAATTAATACTCTAAATCTAATTATCTTAATATCCTAATTATACTTAATTTCAAAATTACATAAAATTAAATTAATTAATTATACTTGTTTCTTGATACAACGATGTCTTCTTGATGCAACTTCTTTCAGATCCTTCCCGTCCATCCTTAGCAAGAGGTTGTAGGTTCTTTCGGTTAAGGTATTGGAATACCAAAGTGCTCCCAAAGACTTGAAGATCTGCTGATGTATTCTGCTAATACTCAGCTCCCAGTCTTCCCGAGGTCTCGCTGTCCTGTACCTGTAAGAAGATAGAACTCCCGCGAAGTTACGTTAACACTTCCAAAAGTCCCTCCGTTCGGGCGGGGATAAATAAAGGTATCGCGGGTTGATGTTTTTAAAAAGAAGCTTTACTGTGAATGACATATATTGATACAAGTACAAGTACACAGTTTATAACTTATTTCAAGACTACGGGCAGGGCATCTAAAAGTCTCAACGTACGACGAAAGAATGTCCCCGAGTCTTGGTGGGGGTAGCCTTTTATAGGGTAGAAGAGGGATTAAATACGTATTGTTTGTTTATATCCTTAACACTATTTAGGCGTCAATAACTCTGTATATATATATTTACACATACATATGTTTAATAAGGTTCTTGAGATTCAGTCAATTATATATTAGTCAAGATGTTCTCATGTGTCCTATCTGTACATCAAGTTAAGTTGGCCTCTTTCCTTTAAGATTGCATATGTATTCAAAAAGTGACAGCTCAAAAACTGCTAATCAATCTTTAAATAATAATTCTTACAGTCTTGTATCAAATATTAAAAAATATTACCCGAAATATCATGTAACTCTAACAGTAAGTAAGATATATCGAGTGTGATTTGAAGTTAATTCGATACATTTTTGACATTTCATAGAAGAGTATATAACTTGAGCATAATGATAAATCAAAAATACAGATTTTTTTGTTTTTTCACTTTATAAATATATGTGCGATATAGTGTAGCCATATTATAATGGAAAAGTTTTGATTTGTTCACCCTTTATGTCTTTTGGGTCGCTGAATACTAATCGCTGACGTCTGGAGGCAAAGCTTTTGAGCAAAACCTGTTTCTATTTTTTTGCATTTTTTGCCATATATTTTTTGCAAAAGTCTCTATACACACAATTAGAAGACAAAATTACAAGATTTTTTTTTATTTTTTTATGACCCACTATGTCGCTAGAGCAAACTGGACTAGATTGATGGATTGTGGAAATAACTATATCCTTAATCTTATAGTTAATACTATTAATATATTTCTATTTGACATGCTTAAGTGGTTAAGCATGATAAATAGAATACATTTTACTCTCCAGTCACAGAAAAGTTACCAATCAATATTTGTATTGTGCATATTGATGTATACTATCATCAAAGAATGCAATTTTACGAGTGTGACGGTGTGAGAGGGTTAGGAAAAGGTACTGCCTAGTAGTTCCTATTCCTGGTCTTAATTCATCTTTGCTAATTCAGGTTCTTTCGTCCAACTACTTTTCATTCCCATCACTTTATTGTTAGCTTGTGAACTGTTGCCATTGTTTTCATACGAATATTGTGTACCAATGTAGTGTTTTGTTAAAGCAGTGACGAAGGTCAGTTGTTAGATTTTTTAAAATAGTTTATAGACAAGAAGTCCCAGTTTGTTTATTCAAAGTCTCTTATTAAAAATCGTAAGATCCTGGCAGATCTGTAAAACAGTGTCCTTAAAAACAGAAGCCATCTCTTAATCCCACCCCGAACCCCTTCTCTTTTTTTTTTTTTTTTTTTTTTTTTTTTTTTTTTTTTTTTTTTTTTTTTTTTTTTCTTTAGCAAAAAGAGTAAACGGGAAGGAGTCGTTAGCGTTGAAAAACTATCTTCAGCCTCCCGTAAAATGAGTTAACAACGAATTAATATCCTTCCGCCATCTTAAAACAGTTAAATAGTCTAATATTTAAAAAAAAAGTGTCCTTTTAAGGTCCGCCATCTTAATACCGTTAAATATTTTAAAACAGTATCCTGGAGGACAACAATGGAGGAAGTTATCCTTCCGATAACTTAAAAAACCGTTAAAACAGCAATCCTTAAGGACGAAAAAGCTAATTCTAATTGTGGATGGAGAGAGTGGCAAAGGATGTCCTTCCTCGGCCTCAAAAAAACGTCAGATCTGTAAGACAGTGTCCTTAAAAACCTTTAAAACAGCAATCCTTAAGGACAAAAAAGCTAATTCTAATTGTGGATGGAAAGAGTGGCCAAGGATGTCACTGTTTTACAGATCTGCCAGGATCTTACGATTTTTTGAGGCCGAAGGACACTCTTGGCCGCTTTCTCCATCCACAATTAGAATTAGCTTTTTCGTCCTTAAGGATTGCTGTTTTAACGGTTTTTAAGGACACTGTTTTACAGATCGGCCAGGATCTGACGATTTTTTGAGGCCGAAGGACTTCCTTGGCCACTCTCTCCATCCACAATTAGAATTAGCTTTTTCGTCCTTAAGGATTGCAGTTTTAACGGTTTTTTAAGTTATCCGAAGGATAACTTCCTCCATTGTTTTCCTCCAGGATACTGTTTTAAAATATTTAACGGTTTTAAGATGGCGGACCTTAAAAGGACACTTTTTTAAAAATATTCGACTATTTAACTGTTTTAAGACGGCGGAAGGATATTAATTCGTTGTTAACTCATTCTACGGGAGGCTGAAGATAATTTTTCAACGCTAACGACTCCTTCCCGTTTAGATTCCAATGAAATTAATTATAGATAGAAACGGCATAAAGTAGGTAAATAGATATTGAAGGTAACCTTGATAAAGATAAGCCCTATCTAGGCATAAGGGAGCGGTTTAGATGGGAAAATTATAACATATTAAAAAGACAACTCAAAACCATGTAGACACAATACCCAAAGTCAAATTCATAAGAGAAATTTCAGAGCCCTTTGACACAAGGGGTTGGTTATGATCTTAATTATCCAACATCGTCTTAGGTGAAATACAAGAATAGTAAAATAGACTCAAAAAAGAGAACCACTGGAAACCGACAGTGAACTTTGAGAAGTAGGAATTCTGAAGTAAAACTTCCTGGCATTCGAAGACGATTTGACAATACCTGGGTATGGGGAACAAACCGCTACCAAGGAGATGGGAATACCCAAAGAATATGTGAAAAAATATGGCCTTCAGACATCCTTTATAGAAAGCGAAGTCCTATAATTATACCTATGAAAGAATTCTATACAATTCTATGGCGATAAAAACGAATACCAAGAAATTGGTAACAAAAAAAGGAGAAATTAGCATAATTGAAAAATTTAAATACTTTGGTGAAGTTAGGTCGATGCTCAGATGAAATTACACTGTAAATAAACTTCAACTAGAATAAAATCACCCCCGGGAAGTAAGGAGCCCATCTCCATAGCTACTGGTCCACCGTATCTCTGACTATAAAGCTACTAGCATTATTTTTTTCATCCATGACGTAAATTTTATCTGAATGATCGAGAATATTGTAGTAAAACTAGTTCATTTGGGACTATTTGTTTCCCTACATCTCATACGTTAATAATCAGAACCTGTTCTCATTACTTAAATGTGCTATATGAAAGTTTAAATGATTCAGATATTCTCTAAAAAATAAATACTTGTAATATAAATTTCTATTGACAAATAACTAGATATGGATCTTAATATAAAAATTTAATTTTTATAAAATTGGCGAGTATGAATTTCAAAAAATAAGTAACCGGTAGCTGGCGTGTAAACAATAGATACCACTAGTGGTTGACAACTACAACTTTGTTAGTATTCTATATAACTGGACGGATTTCCTTTTTTTAAGTCTAGTATATGGGTTCAATGTTAATCTTTGGTAAAGAATGATAGAAATGTCAGCCGTGTTTAGGATATAGAAACTCCTGCTTGGATTGGATAACAGTTTGCATATTCCAAGCCGGAGTGAACTCAGCGACACCGATGTATGAGGCAGAAACAAAGTATAAGGTAAAACGGTTTATAGTAATTGCATCTTGAAAAGTAAGCTAGTGTGTCAAATTCAAGACAAAAGATTTGTGTAATGTCGTTAAAGCCCTCAGGGGAAAGTTGTGTTTATTTAAGAGAATTGGGTTCATTGTCAACAGGTAGGAGACCATGTTGGGCGGTGGAGTGCAATGGGCGCAATCATAACTGGTGAGTAGGAAAACTGTGCTTTAACTGTGGACAGGATACGTTTAGAGATAATTTTTTAATTATTATTACTAACATAGCACTACGTCCTTGTCAGTAGAGATTTGACTTGCTCCTCTAGCATTGATTTCCAGTCTTCACGGTTGAGTGTTGCTGCCTTCCGGTTCTTACACCAAAAAGAGTTATTGAGTCAGTAAGAATACCATCTTGCTAACGCAGTTTGGGTTTTCCCATACACCTCGTACCTTAGATCTGTTCAGCCTACCTTAGAGCCTTGGTGGGTAATATCTCCGGAGAACTTTCCTTTCAAACCTTTCGAGCGACAACTCATTGTTTTTTAAAATTGTCCAGCATAGGTAGGTATCTCTGGAAACATCCTTAGGATTGATTCCTAGATGTTCCAGATCTTTTCGAACCTGTTTCACCCATTTAGCATTGGCCCCTTTTCCTCTAGAGGTGCTGTTAAAGATTCTCGGGGTTAGTCTCTGGCTGTCCATTCTGACTATGTGGCCATAAAATGTTAGTCTCTTCTTTCTTCTCTTTGTTTTAGAAAACAAAATTATTACAATACGTTCTACGTACCCTGACTAAATATTCAATAGTAGTAAAAACAGATTAGTATGCTATAATTATTAAATTTGATGCAGAAGTATTATCCCGAAATTCGTACAGTTTGCAAAATAAATACTTATTTTCTAATTGTGATTTTCAAATTGTATGTATAGCTAACCGAAAACGACAAACTTCATATACACCACTGGTTATAAAAGTTCATTAATGGATTTGCCAGGTTTACTTTACACGTAACCCATTTGCTACGAAGATATATATTAGAATTTTTCTGTTTGTAGATTCTAGTAAATAAGTAAATTATAGGATATTCTTTTGTAGTTAGGTCTGCTATACATTCTTCAACATATTCCATTCTTCAAGATATTTGCTATGTTGCCCCCTTTATTTGCTCCAGGTTACGGAAACGTATTTTCTTATAAGGAAGTATGTAAAATATCTTGCTTTCAGAAAGAGGAGTTTTTATCAAACGTGGTTGTTGCATCTGTTATGGAGTTTTATCACTCGTTGTAGTAAATGCAAAGAAAATTTCTGTTTATTTTATCTGTAGAAACCATATATTTCCTTATCTCTGTATTAAAAATGTTTGTGATATTTTCAAACTCTTTCAAGGAAAAATAAACAAAGTTATTAGATATTGAAAATATGATTTGATGAAATAGTGTATTTTTATTATTAGTGATACTCAATAAATTTAAATTTAATATTTACTGTTTATTTTTAACACTAAAAAAAAACAACAAGAAACTGTTCGTTGTTATTGACTGCTTCTACATTTACTATACAAACATTGAGAGCTTCCAATAAATTACAATAGACTCATTCACCTATTTGAACATGCGCAGTTCAGCTATAGGGCTCCGCTAAACTTTCCATTTTTTTCTTGTATTTAATGCGTATTATCTAAAATCCTTCGTAAAATACTCAATGCTGTCTGTCATGTCACAAATAAATTTATTCATAAAGATCGTATTTTTCCATATTCCATATTTTCCATTACCAAACCAAGCAGTAAACTTTTAAAATTTTAGTTAGGTATACTACGTTGTACCACAGGTTTGGTTTTTTTTTTTTTTGGTTTTTTTTTTTTTTTTTTTTTTTTTTTTTTTTTTTTTTTTTTTTTTTTTTTTTTTTTTTTTTTTTTTTTTTTTTTTTAATACTTTAGCAGATATCTTAAAAAAATTGGGATAAGCTTAATGCAAAAATAACTAAACCTTCCTCACATCATTATTTATTTATCATTGAGCGCTACAGTCCTGGTCGGACCTTGGCATCACTAAGTACCAGACAGCTATTCGTCTATCTTCCTCCTTCCTCCTCCAACTATTCACTCCCAGTCTTCGTAGGTCATCCTGAACGTTGTCCAGCCATCTCAGCCTTGGTCTTCCTCACAATCTTTTTCCTCCCGGACTGCCGTTCATCATCTTTTTTGGATGTCAATCTTCCACCATCCTTTGCAGATGACCGAGCCACCTTGATCTGCCTACTTTGACTATCGAAATGATGTCAGGTTGGTTCTTATTCTCCGATTTCCGTTGCCATTCACCGGACCGAAGGTTTTTCTGAGGTCCTTTCTTTCCCAAATCCTCAGCAACCTCTCATTCTCTTTGGTCAGAACCCAACACTCGCTTCCATAAGTCACAACTGGCCTTATTACAGTTTTGTGGACCGCAATTTTGGCAGATCGAGACACTTCTCGAGACCTCATAAATTTACTTAGGGCAAAGCAGGCATTTGCTGCCAGACGCTATCTTGCTTTGATCTCTAATTTCATATCATTTTTTTTCTGTTATTAGAGATACTAAGTACTTCTTAAACGTGTTGCAGCACCTAAATGTGTGCCCATTAATTTGTATTTCTTTACCTCCATATCCTTGTAGGTATCTTGAAGTCTTCATGTATTCCGTCTTGCTGCAATTGTTGGTCAATCCCTTTCTCATAGCCGACTTTTCAAACTCTTCCAACACTCCTGAAAGTGCTGGAAATGACAGTGCTGTGATGGCTACGTCATCCGCATAAGCCATGTGTTGGGTGAGTCTATTATAAATATCTCCTTTCGGGATATGTCTTTATAGCTCTAATTGCTTGTTCAAGGACCAGATTGAATATTATGGGCGATAGAGGATCACCTTGTCTTAGGCCACCAGTCACTTCGAATTCTTTCGATAATGTTCCATCAACCCTTACCTGAAACTAAGTTTCCTTCCAGGTCATTTCAAGCAATCTCACTAACTTTGTTGGAACACCTAGAGATCTAAAAGCCCTTGCCTCCTTTTCTCTATCATCTGAGTCATACGCTTGCTTGAAATCTACAAAAAGGTGATGTGGACTTATGTTATGCTCATAACTTTTTCCAACATCTTCCTTAGTGAGAATATTAAGTCCGTTGTGGACCTTCCTTGTCTAAAACCGCACTGATAATCTCCTAAGACTCGCTTATACAACACCTTACACACAGTTGATAGGAGCACTATTCCACGGTAGTTTTTGCATGCCATTCTATCGCCTTTCTTATAGATCGGGCAAAGGATAGCTTTATACTAGTCTTTTGGCCTACTTTCTTGTATCCATATTCTTCTTCTTCTTCTTCCTTGACTCTACAACCCGCAAGGAGTCAAGGCCGCCCGAAGCAATCTCTACCATTTAACCCGATCCCGCGCAGCCGCTCTCCAGTTCCGGATTCCAAGAAGCGAAGTCTGGGCGCCCACGTCTTCTAGAGGAATGAATTCCCTCCTTGAGGATCCTTCTTGGAACAGAGTCCATGCTCATCCAGATCACATGACCAGCCCACCTGAGCCAACCAAAGCGCACGATGTCACAATCATTGAACAGCTCAGAGATTTCTGAATTTGTCCTTATTCGCCAGGCTTACTCCTTAGTATCAAATATTACTCCGAAAATTCTTCTCAGCACTTTCCTTTTAAATCGGAGGAGTTGATTTCCTTGTGCCTTGGTAAGCGTACAACTCTCTAACCCATATGTAACCACCGGTATAATTAGGGTTTTGAATAGACACTATTTGGTTACGCGAGACAATGTACAGCTCTTCATTTGTCGCACCAGCCCGAAATAGCATCTATTAGCTGTCAAAATTCTTGTTTGAAATTCTTTTCCAATGTTGTTGTCGTGCGTCATCAAGGATCCAAGATATACAAACTGCTCGACTCTCTCAAATGCACAGCCGTCAATTTGTACATATGAAGGAAGAATCCCTCGTGGGTTTGTCACCATGTATTTGGTTTTCGCTATGTTGACTTTAAGTCCCATTCTCGCAGCTGCCACTGGTAGTCTTGTGAACGCCTCGGCCATGGAATTAAAATTTCGTCCGATGATATTCACGTTATCTGCATACCCCAGTAATTGAGTTGACCTGTTAAATATTGTTCCTCCTATCTGGATTCGAGACTCCCTTACTGCGCCCTCCAGGCTAGCCAATCCATATTATTAGATAAATAAAATGAAATAATATGTCAAACTAATGATAAATAAAAAAAAATAAACAAGTTGATAATCACTTAAGGATGTTAAGAAGTTTCTGAATACTCCAACATTTACTAGAGAACCGGTCAAAGTTCCCGATAAATTAAAAAAGATTTATTAGTAATTAGACCAATTTGGATATACGGAGTTGAGTTTAGGGGCTCCGCTAAACCTTCCGATTCTTCTCATATCTAATCTATACAATCCAAAATCTTTCGTAAAATCCTCAATGCTTCTTATTATTTCACAAACAAATTTATCCATAAAGATCTTAATGTTCCATATGTTGCTAATTTGTCCCAAACAGTAAACTCCATTCCCAATTGAATCCACTCCCAACTTGCTTCACACTCGATTCCCGATAACCCTCTTAGACGACTGATAAGAAAAAGGCCAAGAGACCTAATGTAGAACTTTTCTTAAAGTGCTGCTAGTGAGAGTATTATGAATCTCACACATAGTGTGAGATTCATAATACTCTTTTATATTCAACAAAATATGAATATTTATATCGTCGATATTTTACGAAACATTTTTCCCCGCTATTAAAAGCCTTCGGCTTCTCTCTCTTCAATATAATGAGTGAATTCCATCAACAAATCCCGATACCTAAGAATCTTGGAGAGGGAGTTTATTAGCGAAGGAGGCGCCGATTCGATATCGATTCTACTGCACACATTAATGGAAAAATGTAATCTTCTCCGCGATTTTTGGAATCCGGTACCTACAAGTAAACCGGATGCCTGCGATGCTTCCTTCGGAAATTCCTCTGCCTTCTGAAGATAGCTTATTAAACTATGTTACTCCTAACCCTTATACCCTTCAAAATTGTTTTATCTTAATAAATCATCATCTGGGTAGCTATATACAGAAAGATCTTCGCCTTAAGAACGCGATGGACTTATAGCCCAAGCAACGAAAACAAAAAAGGCCGAATAGGGTACATAATTCATGTAGAAGCCAATTTTGCAGAGTTGTAGGGGAAGGTGTCCTTAACAACATACTAAAAGTACTGGGGGGAGGGGTGGAGCTAAGGTTGGGGGACGCTCTAAAGGTCGTTTTTTTTGAGTTTTTCGTTATTAACTCGAAAACTCTTGCCTCTAGTGAAAATATGTTTAAGTACTAAATTAATTTACATAAAATTGTTTACAAAAAAGGTTCTATATATAATTTTTTTTTTTTTTTTTTTTTTTTTTTTTTGAGATCAATGCTTAAGAAGATATAATAAGGGGGAATATAGAAAATGTAAAAAAAAAAACACGTTTTTATTGTTAAATTTATATATTGTGTTAAAATTCCAGTTTTTATTGTTACAAATGAATAGTTTATTATTATTAATTGAATACATATTGCTAAAAATAAAATTATTGTCGTTAAGCCTTATATCCTTATTATAGTACTTGCGGAAGTTCCTTATTTTTTTGGAACATTTTTCGTTATAACTCTAAAAATATTAGTTAGATTGCGAATTTATTTTTTCCTTCTCATAGCTGGCTAAATTTGCTATCAGATTCTATATATCAAATGCTGATAAAATTCCGTGTAATACCCTTGCAAGCACGGTGACAAATGCACACTGTTATAAAATTATAGTTTTTTTTTTTGGCATATTTTCTCTATAACTCCTAAACAATTTGTCCGATCCCAAATTGCCTTATTTGATTTTAAAGCTACTTAAAATATCTATCAGGCCCTATCTACGACTTTTAATTATATTTCGTGTAATACCCATGCTAGCACACTAAATATGTATGTTTTGGCAAAACATGACATTTTTGATATGTTAATAGGGCTGGCGTGGGTGTTTCACGGACTTTAACCAAAATTTGATATATAGGATCTAATAGCACATTTAACCAACTATGAGATGGGAAAAATAATTGAACTAATATTTTTAGAGTTATAACGAAAAATGTTTCGAAAAAATAAGGATTTCACATTTTCAATTTTAGTAACAGTACGCGGAATTCAGCGAGGTGGAATGGATCTCTCACGGAACTTAATTAAAACTAAGTATATGCTACCTGATTACAAATTTACCCAGGTTTATAGTGAATAAAAGAAATTCGAGATTAGACAAATAGTTTCGGAGTTATAGTCAAAAGAGTACCGACAAACGTGTTTTTGAGGAAAAGTGCGACTTACCGCAAGTACTTTAATAAGCATATTAGGCTTAACGATAAAAATTTTATTTTAAGCAATAAGCATTCAATTAATAATAATAAACTATTCATTGGTAACAATAAACATTGGAATTTTAACAATTAATATATAAATTTTAACAATAAAAACGTGCTTTTTTTTTACATTTTATCTATTCCCCCTTACTATATATTCTTAAGCATTGATCCCAGAAAAACATGTATAGAACCTTTTTTGTAAACTATTTTATGTAAATTAATTTAGCACATAAACATAGTTTCGCTAGAGGCAAGAGTTTTCGAGTAATTAACGAAAAACCGAAAAAAAAAAAACGACCTTTAGAGCGCCCCCCACCCTTAGCTCCACCCCCACCCCCAGTACTTTTAGTATGTTGTTAAGGACACCTCCCCCTACAACTGTACCAAAATTGGCTTCTACGTGAATTAATTCCTCTAAAAATCCTTCGTTGCTTGGACTATTAGCTATACGACTGGTACTTGTTGTGGTGTGGATGGGGGAACTAATGCAATATTTATGCCTATTGCTCATTTTTCTCAATCTCTGGTGGAAACCTAAAATTTTATAAACACAGGCGTGAGATTGAAAGCGTCGAGGTTCATTTCGCGGAACCATCTGAGAATAAATATTCACAAAATCAATTGGGTTACACATAACGGTACGGAGTGATCAATATAATTTGGAATTAAATAATAATATCTGTAGAATTAAAAAAAAAAAAATTTTTGTTGTTGAAAAGTAATATCGAAACTATACAATCATCTTCAGTTCTAAAAACATAATAAGGTCATATAATAATATAACATAGAATCGCAACTTAGCTATACCACATATTAGCCACACCACATTTTTTCTTTCACCCCCACAGTTCTCACACTCATTGAACTGTTATCTTTAAGATGCCCTTCATCTCAACATCCATTTTTTAAATATATTTATTGCTATATAGATCTGTATAAATTATATACAACAAATAAATTTGAGGTACATGATTTCAATAATATGTCAACAACATGTAAATAACTACTCTCATGCAGCACTTCAATAGTTCTACATTAGAAGGTCTTTTAACTATCATCTTTTCAGAGGCCTTGATGGATCCATCGGGAATGGAATGTGAGGCAAGTTGGGAGACTAATAGATTCAAATGGGTATAGAGTTTACCATGAAAGGATAAGTATATGGTTTGGGCCAAAACTGTAACGTAAGGAACATTAAGATCTTAATGGGTAAGTTTTTGTGGTATAATGAGGAGCATTTAGGATTTTACGAAGGATTTTGAATTGCAAGGATTAGAAAGTTTAGTGGAGCCCCAGAGCTCAACTCGGTATGTCCAAATTGGTTTAATTACTATTATGGTAATGAGAATATAGTAATTTATTAGGAGCTTTTAACGCTTGTCTAGTAAATGTTGGAGTAGTCAGAAGTTTAGGTTCAGCTATATTCGCGTTATTAAACAATTACTTACTTATCTAATTTATATAAATACATAATATTACTTAATTGCATTAATTCTGGAAATGATGAATAAAAAAAAAAAATTGTAAGATTAGTTTTTTATAATCAGGATTGTAAAACGACAACCATCACAGCAGGCTTCTTCTCATCCACCAATCATAAAACAGAGTAATTTTTTTATGTCAAGCCCTGGTGTTTAATAAACGGGAAACGACTCTCCAAGGGACTCGGACAAAACTGAATATACATTTTTTAAACTTTAATAAATGACAAAATAAAGGGGTTATTGTGCGAAATGAGAAATGCTCCCACTTTTGGATTTAATAAAGGGAGCCTGAATATAGAGACGGCCGGTAACAATAAAATAATTCAAGCGGTGGAGGGGTGGAGGGGAGGGGGAAGGGGTAGGGTTAAGGGAGGAAGGTTATAAATTGAAAAAGGGAGGAGCCATTATAGTGGCCAGGCCTTCTTATAAATCTTCTTCTGCTAACAGGACTCCTACACGTGAGCTTCATATTTCCCTTCATATATCTTCTTTAGCTCTCCAGGCCGATGGGTTTTTTTAATTGGATCACCTGTGTTAGCATGATGAGTTGTGAATAATGGTCTGATCCACTTCATGAGAAAGGATACGGTTTCCTTTTCATGAAAACTTAACGATCTAGAGATGAGAGATCTGTGACAACGCTTGTCTAACCGCTTTATTCATTGCTATTAGTGGATTTCTCACTTATTGTGAATCTTTTGATTTTACAGTTACGTAGATTTATAGCACTTTATTGGTTATCAAATCACATCTTCAAGCAACTTATATTTCAGGCTGTTATTTACTGGAATTATCAGCCCTCTACACAGATTGAATTGCCTAATTTCTATTGGTGGTTCCAGTTATATCTCACATATACATGAAGTTAAAAATTGAGGATTCAGTCACACTGACACTAACACACTAACACTTGAAGAGAAATTAGGATTTCTCAAACCAGCTATAGAGCCCAACGGCACTTTTGTAAAAATCAGAAGTAGGCAGAGCACAAAGATAAGTAACAGCAAATATCCTGCCTCTTTACATAACTTCAGTATAAGAAAATGATTAGGGATGCAATCAGGACAAAGAGAAAACACGTCAAAGGAAAAAACTTTATTTAAGTGCCCAGAGTTCGACCTGCCTTGCAAGTCTTCTTCAGAATGGAGACAATCGATGAATTTTCTTGTTGTTGGCCCAGAAATGTAGGATCCATGATAAGACTATATAGTTGACTGTTAAGTAATATAAGAAGATGATCAGAGATGCAGTAAGAAAAAAAAAAAACTCGTCTTAGTAAACAAATTTATTGGAGTGCCGACGTTTCGGTAGGGAGACTGAAACATTCATCGATTGTTTCATCTCCTGCCTATTTCGGTCCCCCTGTAGAAGGCTTGAAAAGCAAGTCAAAACGTCGGCACTCCAGTAAATTTTTTTTCTTTCTCCTGACTGCATCCCTGACTATCTTATTCTTGTATCACTATGCAGTTAACTATGTATTACTATTATGAAACATAAACTTCTGGTCCATCGACAAGAAAAACCTGTACTGACATGTTCGATAGCCATAAAAAAGACTTTTGGAAGTTACTTCGAAACGTCGGCACTCCGAGTTTTTTATTTCTCCTTACTGCTTACCTGGAAATAATCTTCTTATATTACTATACTGCAAAGAAACAAAACCTATTACAACTTCTATCGTTCCACAATTAGTTCCGAATCCACATTTCTCAATCATTCAATTGAAATCGATCACTCAAATTTCTATACTGCATCTTAAATTGTCCACTTAATCACAAGTTTAATGACAACCCTTTTCCCCGACTTTTCTTTTTTTCACCCTCCTATATCACAAACATTGTATCCCATTTATATCAATATTAAAGATGTCTTTACTTCCACCTTTTGATATTGATCTTTTGTCTCATACAATAGTGATGTTAATTGAAATCACACTAAGGAACTGCCTTACCGCAGTTGTATTGGTGAATTTATAATTATTGAAACAAGTATAACGAGGACACTATTGTTCAACATACACCCGTAACAAATGTATCCAGCTGACCATCTTGATGGAGCAGCACTTCTGTCATCATCCATCAATGCCGCCTCCATAACTAGTTTCTCCGGGCCAGTTCATAAATTTCAGCAAGCCGCAGCTAAAACAATTGAAACAAGATATATTAATATTCCACTTTTTCAACGTTTACCAAGCCTAAAGTATTATAATAATTTAAATATTTTCTTTAATTTGTCCGACTTACCACTTAGCTATGTATATTTTTTTTTTTCACCTTATTTCTTCAACCCAGACTTATCACACAAACCACGACCATGAGTGGATGTGATATAAAACTCAATAAATTTGGCATGTCAGGCATGTGGAAGTCAGCACCCATCGTTACCTACTGCTGTCTTGCATTTTAGATATAAATTTAATTTTAAAATCAGGAAGAGAATAAACAATTTCCATGACCAAAAACTGATATTTTCACTTAATTAATTTCGTCCTATCTAAATTAATTTACTATTTATCAACTCTTATACGTTGATAACCTTTCCTCAGACCAGATACCACTTAACCTATTCCGTTTCTTATTGGCGGTTCCCTGAACGTCCCGCTTTCATTTATCTGAGTTCTACTAAACTGGAATAACTTTTGTCACATCGAATATTTTTAAAATTTGGTGAATTTCCACTCCCTGATACTTACCATTAAGAAGACAATACGGTTTGAACCTATCTATTCATATATCTCTATTACTCAATCTACGTTGTAGATTTTAATACTGTTACTGGCCGCTGGGGTATGACTAATCAACTTAATAAATACAAATAGGTCCTTAAGCTACTTAATCTAATAACAATTATACTTAGGCCTAACTTATGTCTAATCGCACTAATATATATTATACGATACGTATCCTCAATATCTTAATACTAAGTGTCACAATTATAAATAAGAATCTATTTCACTGACACAGAGACTGTTACTACTTTCACTGACACTAACTCACTGACCGAACTGTCACTGCCACTTGACTGACTGATTGTTCACTGATCACTGACACATGAATACTGCCTCAGGATGTCACTGACTCCTGACTGACACTTGCCCGACCGATCACTCACTGATCACTGTCAACTCAATACTGCCCCACTAGGCTAGGGACTATTTTATTTTTTTTTTAAATCAATTTATTAAAATTTACAACTGTACAAGTATACATCAAGTAAAAAATGTGTTCTGAAAAAAAATCAGGAATTGTTTTGACAATAACATGTCAAAACTTGAGAAGAAACAGTCAAGTAAATGAGTCTTTTTTTGGATTGTAATTGGGGGATGAGGATTTTAGAACGTTTCTCAAGTAAATGTTGAAGTAGTTTGTCAAGTAAATGTTGAAGTAGTCCGTAACGACGATCAGTTTCTTGTCGCTTTAGTCTTGTATGTGGATTCCAAGTAAGACGTTTGTCAATGTGGAGTCCTAGGTTGCGGATCTGTTCAACAGGGATTAGTGGAATGTCATTAAAGGATATTGTAGGACAGGAAGTCGTAGGTTTACGACGAAGGGTAAAGGTTATTTGGTGTGATTTGTTTGGGTTTATTTTGATTCTCCATTTTTGACACCATTCTTGAATGTTTAGGATATGAGATTGGAGGGTTTGGGAGGCAAGGAAGGGATCATTGTTTACTGATAATATACATGTGTCATCAGCGTAAGTGGTGAGGACAGTGGTAGGATGAGCTGGGATGTCAGCTGTATATATTGTGTAAAGGATGGGGCCTAGGATACTACCTTGAGGAACACCGGCAGATTGGGTAAAGAGGGAAGAGTAAGAAAATTTATGGTTTACTTTGAACATTCTATCACTGAGATAGGAACGGATAATAAGGAAGTATGTTGAGGGAAGGAATTTGCGGAACTTGTAAAGCAGTCCTCGGTGCAGTCCACATTCGGTCAAAAGCTTGTTCTACGTCGAGAAAGGCTCCCGTGCAGTACATTCCGCGCTATAACGCTGAGGATACTACGTCCACCATACGATGACATTGCTGGATAGTGGAGTGTGACGTTCGAAAACCAAACTGGTGATCTGGGATGATATGATTTGAATCTAGGAAAGGATATAGGCGTTTCAGGATGAGTTTTTCTAGGATTTTGCCCATAATGATGATCTGATGAAAGGTCGTTCATGGATTTGATGATTGTTTTAGTGGTGGAAATTCGGGAAGAAATGAAAATATCAAGGACGTTTCTTAGGAGAGGTTGGCCAATAAGTAGGGTTCATGGGAGAGAGGATAGAATAACAATTGGAGGTTGCAATACGAGATAGGATGTTACCACGGGAGTTGGATGTTCTACAACCCCATCGCTGGTGTTTGGCGTTGTAGTCTCCTCCAGCGATAAAGCGCGGTCCAAGGGAGCGGAATAAGGAATCAAGGAGGCTATGGGAAAGGGAATTACCAGGAAGGCAGTTTACAGCGGAGAATTTAATATGGAAAGGACGAGTTGAAATGCCTACTGAGGTGGATTGAATGGTGTCAGATGGAGTAGAGGGAACCAGAGAGTGGGATATTGATTTATGGATAAGGATGCAAGATCCGCCATGGGAGGTGTCGTCTGGGTGATCTGTTCTATAGGTGATGTAGTCGCGTATGTAAAAGTGCAATCGTTGGGTAAAGTGAGTTTCAGTCAGCAGGGCAATGTCTATTTGATTGTCGTGGAGAAATATGTCGAGTTCGTCTTGGTGATTTTTCAGTCCGTTTGCGTTCCATAAAATGATAGCAAGAGGCTTAACACTCATCTTGCGTCATTTAAGGGAATTTCCGAAAGGGCTCTTAGGAGAAGGGCGATGAGCGGTCTTATGGTTTCTTTTAGTTCTGAAAGGAATGAGGAAACGATAGCGTTGATATCGGTAGAGTTTTGGTAAGTAACTGGATATAAATTGGAGGCTTGTGGTATATGGTTTGTATCTGTGAGTGAGTTGTTTAGGAGCGGGAGTCTTCGTTGAGTATGAGGAGCAGAATCAACTTGCAATGATAATTGGGATAGAAGGTTGATCTGAATAGTTCGTTGAGTAGTTTTACCTTTAGTGGTAAATTATATGGATGGATGTTCTGTCGAGGAGGTTGAGGATGAGAACGGGACGTGGGAAGCTGGGATTGGGAGGTTTGAAGCGCCTGACGTCTAGGTTGTTCCTTTGTCTTGTCCGAGTATGCAGCTTGTTGTCGTGGTGGATGATGATGTGCTGAGGTTGATTGCAGTTTTTCTATGTTTTGATCTTGTTTTCCTTGAACTTCTGGGAATACTGTGGTGTTATCGAAATCAGGTGCCTGGGTGTGAGGGTTTTGTTTTATTGTGGAAGTATTTGGCTTTCGATGGCTTTGCACACTTTTGTAAACAATGCAACCTCTGTAATTCGCAGGGTGAGCTTCTCCAGACAGTACGCATTTAGCCAGAGTATCGCGTGATTGCTGGCATGTTTCAGTTGCGTGTAAGCCAGCACATTTTACGCATCTTGCCTGATGGTGACAATACGCCTTTGTGTGTCCTAAGCCTTGGCATCTAGTGCACTGGACTATATTCGGTTTCCTCTTAGGTTCTTTGAATTTTACGCAGGAGTATACTAGTTTAGTAACGTCAAATATATCTTTGTTGTTGCTGGCCGGCTCCAAGTATACAATTTCACTAGGATGAAGCACATTAGATATTTGCCTAACGCTATATCCAATTGCTTCCAAACCGTCTCTTATGGCGCTCGTTGGGGTAATAGTATGGAGACCTCGGAGTACTACTCTATAAGCCTTATCTTCTTTCAGCTGATAACAGTGAAAATCGTAGTTTTTACTTGTTAGGTGATTAATCACTTTTTTATAACAGTCTTTCGACGATGTTGTGACGTTAATATCTTTGATTCGTGAAAAACAATCGAAGTTGGTCTCTCCGATCAAATTTGCTATTTCTTAGCAAAATGACAAGAAATTGTCGATTTTATAAACATAAATTGGTGGCGGATCTGAGTCAGAAGTATTTTGAGAATTTGTGCTATTATTATCACTGTTAGATGGTATAGCACGGTTTGGAGAAATTAGCTGCGATGAGCTTCTTCCGAATTGTCGCCTTTAGCTAACCTAGCGGGTTGAACGTGAACACCAATATGACTATTCCAGAGTTGGCAAATGTCTCTTCAAGCATGCTTCTTCATGCCCATACCCGAACTAGGAGATCGCAAGCTTAGTGACATGCAGTCTTAGAAGCTTGCTGCGTAGGTCGTTGAGGCTTCGCTGTAGTGCGCCGTACATTGACTTCTGATGAGAGGAACGCTTGGTAACCAAGTAAAACAGATGCTGGCCTCCGTGCGTTTGGTGAAGTGCCCTTTCAACACTGTGTCCTTGGTGATCTAATTCTTCAGTTCCGACAAACTTCTTCCTGAAAACAGTTGCGATCCTTCGAGAGTTTCTCAGATCTTTGGTGACGCAATGGGCCAGAGCATAGTCCACTGGTAGCGAAAAGATGTCCGTTTAGATTGTTTGAATCACTCCACGGGCACTCAGAACTTTAGGACACACAACTGAGTCGTTCGTCCTCACGGTAGAGGGATATCTCACCTGCTGTTCTTTTGCTCGGCCATGGTCTCCCTTTCATTCACAGCGATAATCGTTGGCCGTGGGCCGCCCACGGCACCACCAACCTCCCATGATCGTAACAATACAAAGGAATAAGTTAAATGTAAAACTACCTCATTTATACATTAAATAATTCAGTTTATATCGTCTATCACACCTCTTAAACTTTTTTTTTTATTGATATTTACAACTCTGTACACTATATACAACGAATAAATGTAAGGGTAATGACTTTCATGACGTCAATAAAATGTAAATCACTAATCTCTTGTAGAACTTCAATAGTTCTACATAAGAAGGGCTCTTGGCCATCTTCTTTTCAGATGCTTCGGATGATTATCGGGGATGTAGTATAAGGCAAGTTGGAATACTAGTGGATTAGAGAGGGTACGGAGTTTACTGTGAAAGGACAGGTTTAGACCAAGTCAGCAACATATGGAACATTAAGATCTTTATGAATGAGTTTGTTTGACACAATAAGGAGTATTGATAATATTTTACAGTATTGAAAATATGTTCATTTCGAAGTTCATTTTATTCTGAATATTTTCAATTGATGTTCATAATGAATATTTTAAAATGTTATATCCTGAATATAATTCATTCGGGTACCTAAAAATAAACCGAAAACGTATAGTGTCGCTGAAATTATCAATAAAACTGATGTATTGCTATTTTATATTTTCTAATAGAGTATTTTTTGTTTTGTTTCAGTTGTTATCAAAATGCATAAATATTTAAATAATTTTAATAGTATTTGGTTTCTACTATTAAAAAGAAGCTAATGCAACTGGAAAGATTCCCAATTTAATGAAGAATTACAATAATTCATTAATTTTGAAAGTAAGGCAAGTCCATTTAGTTTTAATAAAACTCTTACATTTTTTAGTCGGCACAATCAACAATTTGGATTATAAACTTACTTTATCAGGTACGCCGAAATACTAAATATATATATATATATACATTTTATACATATTATATGTATATATATTAATTTTTACCAATATTTATAAATTTATTGAAATCTGACGACATTTTTTTACGTAAAAAAATCTATAAATGTAGTTTGCTTAAAGATTTAATATATTTTTTTTTTTAGAAATAAAATAGCCTTAACAGAAATTATATGAAGCGTATTAAAATCTGCTTCAAAAATAAAAAATAGAGCAATTATCATATCGAAATCATGTTTTAAAATCAAAATATAAATTAAATTAGTTTAATTCTATTTAATTTGTTTTCTCAACTCCTAGGGCCTATTAGTCGGAAAGGTCAAACACGTGTCTAATATTTAATATTTTTTAACCAGGAACCTCCAAAATAATTTTAAACAAGATCCGAGAAAGACTGAGTGGGTGCTCTTATTGTTAGTATTTTCCAAGAATTGTTAAGAGCCTAGTTTAAAAATAATAACAAAAAATGTTTAGTTAGAGATTGTTAGTCCGTTGATTAATTATATTCCTGTTTTTATTTCCGTTCATTTTAAATTTTGATTTTTAATTAAAATAACATTAACGGTTTACAGTCATCAACAAAATAAATTAAATTTTAGAATAATTTGTCATTTATCAACATTGGTTTCGGAAAAAAAAGAGAAAAAATATTTCTACGAAATTGAATTTCCTCTGAAAAATAAAGGTAACAATTAAACTATGATAGTTTGCTATACCATCGACCAACATATTGAATAACCGGGTTCTTATAAAAAAAATACATCATATCGTATTTACTGCCAAACTCAATGATAAAGTTTAATTAATGAATTTAATTGATGAGTTTAATTAATTTACAGCTAAAATGTTTCATAAAATGCATTATTAGATTTTCTAGTTACTCCCAACCAACAAGATGAAATGAATTATCTCTTACATTCACTCATGTTTCTTATTTATTTTTTTCAAATACACAGTCCTTCTATTATTTCTTTCACTTTTTTTTTTTTTAATTTTATAATTCTTTTTTGTATATTATCAATAAATAATAAATTTATTAATAAATAAACATATAAACCTGTTGTTAATCATTCTCAATCCATTCTTAAATGTATGGGATTCTATCCACCTCAATATTCGTCTTATAACATTATAATATTTCTTATTTTCCACCACATACGTCTAAATGTAAAAAATCTATAAGCCTTAAAGATTTGAAAAACTGTTTTAGGAAATATGGTTTATTCTTTTAATTTTTATTTCAGAATTTCGTAAATTACTGATACTCTAGGAAGGCGCGGTAGCACATCCTAAAGCAAACTATAGGTACAAGATTACAGTAGGTAAGGCACTTATCTGCTAAGCACCCGAGACGGAGTTCAAGTCCAGCTAAGGGCAGAAAATTTATTTTCTATTATTTTAGCTGGATTGATTTCAAGGTCTTGTGATTCTCTTAGAGCACACCTAATAGCCTCTATAATTCGGGTACCCTTAATTGGGGAAAACACCTAGCGGTTAAGCGGTTATGTTGATTTCTGCAAAATTTCTCTTTTTTCTGCCGTTTGCCCAACAACAGCAGTATATCCTTGCCAGGTTCTGAACCGAAGACCCTTCATGGATAAGTTTTTTATTTATTTTTTTTTTCAGTACTCTACAAAACTGGTGCATGGTTCATAAACTGCCACGCAGAATGAATGCAGATGTATCTCGGATCAAACCTGGAGGATCAAACAGTAAAAGTGATACTCTGACAGCTATGGGGGAGGGGAATGAAGTGAATTGCTTTAATTCCCTTGTGGCAATAATTCTAGAGGAGAGGACAGGCTAGACCAATTTCTGTAGTACCAACGACAAACTCCAATCAAGGCGTCACCTCCCTTTCTACAGCTACAAGAATATATTTCACGAGTTTGTGTTTAGTCGTATATGCACACAAATATACGATTTTACGAAGGATTTAGGATTGCAAGAATTGGAAGGCTTATTGGAGCCCCAAAGCTCAACTGTATACGTCCAAATGGGTCTAATTACTGCCATGTAAATAAGTCTCTTGTAATTAATTGGGAGCTTTGAACGTTTGTCTAGTAAATGTTGGAGTAGTCGAAGACGACGAGCAGTTACTTGTCGTTAAGTCTCGTTTCAGAAAACTACCAAATTTGAAAATAAGACTGAAATATTTTTCGAATTGTTTGTATAGTTAGAAATGTAAGATAAAAACATCGCTATAAACATTTAAGATTTATTTTTTTCACCCCTTATTCGAAAAAAATATTGATCGTTAAAAAATTTAAATAATTATTTTAAAGAATAATAAATATAAAACAGAAGCGTGAGGGATACGAAATATTTAACTAAAGGTCTATATTTTGTTTTGTTTATTCCACTTTCGTAGAATAAAAAAAAATATATATATATATATATATATATATATATATATATATACTCGTATATATATACGTAGTAAGGTCCAAAGCTTCCGACCTGGGAGAGAAGGAAGGGTGAAAGAAAACCTGGTCTTACTGTATTTCAATATATTCTCCTCTAAATTCAACACACTTAATACAACGCTTTCGTAACATTTCTATACCATGAAAAAAAAAATTTTCTTCTTTGTTCAAAAAATGTTCTTCCAATACTGCTTGGAAAAAAACCCGTAAAAATTCATTGCAGCAGTGAACTTGTTTCTGTTTTTGAGCAGCTGAAAGACGTTTTGGAACCCATCTTGCACTAACCTTGTTCAGAACAAAGTACATGTTCTTTGATGATCCTCAAAACACTTGTTTTTGAAAGCCCCGACCTCGGTGCTATTTCCGTGGTTTTCAGTCGTAGCAGTCAAACAGCAATTCGGACTCCACAAGTTGGATTGTTTCAGAAGTGATAGCTTCCAATGGGCGACCGGGACGCAGGTCATCTTCTAGACCTTCTCTCTCTAACTTAAATAATGTTGTCCATTCTTTCTCAGTGGAATACGAAGGGGAGGACTGCCCGTGTATACAGTCCAAGCGCTCTTTAATTTGCGCAGGAGGAAGACCCTCTTTACAAAAGAATATAATAAACGCACGGTAAACGAGTTTGAACATAGTAAAAATGGGAAGTTATCTTTAAAGATGGACACTGACTAAAAGGACTGAGGAAGTGCGGGCGATGGGTATGGAATGATCAGACATTGGCGTGCAGGTCCTGGCATGTTAGAAGGAGGGGATTTCAAAAAGGCATACGATTCGATAGGCAGACCCTCATTATTCCAAATTCTAGAAGAGAGAGGTTTAGATCTCAAAACCCTAGAACTCATACAACAAACCTTCAATAAATACAACAAAAAATTTCGGAACCCTTCGACATTCGAAAAGGCGTGAGACAAGGTGATGGACTCTGTCCTATCCTATTCAACGTCGCCCTAGACAAGGTTATGGAAGTATGGGAGAAGGAACTCAAGAAATGTTAGTCTTGGAAACCGATCTGACTGGGTGTTAACGCCATTAAAGTAACCTGTATTTTTATTTATAGTGGTTGCATTAATCTCCAGTTAGTTTTGAATTAATAAACATTATAGTATAGGTGAAGTGAGCGATTTATGAGGTCGCTGCTGTGGCTGGAGGCTTTGGCTGCCGTTACTTAGCAACGGCCATATGATTGTTAGCCAGTGCTGCCGATTCGGGTATTTTTTCCCGAAATCGGGAAATGTTTGGCATTGGCGGGAATTTAACGGGTATCTCCGAAAAACGGGTAATTTCGGGTATTTTAGCATTCCATAACTGATTATTTTAATACCTATTACATTGTTATCTTTTTCTAAATTGATAAAAACAATTATCGTCTAAAAGTTCAATAGCGATTGTAATATTTTTCGGTCAAGGAAGAATCGAAAAGGTCAGTCAGTGTTCGACGACAATCAGGGGGATGAAAGCCGTTCAGTTCCTCAGATGTCCAGGTGACTGTTAGGCCCAATTCACACAGAACGGACGTGGCGCTTTTGTCTCTTCCAGGTTTGTCCTATTAAAAAAAGTCCGCGCCACGTCTCCGCCACGTCCGTTCTGTGTGAATTGGAAAGTTTGTTTAATAGGAGTGGCGTGGAAGAGACAAAAGTCCGCGCCACGTCTCTTTGCCGTCTCTCGTGGCGTACAAGAAGGGGCACGCCACTTCCTCGCCACGAGTTTTTTTTTTCTTTTTTCTTTTTTAGTTAGCTTTCTTTTTTTGGGTAAGGGGTGAATCGGAAATAAAAACAACATTAATAAAATTTGATATTGGAGTTACATACATATATACTAACAATTAATAGGGGTGAAACATCACTGATTTATTTATTTTTTTTTTGGGGGGGGAGGGAGAGGGTGAATCGGACATAAAAACAACTCAACCGATTTTCGTAAAATTTGATATTAGATTTACATACATATACACCAACAATTTAATAGGGGTGAAACATTACCAAATTAATTTTTTTTTTTTTTTGGGGGGCGGCGGGTTTTTTCGGGAAAATCAGTCGAGTTTTTTTATGTCCGAATCACTCCCCCCCCCCCTTCTCCCTCCCCCCAAAAAAATAAATCAGTGATGTTTCACCCCTATGAAATTGTTGGTCCATAGTTATGTAACGCCAATATCAAAATTTATGAAAATCGGTTGTGTGTTTTTATGTCTGATTCAGTTGAGTTCTCCTCCTCCAAAAAAAAAACTTGACAGCAATTTTGCAAGTAAAGGACAACATAGGGAGTTGGTTAAAAAAACTTTAATCTTAACAATACCATGTTGACGACTAATGTTTGAGCAACCCTTGAAAGTAAAGGCGATAGTGATTTAGAAGAGTAGATAAAATTTAATGTTTTATAAATAATAAGCTAAATAATTTAAAATTTTGGTTATTACCTGTATGTTATATTATATATTATGTTATAACCTAACTTGTAGGCGCCACATTTATATCTTGTTATATATTATTATGATAATCGTTTTATGTTTTGAATAGACATCATTATTTCTTTTTTAAAAAGTTATGTACAAATTTGTATCTACTAGTCTTTTTGTTTTCTACGTTTTGAGTTTATTAAATTATCATATTTTAAGTTTGTGATAAATGGCAATTAAGTCTGAATTACACGATTAAGACGTTATTTTAAGAACTCTATTAGATAATATGATAATTGCGATCCTTGAAAATAATGGCAAAGTGATCAAGTATTATATTTGGTAATATGATAATAATTTTATTCAGAGTTTTTTTTAATAAAATTAATTATTTTAAATATATATATATATATATATATATATATATATATATATATATATATATATATATATATATATATATATATATATATATATATATATACTAGTCTGCCTTTTATTAGTATTTATGTGTGCCAGTTTGTGATAAATCATAAATAAAATTCTGAATTAAAAAAATTAGATATTGTTAAAATATAAAAATTTTACTTACTAATAGTTTTATTAATAATTCCTAATATTATATTTTGTACCTGTTCACTTTCCTTTTCTTTTAGTCACCCAGTAAAACGTCAGTAAGAAAATAATAATGTAGGTAAATACTGAAAGGTTGATTAATTAAAAAAGGTTAAGAAATTGAGAAGGTTAATACGGAAATACCAATTAACATTTATTATATTACACTGGCACTAAATTTGAAATATATTTTCCAGAAATCAATTATAATAAATATAAAAATTATCCAGTAATGTTTTATTTTGCGGACCATTTGGCCTCCCTTTATGAGTATTTGATGCCCCCCCCCCCCCTCGCTGGGTTAATAAAGATAATTCCCGAAAACGGGTATTACTTCAAGCATTGGCGGGTATTTCTCGGTAAAAACGGGAATTTTTATGCTTGGTGGCGGGTATTTTGGGTTGGGGGCATCGGCAGCACTGTTGTTAGCCCAACTCGCTAATTAGTTGTTTTTGGAGTGCAGTACAAGATGGCGATTAGTTGGCGTCATTGCTGTTTTTTTTCATCGTTAATAGTTAAAATGCAGACGTGGGCCCACTAATTCTTTGACCGCTTTCGAAGAAGTCCAGCGTTCACATTTTAGACATCTTATGAAAATTCTTCTCACACCGAGACCATCTAGAACATCACCATCTCGTTGCCAATCAGAGTCGTCCCGCTCCCACAGCTAAGCTCTTCACCTATAAATATCTTTTATTTTATTCATTTATATCTTGTTTTGTTTAATAATAATTGTCATAGTCTTTATTAATAGGTTATTTTTAGTTTTGATTCAAGGGTTTAATAATTATTTGTTATCTAATTCATTGTTTATATAGTTAATGTTTATTTTCTTTATTGTAAATATATTATGTATGTTTAGTGGTATAGCATCAGTTTTCTCAAATAGACCCCAAAATTCGGAACCTTAGTTTATTTATTTATTTTCCTTTTTTGTTTATTTTATTTTAGTTTTAGTTTTTGGAGCCTCATTCAAAGATCCTGATAATTTTGCGGGGGCTTCAACATAAGTTTGGTCCTCCGGGCTCGATATTGGTGTCTGCTTGAGAGAATTGAGTCTATATATTTGACATTGATTATTATAACCTATATAGCCACCTGGTTTAGTTGTAAAGGTAAGCAATGGGGCCCAAAGCGGACAAAAATAAAATTAATTTATCTGAGTTAGAAGATGAATTAGAGGATCTAGTTCAAGACATAAAAGAGACAAGGGATATTGGGGCCAATTGTTCAGAAAGTCCAGAAAACCTTAATTTATTTAAAGCACGTTTGTCGCGCTTAGATAGTATTTATAAGGAATTTAAGGAGTGTTTGAAAGAAGCAAAATCGATTGCTAAAATTTTAGAAGATCAATCAATTTCGCGATTTGATATTCTTAGATCTGAAACTAGAACCTTTATTACGAATCATTATCTTTTGGGGTTGCCATGGAAACATCTGTTACTAACCAAACTGTAGAAAATCGAAATCACCTGGGGTTAGGATCGCAGATCAAATTGCCCACTATAAATCTACCCACATTTGATGGTCAAATTTCAACCTGGGTATCATTCAAAGATACTTTCTTGTCATTAATTCATAATAATGAAAATTTAAGTGAAATTCAAAAATTTCATTATCTGAAGTCAGCTTTAAAAGGTTCAGCACTACAATCGATTACGGCAATTTTGACAACCTCTGATGGTTATCAACAAGCCTGGGCCACTCTTGTACAAAAATATGATAATAAAAGAATCCAAGCCACAAATTATCTCATCAATATTTTCAATTTTAAACCGTTAACTAAATTTGAGTTTCGTTCGTTAGAAAATTTTGCTGAGGTTGTATTGGAAAGTGCAACCGCTTTTCGTAATATGAATATTCCGGACCCTTCTGGATTTATTTTATTTTCCCTCGGTTTAAGATTACTTGATACAAAGACAAGAGAACGTTTTGAAACGGAATTCGGTTCTACATCCGAAATTCCTACTTTTGAAGATTTTACAAATTTTATTCAGAGACAATGTATGCAATTACAAGCAGATGCTTTAACATCAAATATGGGCTCTTATACTTACAATTCACTACCCCATAGATCACAAAATATAACAAAACGAGTCCTAATGTCCACAAATAGTCCTCTAAATCAAAATGGTTGCCCAATATGTCAGGAAAGACACCGTGTCTACAGATGCCCGAGCTTTTGTTCTTTGAACCCTCGACAAAGATTTGATAAGATAAAATCTCTAAATTTATGTAATAATTGTTTGTCCCCGGGTCATTATGCTAGTAAATGCTCTTCTCTTAGTTCTTGCCACCATTGTAAAAAGCGACACCATTCCCTATTACATTTCCAAATTTTTACACATAGATCATCTTATTCTGATAGTGGAAAATATCCTAGAAGTTCATCTTCCCCAAACGGCAATGTGCCTTTAGAAGAAAGCACAGTTTCAGAAATTATTTTGGTTGGAGAAAAGAATAAACAGAAAAGTAATGAATCTAAAGGCTCTATTTTATCTTCGGTGTCTAATCCTTATGTTTCTGTTTTGTTGGGTACTGCGATAGCTAGAATAAAAGATCGCCATGGAAAATACTTACCCATTCGAATCCTGATCGACAGTGGTTCACAGCGTTCTTTCATTTCGTCAGCCTGCGCACAAAGTTTGGGTCTACAGCGAAATGTTAATCCCCAATATTTATTTGGTTTTGGGGATAGTCCAATTGAAGGAGGAAATTTTCAAGCCAGTTGCACTTTAGTACCTAAAAAACTCGTCACGACTTTAACTTAAAACAGATGCAGTAATCATTCCAAAAATTACAGAAAGTATACCTTCCTGTCCTATACCGGAAGTTATTCTGGAACATTTCCTCCAGTATGATTTAGCAGACGAAACATTTGGGAAACCAGGTCCAGTAGATTTTCTACTCGGGGCTGATTTATTTGGAGAAATTTTTACTGGTGAGTGTATAAGTCAAGCTGGTTACCCTAACCTTCTCAAAACGATTTTTGGCTGGGTGATAATTGGACCTTTAAATAACACCGTGGGTCTACAGGATACAACTGTTGCACTATTAACATCTAATCCATCACAAATTGAAAACAATCTGCAGCAAACAATGGAAAAATTTTGGGAAATTGAAACAGTTCCCCAAGTTGATAAAATAGATCCACAAAACATCATGCGGAAGAGCACTTTCGCTCAACTCACTCAAGAGATTCGAATGGCCGTTATATGGTCCGGTTACTATTTAAGAATTTAACTCCGCCAAATTTAGGCAGTTATTACTGTACTGCTTTAAATAGATTTCTTAAGTTAGAGCACCGTTTTCATAAAATGCCCGAATTAAAAGAAAAATATACCGATATTGTGAAAGAATATTTGGAAGCAAATTATATTGGTCCTGCAATCAATCCATCTAAGTATCTTCTTCCACACCACTGTGTGATGAAAGACCAAAATTATTCGAAAATTCGTGTGGTTTTTGATGCCTCTTCATCTACTGAGCTTGGTTCTTTGAACGACCATCTCTTAATAGGTTCTAAACTTCAATTAGACATTGAGGAAGCCCTCAAACTTCAGAAAGAATTAATTGATTTGCTCAAGAGGGGAGGATTTACTTTGAAAAAATGAATAAGCAACGATCCAAAATTATCTTCCTTAAATGACGGCCATCAAGAAACGCTACGATTTTCTGAACCAAATGACCAATCCATTAAGTTATTGGGTATGCAGTGGGATCCTGTGAGTGATTGCCTCTCTTATAATATTCAGAAATTTTAACTAAGATTGACTAAAAGGGGAATCATGTCGGCTGTCGCCCGAATGTATGACCCTCTCGGCTACCTTTCACCTGTAATTTTTAAGGCAAAATCATATTTGCAGCAGCTATGGAGTATAAAAGACTTAAGCTGGGATTGCCCTCTGCCACCAGCAATATCTGGAGTATATCGGGAATTCTTCAATTCTCTTTCAATTCTGCGCTCTATTCGAATACCTCGTTGTGTGTTTCCTCAACAACCTGTACATATTGATTTAGTGGGATTTGCTGATGCATCAGAAACCGGATATGCAGCTTCTATTTATTTAAGAGTTTTATTTGAAGACAAACATGTTGGAACTCATTTAGTCATTTTCAAGAACACGTCTAGCACCTTTAAAAACGCTATCAATCCCAAAGTTAGAATTGTGCGCTGCTCTGTTACTGGCACAAACAAGGAGATCCATTTCAAAATTTATTGACCTTTTTACTATAAATTCTACTTACTTGTTTTCAGATTCTACGATTGTACTTAGTTGGCTTCGTTTGTCTCCACACACATTAAAAACATTTGTAGCAAATCGCGTAACGCGTATTTTAGGTCTAACAGCAGCAACTGATTGGTACCATATTTCGTCAAATCATAATCCTGCAGACATTGCTTCGCGAGGAGCATTACCTGAAGATCTGTTGACTAACGAACTGTGGTGGTATGGACCTCCATGGTTAAAAGGGGAATTATCCGATTGGCCCGAAATCAACTTGCTCAATACAGTATCGGTGCCAGAAGTGAAACCTAACGCACTAATTTTGAACAGTCATACTCCAGACTCATATATAATAGAAATCATGGAACGTGTTTCGTCTTTTAGGAAACTATGCAGAATATTTTCTCACATAGTTCGGTTCATGAAAAACTTGAAAGTTCCATATCATGGAAGGACCTTTGGACCCTTAAGTTTAGCTGAAGAGTGTGATGGAACTAAACTACTAATTAGATGTGTTCAACAACATTATTTTCCATCGGATTCCAAAGAAGTTGGGAAAAATTTACAACGCCTATCTCCGTTCTCTGATACCGAGGGAATCCTCAGGGTGTCGATTGAAAAACAGCCCTTTGCCATATAACGCTAAGTATCCAATATTACTTCCTCCAAAGGCTCATGTAAAGAAGTTATTGATTGACCACTACCACAGGACATATCTCCATCCTGGTCCACAATTTTCTCTTTTATCCCGGAATTATTGGATTGTTTCAGCAAGAAGGATTATTCGATCAAGAATTCACAAATGTATCATTTGTCATCGGCATCGCACCAAAAATTTTACCCCTAAGATGGCAGACCTTCCACCATCTCGGTTTGAACAAGGGAGACCTTTTGTGATCACTGGAATCGATTATGCTGGTCCCTTCATTGTTAAAGAGTCCGGCCGCCGAAAAGGTGTAAAGTTTAAATCCTATATTGGTTTATTTGTTTGTTTAAGTACCAAAACCGTCCATGTTGAACTTGCTACACAACTAACAACCGAAGCCTTTATAGCCTGCTTGGACAGATTTGTCGCCCGTAGGGGACTCCCGTCTAAGATTTTATCTGACCGAGGAACCAATTTCGTCGGTGCAAACAGATACCTAAAAGATATCTATATGTGGCTTGATCAAGATGAGACTAAAAGTAAAATTACATCGCACCTCAATTCATTACAAATCGATTGGAAATTCATTCCTCCCTCGGCTCCTCACTTTGTTGGCATTTGGGAGGCTGGAGTGAAATCTTTTAAATATCACTTGATACGAGTTCTTGGGGATCATGTGCTAACATTTGAAGAATTTAACACCCTCTTAATAAAAAAAGAAGCCGTATTGAATTCCAGACCACTTTATCCTCTATCTTCGTCCCCTGACGATCTTGATGTTTTGACACCTGGACATTTCATTATAGGCGCACCACTTCTTGCAAGACCAGAAACCTGCTTCAACGATATACCAACAAACCGATTATCACGGTGGCAACTTGTTTATAAGTGTACTCAAGACGTTTGGAAAAGGTGGAGGCACGATTATTTGAATAGTCTTCAACAAAGAGTAAAATGGTCAAACAATAATGTTAATGTTGCTTTGAACGATTTGGTCCTCTTAAAGGAAACTAACGTGCCACCTCTAGAATGGCCAACTGGGAGAATTGTAGAGCTACTTCCAGGGCCTGATGGAATAGTGCGTGCCGTTAAATTAAGAACTGCCAAGGGAGAATTTATTCGACCAGTCACAAAATTGGCCTCATTGCTTTCCTTAGAATAGGTTTTGTAAATATGCTTTTTTGGAATTTTTTCCTATGACAAAATTGGTGGGCGGTATGTTAACGCCATTAAAGTAACCTGTATTTTTATTTATAGTGGTTGCATTAATCTCCAGTTAGTTTTGAATTAATAAAACATTATAGTATAGGTGAAGTGAGCGATTTATGAGGTCGCTGCTGCGGCTGGAGGCTTTGGCTGCCGTTACTTAGCAACGGCCATATGATTGTTAGCCCAACTCGCTAATTAGTTGTTTTTTGGAGTGCAGTACAAGATGGCGATTAGTTGGCGTCATTGCTGTTTTTTTCATCGTTAATAGTTAAAATGCAGACGTGGGCCCACTAATTCTTTGACCGCTTTCGAAGAAGTCCAGCGTTCACATTTTAGACATCTTATGAAAATTCTTTTCACACCGAGACCATCTAGAACATCACCATCTCGTTGCCAATCAGAGTCGTCCCGCTCCCACAGCTAAGCTCTTCACCTATAAATATCTTTTATTTTATTCATTTATATCTTGTTTTGTTTAATAATAATTGTCATAGTCTTTATTAATAGGTTATTTTTAGTTTTGATTCAAGGGTTTAATAATTATTTGTTATTTAATTCATTGTTTATATAGTTAATGTTTATTTTCTTTATCGTAAATATATTATGTATGTTTGGTTGTATAGCATCAGTTTTCTCAAATAGACCCCAAAATTCGGAACCTTAGTTTATTTATTTATTTTCCTTTTTTGTTTATTTTATTTTAGTTTTAGTTTTTGGAGCCTCATTCAAAGATCCTGATAATTTTGCGGGGGCTTCAACACTGGGCATTCCCAGAAACAACCGCTATGTACCATACCTCGTCTCCGCGGATGATCTAGCGATGCTAACAGAAGATGAGGAGACCGCTGTCAAACAACTTGAAATACTTATGGAATGTGCAGAAAAAGTGGGACTACAGATCTCTTTCGAGAAAAATAAATTATTCTGTTCCAAGACAGATATCACGAGCCTGAAACGGTTTTATTTTTTTATGAAGTAGGCACCATGTCCTGCCAAGGAAAAAAACAGTAACTGAAAAATTGTGATATAGTAATATTGGTATCGTTGGGTTGGTTTTGTTTTGATGCTCCATAGAAAAGCAGAGATTAGTATACTTGTAGCTTGTAAAACAGGTTTCTAGTTTAATATACTCCTTTAAAAAAAAAAAATAAATAAATAAATTTTAAAAAAATAACACGAGATGGAATAACATATGGTCTCTTGGGAGCTATTCCTTGTTGGGAAACGGATTTTTTTAAATAAACCAACTAAAAAGACCCTCTAGATGAAACAGAATAAACCCTCTTTGAAGTACACATAAAGTATAAAAGTTCTCGTTACAAAAAAACTAGACTCAAAAAGTTTTTTAAAACATCACCTAATTACATGCTGCTCATTTCTATAAAATTGTCTAAAACTTGTTATTTGTCTCTTGTTTAACTGTTTGATTGTTTTGTGCTCTTTATTCTATTTAGTTCCTATTATAGTATTCATTATAATAATTCGAATTGTTGATTTCTTCAATACTCGTTCTTCATCAAAATATTAAATTCATCAACTATTTGTATTGACTTTGACTAACAGTTTTTTTTTATTTATCATATTATAATAATGTGTCAATTCAGATATATTAGTGATTAGGATTTATTAAAATCTTCTATATGAATAATTGAGGGTTTCCCAATTATTTATTAGAGGTTATCACTTGTGATAGATTTAAAATATCAAGTATCAAGTAGTAATAGATTGTTTTTAAAAAAGAATATCAAAAATAAAATACAATTTAAAATATATAAAGAAATTATTTATATAAAATATTATTCGCAGTGTAATAAAAATATTTCAACCTCTTTTTAGTATACAAATTAATACTAAAAAAAATTATGGGAGCACAAAAATTTGATGTATTATAAAAATTAATAAATTTTTTGTTAGGTAAAATATTTCATTAAATTTCTCTATACACATTTTGTAAATAATATTTGATACTTATATACAGCTATATAATAAGAAGGAGATCTGGGATGCAGTAAGGAAAAGATAAAAAACAGTGCCAGCGGTCAATGGAACCACGGCGGTCCCACTGACCGCTGACACGGTTTTTTATAAAAATTGTTGACAGTATTTTTTTATTGTGCTTTACAGTACCCGTTTTATTATTATTATAATAGGTGAAGCGAAGCTAAAAATATTACGCACAATTAAAAACACTTAAACCTTTCTACACATTTTAATTACAAACTCTAGTACAAAACATGTCTCTATATTATGAACAATTTATTTGGAAACTATATTTATTTGTTTTAAAAAAAATGTATTTAAAGTTTTTGTAAAAAAAAAAAAATATATCAAACTTAACAATCATAATAATAAATCAGTAAGTACTTTTGTATCATGAATTTTATTGTGTATGATCTACAGTCAATGAGTGTGTGAAATTTTATAGTATGTACTTCCAGTAAACACTGCAAACACAATACTGCTCAATTCACTTTATTCAATTTTTTTTTCCTTCATTTAAAAAAAGTTTTTGAATATTTATCATAATTTTTTTATTAAATTGTTTACTATTAAGCAGAAAAACCTTATTTATCAAATATCTTTTAAATTAATAAAATACTGTCTTAAATGTATAAAATGGACTGGAAGCCTCAGTTTCATTTTAACAAAATTTGTTGAAACAACTTTTTAATAAATGAAACACATTACTTTGTAAATTAAAAAGAGCACATGTATCGCATTGTATGTTTCTGAAGGAATAGTTTACAAAACTAACAAGTGGTACTCTCAAAAAGCACACCGAGTTAAAGGTTCATCAGTGCAAAAGTAAAATAAAGATGAATTAAAGTGATTTTATGTTTTACTTTTCATGGATTTGTCCTGAATAGCACTGGTCAACCTTACCCATCATCATGTTTTATCTTTTTCTTTAACGAACATAGTATATTTAAAAAACCCACAATGTATTCCAGTTTTTATACTTTTCCATAAAAAAAAATACATTCAGTTTGAAACATGCTTATAATTTAAAAAATACAGACAGTATTTTATTCATTAAAAGTATATTTGATAAATAAGGTTTTTGTGCCAAAAAAATACATACTTTGATAAAAATTGTATACAGTAAAATTAATGAAAAATCTTTATACCCTTTTTGTAATTGAAAGAAAATAAAATTATAAAGTTTTTTTAGAAGTATTGTGTTTGCAGTGTTTTTGGAAGTACATACTATAAAATATTGCATACACTCATTGCCTGTTGATTTTACATAATAAAATTCATAACATATAAAAAGTACTTACTGCTTTGTTAGTGTTAAATATGTTGGCAACTTGGCAACATTTTCGAATGTTTTCCATATTCTATTGTTATGCCGATTTAATAGGATCTGCTTTTCTCTTTATTGGAGCCGTGTGGTGCACTGAAATATCATTATATGATTGGATACTTTGACGGACTTGCCTACATTAACATTTATCCGTTGTGGTCACAGGCACTAATGATATTATTGAGGTTATAAATAAAGTTCATATATTAAGCAAGTAGATAAAGCTTAAAATGACTTTTGTTAAAATTTTTATACCAAGTATATATATATATGTATATATATATATATATATATATATATATATATATATATATATATATATATATATATATATATATTGAATGTTGATAATATAAGCAATAATAAAATAAGATGAATAGAATGGTAGTAGACACTGCTTCAATTGTGCTTATAAGTAAAATTAAATTGTCATATAAAATATTAAAGTTTTATTCAGCTTGAAACTTACAGTTAATGTAAATATCATATTATTCTTATACATCTATAAGCCACTACCTTCACCTTATTGAAAAAAAAATCCACCCTTCAAAACAAATCCTCAAGCATACTGCAATAAAATATAATTTTATTACGCTTAACGTATTCTTAACCGTTAAAATGTGTAAGGGACTCCTGGTGTCGTTTAAGGCCTAAAGAAACCCCTCTTTTAACCCGGATACATATATTATATGCCTTGTTGAACTTCCATTACCCCAAATGTATGAGAACTTTATCTGCCGTAATGGATCCACTCTGTAACTGACCCATAAATTTGGTTTCCTCATCGCCTCCTGGTTTGAATTACTAAGTCGCATCGATAACTCCGTCTCGGCTAAGTGGAAAACAGTGGAGTCGTTACTCAAAATAAGGCGGTATGGGATATTATTTTTATAGCATCATTTCTTAAAGTTAATAAAACTTTTAAAAAATTTCACTTGATGTACGCGTGATAGAATAGAAAGATCAATGCAATTAGGATTGATGAATTAAAGCCCACTTCTATTGAAATTATTGTAATTATATGGCCTAACAATATTTTCAGAATTAAAAAAATAAATAAATAATGAAAAAAAATCTTACACTCAATGCTTTATTTTTTCATTAATCTATTTAAAAAAATAAATAAAAAGTTTAATTGCGTTATGTTTTGTTTAAGAAAAGAAAATTTATATTTAATTTTTAAACTAACGATTTAATTTTTCAAATATTACTTTAAAAGGCAGTGGCATAGTAAAAACAATTCAATTTTTTGATAAACTGATGTGATGAAAAATTCTATTCACATCATTCATATAATTGTGAAAATGTGTGTGACTTGTTAAGGTGTAATTTAAAAATCAAATTGTGATTTGAAATATAATATAGTTGGCTAAAATTAGGTAGTGCTTTAACAAAAGAGAAGGTGCGGATTAAGAAGGTAGTGAAAAGAGGGAGAGAATGGTACAACCTTCATGCTTTTCTTTTTTTTAACAATTTACTGAGTGAACAGCACTTCAGCCTAAACTTTCGATCAGTAACATTAGTTATTTACTTGCAGTTCCTTTAAGTCAAGGAAACAATCTCTTGGGCCCAAGAGCATTGTTTTGTACCATTCAAACATTTTTTACTTCAAGAACTAATGAATTTGAAGAAAATGATTAATCGGAAAAAAAAAATATATACATTTTTTTGTTTAAGTGAAATCGAGTTATTTTAGAAAGGAATGATTAAGGTTGATTATTATGCGTGATACTGAATGTGGAAATGGAGAGGCATTGTTCGGCATGAGTTGTTCGAACCTGGTCAAACCATTAATTCGACTTTCGACTGTCACCAATTAATGGAACAGAATCAGGGGAATTCAAGAAAAACGACAAGCATTGATCAACAGGAAAGGCGTTGTCATCCAACATGATAACGCTAAACCACAAATACCTTTATAAATGTGGTAAAAATTAAAGAAGCTTGTCTGGGAAGTTTCTGTATATCCACCGTCTAGCTTATCACACAAATCTGCCCAGAAATTTTAAAACTTCAACAATATATCTGATCGAAGTTTCATCTCTGAATGACTAATTAAACATGTTAACTCACTGGAGTTCAGCCTCTCAGAGCCAAACCCAATAAATATTTATAAATATGTATGTGCGTATGTATAAGATTTTTATATTTTAGTAAATATTTATTATTTTGTTGTTAATTAATATAAAATTCAGTTTTAATCCGATATAAAATTCTTAACACAGTATAAATGATTAAATTTATCGATATTTATTATCAAATTTTATACTTATGAATGATTTATAAAATAAGTTACTGACCTATTCGTCTATTTATGTTGATTATTAGTTAAAAAAGAACCAATATACCTACCACTTTTTTAGCTAAATTGATTATTCATCATTAAAACTATTTTTTTTTTTTTTTTTTTTTTTTTTTTTTTTTTTTTACAGTTGTCATCTGGCATCTTGTACTGAAACAAATTAATTTTTTAGTTGTGCCCTTCTCACCACAGGGAACAACAGCCACCATTAGTTGACTGAAACAATGGACAATTAGGACGAGCTGGCGTTAGGCAGCATTTCCAGGAAAGCTTGTAAGCTGCAAGAATAGGTTTCTCTGATTCCCGCAATCTAGAATAGTCTAAATTGAATGTATTCAATACAAGAGCCATATCCAATTTATAGGTTGAATGCCTATCGAAATCCCAGTTGCTATATTTGAAACCTATTCGCTTCATGCCCCGGCAAGCTACTTTTTCCCATTCTCCAGTAATGTTTGTAAGCATGTAGATGTAGAGGATAATCTAGCTCGTTAATCACTTTAATAAACTGAATTTGTCTACTTCTTTTGATTTGTTTCATTTAAGATTTGAAGCCGATACACGAAGAGGGTATTTATTTAATACCAGTTGACCCTGCCAAGCTTTGCTATTGTTGAAATATTTGTTTGTATGTGTATCTCATATTGTTTGTTTGTTTATTGTGGCTTAACGTCCTTAGGTTCTGGAACTAGAGCAGGAAGTACGGGTTATCCTAAAGGTAGCCATCCTATTCTAGCCAAGAAATAAGATAGATAGATATCTTCTTATTAACAGATGTAAATCCATTTTTTGGATCTGCAAGAAAATAAATTTTAAGGTATCATTTGAACCCACGATATACTCTACAGGGGCTCTGATACCCTGGTCTTAATTATCCATCGACATCCCTATAGTGTTTTTTAACATTATGCATTAAACTGGCTTAAATACAATCAATTTTATTTAAAAATTATATAAAACTAGTATCTCCCGTCACGGCTTCGCTCGCTCTCTTAAGTAAAGATAATTTTACCTTATAATTGAAGTTTTATTCGTTTACCGATTAAAATCTTGTACTGTAGAATGCAATTGAGCATTATTTCTTTATGATTTTTTCATGAATAGTAGTGACTTTTTAACCTGTTTAAAACTGCGCTGATTAGGTGTTTTAATTTTTAATTTTAGTGTATCATTCGTTAATTTAGATAGAGAGAGACAATCAAGAAAAACTGTTTTGGTTAATAGACTGCATTATATACATATTAATTAATAGACATATTTTTACACATTTTTCAATTGCTGAACCTTCCTAGAACTATGAAAATTATGTAGTTGAAATTTGGTACAAATATTATCAGTTTACCATTGTAAACTTTATTGCAGAAGGTCGCTAACCACAATCAGTCGATTTTCAAACTTTACTGGGATCCACAAATCGCAGAACAAATCTAAATCTTTTTTTAATTATTCAATTGGATACTTGTATTAGCAGAACAAATGACACCCAAAATTACGCCTCATTCTTCTGACACATACCGTCTCATTGTAAAATACTTAACAGACACCAAAGCTGATTTTCACACCTACCAGCTTAAGGAAGAAAGATCGATTTGGGTGGTCCTGAGAAACCTTCACCACTCAACACCTGTAGAAATTATCAAAGATGAAGTAATATCCATGGGCTTCAAAGTAAGGCAGGTCATAAATATACAAAAAGACAACAGAGGACAGCCTGGAGCTAGCGGTAAAACCGCATTACCGCTTTTCTTTATCGATCTGGAACCCACACCTGGGGTTGAAAAAATTTACGATATCACTTCTCTTTATTAAACCAAAGTAATAATAAAGAAACCTTATACAAAACGTGATATCGTACAGTGTCATAACTGTCAGTCATATGGTCACACAAAAAGCTACTGCCACCACATGCCGAGATGCGTTAAGTGCGGGCAACTGCACAAATCCTCAGAATGCACTAAATCTCGAGAGGTTCCAGCAGTGTGCGCGCTATGCCAGCAGGAGCATCCGGCTAACTACAAAGGATGTCAAACTTACAAAAACCTGTGTTGTAAATTCCAGAGGACGCAGCCACAGAACGAAGAAACTCAACAGACCAGAGGAAGACAGCCCTCAAAAATTTCCTTATCATCAGTATCTTTTGCAGAAATGCTGGGAGGAAGGAGATGCCAGAATGAAAATGGGGCCATGCCGTTTCCTCCTCCGAGAGAGAACACTCCTCCGAAGTACAGATATGAGAAATAATGTTTTGTTTTTTTATTTTATTTTTTTTCTATTTCTTTATTCTTTATTAAAATGAACTTATGCAAAAAAAAATTTCTTATTTTTAAATTAAAGTAAATGAAAAATTGATAATCAATTATCAATAACCAATAATCACGAATATGTTACTTCGTTTATTATTGTTATTATTTTTCTAATATTATTATTGTTATTGTTATCAATATTAATTCGGTAAGAACTATTAAGAGCTAGTAAAAAGAAGTGTTGTTTTTTTGGCATAGATATGTGTTTAGGCTCGGGGTTTATACTTTTCTGATGTACCGTTTTTCCTCATCAATAATGTAACATTTTGACACAAGCTATGTTGGTGTTTCTCGGATCGAAAATTCGTTTCTGTCTCTCAAGACTGTACATTTAAATTATTATTAATATAGTAAACTTTTATAATAACCTTCCTAGAATTATGAAGATGTTGTACTTAAAATTAGATGCAGTTCGTTTCAATTATTTTACCATTGCAAACTCTGCTGCAAATTAGCGCTAGCCACATATCGGTCGATTTTTGAATTGGGATCAACACATCGCACAACATTTTTATAGTATTTTTAAAAACAATTTAATTGAATATAATTAAAATTTATCATAAATTTCTAGCTCTGTGTGACACCATAAATTTGCAACCTCTCTCGAATGGTGCTCGCCACCTGTCGGTCGATTATCTTCTCTGCACTCCACATATTTATCGCTTTTTAATGATAATTCAATTGAAAATCTGTTCATTTTATTATTGCTATGCCTTCCTTGAACTATGAAGATGATGTTAATAGAATTTGGTACTAATTGGTTTTGTAGTTTTCACAAAGATGGTGATTACAAAAGAAAAATAGCTTGCTCTTTTATATGTATAATAATATAGATATAGATTTAAGTTAATTGGTTTTATTATTTTAAGTTTGATAATTGTTTCTATTAATTTGCTATTACGATTAATTTATCCGATTAATAAGGTTAATTTGTTGTATTTATATTCTTTTTTTTCTTTTTCTTTAACCAAATGATGTATGTTTTTCATAAAACATCGCAAAATTTCTTAAAACAACAAAAAATCATTTTCTTAATAAAACTTCTGACTAACTAAAATCTCCATAATTAAACGAACTTCCGAAATCACAATAAAATTATGATTTCAGTGGGATTTCCCAATCAATTTATTTTATTTATTTATTTATGTTTATTATTTTTTTTTTTGTGATTTCCCAGTTTTCACAATATATATTTTTTTTCCATTGTCGATAGGATTATTAGTTGAAAAGATATTGAATTTTTTTCTGCTTTTTGTCTATTTGTTCCAACTTTGTTACGATAAAAGATCTTTAGATAAAAAAATCAGTCTAAGAGCTTATGAAAACAAAAATTTAGACAGCATAATCTATCTAATTTATGACTATAAAAACTGTATACTTCTTGAATTTAATAGTGTACTGTTTCCACATAAAGAAGACCTGAAATTCTACCTTGAGCGTTTGATGTGCGGAACATACAAAGCCCTATTAAAACCGCCGTGGTGGGGGAAAGGGTAGGAAGGCAGAAAAAGCTAGACAGATAATCGATAGGAGGGAATGAAAATTCGCTGGGTCGAGTTTTATACAAGGACGGAGGAGGAAGGTGAAGGTTTGTCTAAAGGCGGTCGGAAGACGTTTTATGCCGCTGTAAGAAAGCTTATTTAACCGAAGATAGGAAGAAGCTGAGTACATACTCGTAAAACAACAACTGCTAAGTGTGTTCCCTGTTTGTTCTTCTTTCCTCTCTTATAGCTTTTCTCTTCTTTTTTTGACTTTTCATTTAGGCAGTAGAGGCTTTGTTTATTTTATATTCTGCGCCCGAAGAGGGCCCCTGGTAATGCTGAAGTTCACTCATTCAGCCTTTGTTAAAGTTCATTTCACATTAGTAAAATTTCTAAGCCAGCTTGTGGAAGGAATGTACGGTATAAACCCGCAGAGAGTTCTTGCAGTGAAAGAATACGGATCAGACTTTGTGTTTTACTTTTTTCATTAATAATAAAAAAGTCCACTACCATTCTAAATGTTTTCATCTCAGTTCAAAGCGATTTCACGAGAAGAAGGCAAAATAAGGAATTAATCTATCCATAGAATCATCAAAGAAAATGCTCGTTGTTTTCGACTTCATCGATATTTACTTGACAAACCTAAGTTGTCGATTATCTACAAAAGATCATTTACATGAAAGTGATTTGGTATAATATTCAAATATGGAGCTAAAACCTGGGGCTCTAATAAACCATCTAATTTATCTCATAAGCAATACTTGCCAACCAAAATCCTCCGAAAAATCCTTAATGCTCAAAAACTATGTCATAAAAATCTATAAAGATCTAAATGTTCCATATAACGCTGATTTAACTCCATAACCATTCAAATCCACTAGCCTCTCAACTTGCATAAGGGGAATAGAATCCTGACAACCCCCCTAGGCATCTGAAAAGAACGAATCATTTTCAATTTCATTATTTACGGTTGATTAGAATATGTAACGCGTACATAAAGTATAGGAGGCATACAGTTTAAAGAAATAAGACCACTATTAAATACCACATTTCCCCAAAAAAACATTAAAATTGGTGTAACTTTTGGCAGGTTGAAGTTGGCAAGTTCTTTAAGCCAAACAAAGATTTGCAGCAGTCAGACTTAATGTCAAACAATACAAAAAAAAATTTACGATTAAAATTGACAGATAAGTGGCATGGGAACAACTTCCAGCCCAACCAACGATTAATTACAAGATATATTAATCTATCTTAATCGAAGCAATCAACTCCTTTTTTTTCTGATCCTGGAAGATAGCTCGTAATCCAAACCCGGCGGATATCTCCTCGGACCATCTACACTAATTTGCCCTCTTAATCTACCCCTAGCAGATTTGCCTTCCCAATCCTTCAATGATTTGGCTCCGATATTGGAGGACCGCCAAATCTTTGGCTGTTCTGGCCCGGGAAATGAGCCTCAGATTAGAACGGAGTTTTAATTATCCCTGGTTTTTCTTTGGTATCTCAACATCGTTAGTGGTAAAGTTTTTAACACCCTATTAGTTGTGTTGGCAACAGCCTTCCTAATTAGATAAGCATTAATTATCTACATTTCCAAGCTTCTTCACGGGCTTTATTGCCTAAGTTTGATCAGAAACAGCCTTTGATTTTTTTTTTTTTTGAAGTTTTTTTACCAGCGATAACTTAGTTTCTAAGAGTTAATAAAAGGATAACGATTCCTTGAAATTTGTTTACCATAAACAAATTATAATTATAACATCTTAACTATCTTTCCTGTACGTTTTCATGAGGTAGTTTTAACAAAAAACGCTTGTTCATGAGTAGATATCGATTATTTGTTTATGTTTTAGTGAAGAAATAAGAAGTAATTATATGCAAATCAACAAAATTTGTTCTTTCCGTTCTGGTCTAATGCAGCTCTTCTATTATGTTTCGCCTTTTTTCTTTCTGCCCTCTCTAACATCCTCCATTCTCTACTTTCTCGGACTATCATGATTGTGCCTACATGTGCTATATGCACACGGTAATGATGAATTTAACGAAATTATGTTTCCTCTTTAATCCTTAAGACTCATTCCACCTACCTCTATATATGGCATACAGTCATTCATTGAGGCTCCATATCTTTTATTTAGATGTTAGTAATAATTTCGATTCTGGATAAATTATGTTTTAATATGCAGTTTGGTACGTTTTAAGCTGCTGGAAAATTGATTAAATAATTTTAATTTAATTTATGTAGGTTGTGTAATCACATCGTGGAATTCCTCAACACAGAACGGAACACAACATGCAGTTAGGAAAATATTTAAATATTTAGCTGTAATATATTTTAAACTGTGGAGACAATGCAATGCATTCATTTCAATGGCCATAAAGACACCAATCACTTCATTATAGACACACAAAAAATCTAGACAGGGACAAATGTTTCACAAGATAACATCTTACCTTGGCTGTGGCGTTTGGAAGATATCTGAATATTCGGTTCCTGGACAACTGAGAATAAATCTGGTTAAGATGAACTGTTAATATTTCTGTGATCCCTGTTAAACAGATCCGCTACCTCAGACTCCATCTGTAATACTCATATAAAACTCAAAAGAAAATAAACTGCTCGTCGTTTTTGACACACCAACATTTACTAGGCAAACATTCAAAGCTTCCAATAAAATGCAAATGACTTATTTAAATGCCAGAAATTAAACCATTTTGGACTTATGGATTCGAGTTTTAGAACTCTGCAAAACACCTTCCGACTCTTCTAGTATCCTCCTTACAATCCTTCGTAAAATCCTCATTGCTTCTTATTATGTCACAGATAAACTTATCCATAAAGATCTTTATGTTCCCATTATTATATTATCGGTTCCCAGTGTACATTGATATGATGTAATAATAGATAAATAATAAATCATCATTAAGTCATATTCCAAAATGTTTTTCTACTTTTCATGAGTGAATCAAATGAAGGATTAGGCGATCGTAGCGTTTGATTTTTATCTGATCAATCAGTAGCTGTATCAGCAGGCATTTAACACAGGAGAGGTGAATGCGAGTGCACTGCTCGCATTTTAGGAGTTATCACTAACAAAATCTGAATGGACCAAATGTGTGGCCAGGCGAGGTTCAGGGCAATATTGCGATCTTATCTCTTGCCGATGAGGCCGAAGTATGCCTAGAGATAGCCGATGGACCTCATGGTTTCCCGATAAGGTAATCACCGATATTACTACACCCATCATGAGGAAAGGACTACTTTTATGTGATGTTATGATCTAAATGGAAATTCGCTTATATTGGGTCAGTGGAAATATGAGGATAAGATTAGGTTCTCCATAAATATTTTGATATAGATTTTTTATTAATTTAATTTCTTTTAGATTGAAGTTTTAATTTTTCCAAGACACTGTTGAATGCATGTCATATTTTTGTTAAAATAATTATGCTCATCTGTAATCATTTTGATTAGTGATGTGTCGGTACCTACGGTGGTTAGTGCTATTTTTTTCGATACTTGATACCGGTACCAAAAACATAAATTGATTCTCGATTCTCGATAGCGATACCTTGTGGTAAAAATAAATTACTCTAACAAAAAGTATCCTGAGAGTTAGAAAAGTAATCATTTTTCAAGATAAAGTAAGTCAACAAAAAATCGCATTTATTATCTAAAACATGCTGTTGACATTAATATGACTTTGGGCTTGGAGTCTATTTTTTTTTTTGTATAAAACAGCCTGCCGTGCCGACACTGCGGTCAATAAAATAACAAAAATGATCTTGATGACCTCAAGCACAGGCCAAAAATCGAAGGAACATGCCTCGGTAGGGCCAATATCAAAAAATCAAAAGGAATGTCATAACCCATTGCTCATTACAATTGGTTTTCCTCTTTAGAATTTGGTGAGGAGCTCGCTCAACGCAAAATCACAATGGTTGGCACTCTTTTAGAATTTGGCACTCTCTCCAGAAGTTCCTTCATCTATCATTCCCACAATAGTCCAAGCAACGAAGGATTTTCAGAGGACTTAATTCATGTAGAAGCCAATTTTGGCACAGTTGTAGGGGGAGGTATCCTTAACAACATACTAAAAGTACTGGGGGGTGGGGGTGGAGCTAAAGGTCGGTTTTTTTCAGTTTTTCGTTAATAACTCGAAAATTATTGCCTCTAGCGAAAATGTGTTTATATACTAAATTAATTAACATGAAATTGTTTACAAAAAAGGTTCTATACATTTTGGTTCTAGGATCAATGCTTAAGAAGATATAGTGGGGGAAATATGGAAAATGTAAAAAAAAACACGTTTTTATTGTTAAAATTTATATATATATTGTTGAAATTGCAATGTTTATTGCTAAAAATCAATAGTTTATTATTATAATTTGAAAGCTTATTGCTAAAAATAAAATTATTGTTGTTAAGCCAAATATGCTTATTATAGTACAGGGAAATTAGCATTCGAACCTTGATATCGAACCAAAAATAAAAAGATCTGACTATTGCATATTGTTCATCAATCTTAGCTGTAAATGTGGTTAAAAGATTTCTTTGAAACATCTTCAGGTTTGGGCAGGGGAGGGGGGAAAGTGTTGAAAATTGTATGTATTTAGCACTTTGATCCAGTAACTCGGAAACCGTTACTTTCAGCAAATTTTGTGTTATATACATGATTAAAGCTAAGCAAATTTGCAATAAATTTGGTTCTATTCGTTTTTTTGTCAGATCGATAGTTTTAGAACTGTGAAGGAAGAAAAATTGGCTAACTTGAGGTAAGGCGCACTTTTCCTCAAAAACGCGTTTGTCGGTACTCTTTTGTCTATAACTCCGAAACTGTTTGTCTAATCTCGAATTTCTTTTTTTCATCTTAAAGCTGGTTAAATTTTTCATCAGATACTATATATTTCATTTTAATTAAGTTCCATGAAATATCTATTTCACCTCGCTGAATACCGCTTACTGTTGTAAAATCCTCATTTTTTCGGAACATTTCTCGTTATAACTCTACAAAAATATATTTGATCGATTCCAAATTTCTTTTTTCCATCTCATAGCTGGTTAAATTTTCTATTAGGCCCTATATATCAAATTTTGATAAAATGCCATGTAATACCCTTGCCAGCACGCTAACAACTGCGAGTTGTTAAAAATTTCTAGTTTTTTTTGGCATATTTTCCCTATAACACCTAAAAAATATGTCCGATTCCAAATCGCTTTATTTCATTTTAAAGCTACTTAAATTATCAATCAGGTCCTATCTATGACGTTTAATTATATTACATGTAATACCCATGCTAGCACACTAAATGTGTATGTTTTGGCAAAACCTGGCATTTTTTAAATGTTGAGTGGGCTGGCGTGGGTGTTTCACGGACTTAAATCAAAATTTGATATATAGGATCTAATTACAAGTTTAACCAGCTTTAAGATTTAAAAACGAAATTCAGGATCGAATAAATATTTTTAGAGTTATAACGAGAAATGTTCCGAAAAAATAAGGATTTCACAACAGTACACGGAATTTAACGAGGTAGAATGGATATTTCACGGAACTTTATTAAAATTAAATCTATAGAATGTAATAGGAAATGTAACCAGCTTTGAGATGAAAAAAAGAAATTTGGGATCGGACCAATATTTTTGGAGTTGTAGTGAGAAATGAACCAAAAATAAAAGAATTGCACAATAGTATGGGTTTCTCAACGTTTTGGCATGGGTGTTTTACGAGACTTGATCAAAATTTCACATTTGTGGGTTCAGAAAGCAAATTTAATCAGCGTTCAGATAAAAAAAAAAAAATTCAAATCGAACAAATAATTTTGGAGTTATAGTCAAAAAAGTGCCGACAAACGTTTTTTTTTTTCGCGGAAAAGTGCAACTTACCACAAGTTAGCCAATTTTTTCCTCCTCCACAGTTCTATAACTATTGATCTTAGCAAAAAAATAAATAGAACCAAATTTGTTGCAAAATTTCTTATCTTTAATAATGTATAGAAAACAAAATGTGCTAAAAGTAACGGTATCCAAGTTATTTTATCAAACAGCTCTGATACTTCCTGGGCTCGATAAGTATCACTTAGTTTAATGTTCTTTATTTTAACTATTTATTATGTATTTAATTAACTAAGGATCTCCAAGGTCTATAAAAGCCTTAAAAAAAAAAAAAAAAAATATATATATATATATATATATATATATATATATATATATATATATACATACATACATACGAGTACATACATACATACATACATACATACATACATACATACATATGTAAGCTGTTTTTGATATTTGGAACCAAGGGCGCTAAAAGATTAATTATATAAACCATAAACATTTCATTTTTAACAATAAAAAAGGGTTTTTTTTTTTAATTTTCATTTTTCTCGCTCCATATCTCCTTAAGCATTGCTGTTAGCAAAAAAGTGTATAGTACCTTTTTTGTAAAGAATTTTATAATTATTAATTTAGTACATAAACACATTTTCGCTAGGGGCAAGAGTCTTCGAGTTATTAACGAAAAACTGAAAAAAACGACCTTTAGAGCGCCCCCCCCCTCCGTTAGCTCCACCCCCACCCCCCAGTACTTTTAGTATGTTGTACTGTGCCAAAATTGGCTTCTACATGAATTAAGTCCCCTAGTCGGCCTTTTTTGGTCTTCGTTGCTTTGACTACAAGAGGAGTGGCATTAGGAGCTTTACGGGTCCTCTATCAATCTGATAAGATGTTGGTGTAAGTGAGCATCACCCGAAAAGAAATAAAAAAGTAATACTGCTCTCATCAATGCATAATACGGGAATAGTGAGCTCCGACACAACAAAACCTGATATTGTGGAATTTTAGAACCTCACAAAAGGTGGGGTGGATGTATTTGATAATTTGTGTCATCGCTACTCCACAAAAAGAGGTTCCAGATGGTGGTCAATGCGCTATTTCTATGGAGTTTTGATGCTACAGGAGTTAGTGCCTACGTTCTTTATCGGCTGAGGCCGATCAGTCTTTTTAAAATCATTGGCATTTTCATTGGCGCCTTTCATGAAGCTTTGGGTGGAAACTTTGAGACTACCCAGAAACCTAAGAACAGAAATAAGAACAGTTTTAAGACTTCTAGACTCTTCCATATCAGTACATCCACCCCCTTGCCAACCAGCAGCCAGACAAAGTTTACTTATGCAGAAACGACAAAAAAACTTAAATTTGTGCCAGACTTGCGCCTCACCATTTTGTAAAGACCGCGAGAAACTGAAAAGACAGTGCGTTCGTTGTGAAGAAAATCAAATAATTCAAAACTGATCAAAATCTTACCAATACTAAATGTTATCTATTATGTAATTATTACTAGGTCCTTTCTCTCTAATATTACCACATTTAGCATTTTCCTCTGAGTTCATTCATCCTTCATTCTCTTAACATAGCCGGCCCATCGCAGTATATTTGCTTTTATATAGTTCAAGGTTTATATATTAAATTACAAAATGAAGAACATGAAAGTAATATATAAGATTATGTAAGCTTTGATCAGCAATCCGACAGCAAATAGGTGGTTTTCGAAAGAACAAAGCTAATTAATAAAATTTTAGTTATAAATTATTATATTTAGTTACGTTGTTATATTTTTTTCAGAAATATTAACATATCATAAATGCAAACAAATGATAGTGCGTAACATCAGTTCTGGCTTAACCAAAACAGTAATTAAATTCACAGCACTCCGACATAAGCTGTAAATGGAAATGACTGCTTCATCACGAGTTTGATGAACTGGTAATGGAGTCTTAATGTAGTTGAGGATCTCTACGAGATAAACGCATTAGTCGAAATAATTACATTTCTGAATTGTTTGTGATTTATGCTCTGTTACTATTATCCTTGGTCCGTATATTTGAACTAAAGTAATTTCTAATATTCTTATTCGTCTACTTCCTTCTTCATGATTTTCTTTATGATAAAGCATTTAAAAAAAAAGATTTTCAATAACGTTGAGGAACAATCTTTGAATGTGATCCTTAGAAAGATAATTTTATCTTGGTATTAAAAACATTATTAGTAAAGTATATCTACAAACAAACATAATGATGTTGTTGACACAAAAGTGATAAAGATTTTTCATAACGTTTTAATAGTGCAGTTTCTCTTCACTGAGAATGTTTTACAATCTGCCTCAAAGAGGGAATAACTGAAATGGATGGCTTTATGGATCCATTCAACAATATTCACAATAGAAAATAAATGAAAAGAAGAGTTCAATAAATAAAGAATTTAACAATCTCATAATATACAGTGATGCAATACTATAAATGAAGAAATAGATCGCTGACTCCATCATTCTATTCCTATTCGTTGCTGATATATAATAATTCGAAGATTTTGTTAAGGAAACCACATTTTTTGTCATAAATACTGTAATATCTCCATTTTTTCATATTCCCTATAAGACTATGCACATGTAACATTGAATTTACAAACTTGAGACATAAAGAACTGATTGATCGTCAACTTTTTTACAAAAGTCAAAATTTCTTATAATACTTCAACGCTCACCGTTTAAAAAATAAAAAAATTCATAGAGCTGTAAATATTATAAAACCTTTCAATAGATATTTAACCATATTTTGAATGGTATGATCAAATTAATGATTCTTTGTCGATTTCATGGACTTATAAAACCGAAAAAAGTTGGTGTTCCTATTTGGCATTCAAATCAGAAACTTTGGTAAATAAGACACTACGATAATCTTTTAATGAAAAAATTTATTTTAATAATAATCTCTTTCATTGGAATAAAAAGCATTGGTTTTTAGAAAATTAATCCTTTATTTTATTAGTTTTTCAAAATGTCCTTCGTTGTTTAGAATGCAGCTTCTTGCTCTTTTTCTCACTGCCCCTAGGGTCTCTCCTATCGTCCTCCGGGATCCTTGTTTGTAAAACCTCAATGCTGGTCTTTCTGTAGTATACACTTCGCTTTTTATGTAGCATATAGAGGTCCATTGCAATAGACTCAGACGACTGGCGTAACTTATGTCTCATTTGGCGTAACTTATTTCTTATTTTTAATTAGTGTGAAAGACTTTCAAGTCTAATTTTTGGAAAATATACAATAGCTACGAGTTATAAAGACGAAATCGTGTTCTATGTTCCTAGCTCTCAGTCGGGTCCGTATCAGAATCAATCTACAGGAATGCTAGTCAGGACTTAACTGCCTGAGAAATTATAAATAATTCTTATAGTTTCTATATTCAACTAAAATAAATTAAACTAAAAATTGTATAATTCAACTAGATTTTAATTCGACTCCATTCTCAATGATGCAATTAACACTTGTGATATTCTTTTGTAAATTAATTTTCTCTGTTGTTATTTTATTGTTATCAATTGGTCACACCCACTTTCTCTGTTCCGTGAGAGAAACAGTCAGTCCGATACTACTTTTTTGCTAGTCTAGCTTTCCTAATTGTTAACTGTAGTAGTAAAAGAAGATTTAGAGGAATATTTTCATCTTTTGAATTGAAATGGTAGATTAGTAGTAATTACAGGGATTTCTCCAGTCGCTGGCCCTGTGAGAATTATAGCTCCATTACTTTTTCCACGCATAGCTGTAATTTTCAACCTGGTACTGTTGCACAGATTATGTGATTGAAGGTAACGACAAAAACATAATCGTTTTTAATTTTAATGATTTGGGTATCCAGATAGAAAGAGAATATTCATTATATCATTAGCGATACATCTTTTTATACATATTTATAGCTTTTTAAAAAACAATTTTATTGAAAACAAGTAAAATATATTATCAATTTCAAGCAGTATATAACACCGTACGTTTATAACCTCTCTTGTAGAATGATCCTTAATAAATTAATTGAAAATCAATAGATTTTATTATTGCTCAACCTTCCTTGAACTATGAAGATGATGTGGTTAAAATTTGGTAGGGATTGGTTCAGTAGTTTTTGCGGTTAGTGATCACAAACAAAATATCATATTTTATCAAACAATATCACAAACAAAATATCATATTGGATATCGGTCTACCCCTCGTTCGTTTACCTGAAGGCTCAAAACTGATTACTTTTTTATTAGTTAAACTAAAACAAGGAATAGGTGCTGTTCGAGACTATATAAATGAAAATCATAGTTATCGACTAAAGAAAATTAGTCGTATCGGTTGTCTGGGGGGGCCTTCAGCCCCCAAGCTCCCCCCTTGGTTGCGCCAGTGGGCTTGTCCTTTTATATAATAGTACAGATATAGATAGATTATCCAAATATCATTCTAAATATTTTAAGAGATGGAGAAAATATAAATATAAATTTATTTCTCAACTAAATTAGTAATTTTTTTAGATTTGGATGTATGATAGGAAGGTCCTATTTAATTGAAGAAACTAATACTACATACAATAACACAGTAATAGATAGTAACAGGTACTAATAATACATGCAGTGTGTTTAAAACTATCTATAAAAATAAAATCTCACCAAACTATCAGCTCAACCAGACACCTATAGGTAGATAAATGATCCCAACCTATAGCTGATGCATTTACAATGAACTTACATGGAAGAGCCAAGAATAAACGACGACCAATGAAATTTATTTCTTATCATGTGTCGAAGAGATCGACTCATTCTATTGATTCTGAAAAACGTAATAAGTCTAAACTATCCCCGATTAGTTGTTTAACGTCACTTTATGCTGCTATGGCTAATCGGACGATGCTACGGTGGGAGTCCTAAATTTTGCCTATCCATGTATAATTAGGATAGGGATCTTTAACGAGCACCTGACATTGCACAGGCTCGGGGCCCCCATTTTACGTCCCTTACGAAGGACGGCATAGCTAAAGATTTTTTACTCCCTTTAAAAAATCCTAAGGTCATCTGCCGGGCTGCGAACCCGCGATCTTGGATTTAGTAGGTTGCTATGCTAACCACTACACCACAGGTGACCCCTATCCCCGATTTAAGATCTCGTTATTGTTATCAAAACTTGTTATGTCTGCCCAACTAGTTTTAAACGTTTTTGTATACTTATAATCTTGTTAGAATAAATCAAAGTTATTTAACTGTCGCATAAAACGTTTAGTGAATAATGTCGAGGAGGACATTGCTGTAAATGACAGTAAATTATACAAATATTTGTCTGTTTTTGACACCAATTATGAGCGTTGAGGTCACCCAATAAGAGCAGTCCTGACTAGCATTCCTGTAGATTGATTCTGATACGGACCCGACTGAGAGCTGGGAACATAGAACACGATTTCGTCTTTATAACTCGTAGCTATTGTATATTTTCCAAAAATTAGACTTGAAAGTCTTTCACACTAATTAAAAATAAGAAATAAGTTACGCCAAGTAAAAGTGTCGAGAATGATGTGTGTGATAAAATGAACTAGAAAGTCTCGACAAAAACTACGCGTTCAAAGCTTAACAAAAAATAAAAATATGTATAACTTTATTTTTCAAACGGTGACATAAACTGAGGAGGTTAAAAAGAAACCATGGAATTATAAGACATATTGAGAGGTACGTATTTTCTTCAGTGAGGGGTGAGACCAAAACACCAATCGGCCACGCCCACTTTGCCTCAACTGATGACTTTCATTCCTATGGGCAAGGATATTTCTCCATTATTAAAAGGAAAAATAACGCATTAAATATAATAAAATCCCAGGATAAAGCCTAAGAAACCAATTTTTTTTTTTAAACTATACAAATATATGCATTAAGTAAATGAGCTGATAACGATCACAATGACGTGTGACAACTTGAAAAGAACTACTCATCAGTAGCACTTCAATAAAATTTTACACTAAAAGATCTCTAGGCCATCCTCATTTCAGAGGCCTCGGAGGATTATCGGGAATGGAGTGGGAAGCAAGTTTCGAAACTAATGGATTTGAGTGGTTATGGAGCTTACTATGAATAGATAGGTATCTGGTTTGGGCTAACTCAGCAACATATGGAACATTAAGGTCTTTATGGATAAGCTTATTGGTGACAAAGTAAGAAGCATTTAGGATTTTTCGAAGGGTTTTGGATTGTAAGGATTGGATACGAGATGAATTGGAAGGTTTAGTAGAGCCCCAAAGCTCAATTCCGTACGTCCAAATAGGTCTAATCAGGGCCGGAACTAGGAGATTTGTCAGGGAGAGCAAAGATCAGTTTGCCGCCCCCTTCCCCGACTCTCACCATTAAAATACATTACCTCCGTAGTACAGTATAATAAAGTTTATAAATTATGAAGAATTAATGAAATTAAATTAAACAATATCGATTGTATTATTATTAATAACTTACTTTTCTTATAAACTTTTTAAATTTTGCCACCCCTAAAATCTGCCACCCGGGGCACGTGCCCCCTCTGCCCCTCCCTAGTTCCGGGTCTGGGTCTAATAGCAGTCATGTAAATAAGTCTTTTGTAATGATTTGGGAGTTTTGATCGTTTGTCTAGTAAATGTTGAAGTAGTCTGTAACAACGAGCAGTTTCTTGTCGCTTTAGTCTTGAAACCAAAATTTGAACTGAAAAATGGCTAATACGCTGACTATATAGTGCAAATCAAAATGGCTGCCTCTTGTCAGATACTGCCTCAGTGATTAAGAGGTAAGCCCCTTCCACTTATCTATAACTCCATGCAATGAAACACTATCGATTATACTGAACGACATTGGTTGCCATCACAAAACAAAAAAAATGTCAGTTAAGCATAAAAAATAAATAATAAAACCAATATATGTAATGTTCAACAGCTACCACTACAAAAGGATTGCTCAGCTAATTATATGAGCGGAACAAGTAATCTGTGCAAAGTAAGAAAGAAATTTGTCGCAAAAGAATAGATTAAGATTTAACCTGGGGAGTTTGAATTTTTTGGCTCCATTTTATGAACAGTTAGATCAAAGTGAATCCCAACTAATATTATGATTCTTACTGCCAGATTTACAGATTAATGAAACTCTATTCCAAAACGTTGAAAATTCTGTGATCTACTGCTTTTCCTAACTTAAATTTTAAATTATTAAATTAAATCAACAATCGGTAATTATTTTAAAATTTTATAGAAAATAGCGGTTTCAAACGTGACTTTTTTTATTCCAACCAACATAGCTCCTAATCGGTAGGTCCTAGTGACAAATGCTATATATAACACAAAAAACACTCTTCATTAAATTTCTGATCAGGAAATTATCGGAAAATTTTCGATGTGACCAACACCAACACAGTCGAAACTAGTCAAAAAAGGGCCAACACTAAAAAAATGTAGGCGAAGCGTAACTTTTTCTTTCAAATCAATATAGCACCTAAACAGTCTGGCCTAGCGACAAATGTTATGCAACAACAATATCCTCCATCAAATTTCTAATCTGGAAACTATCGCCAAATATTCAATCCACCAACACCAAGAGAGCTAGAACGTGTCGTAAAATCCCCATAATTTATACAATGTGAGCAAACTTGGATTTTCTTATTTCCACCAATATAGCTCCTAAACGATTTGTCATAGCAACAAATATATTACTGAAAATATTTTCTATTAAATTTCTGACAACTTTGATGTCAAATTTTCAATCCGAGCAACACCAACTAGGGCGTGTCAAAATGGTATATTTATTAATGTGAAAAAAACGTTGCACCGGAAAAGTATAGACCCCCAGCTACGAGATATTTCCATGTAAAATCGGATTTAATTAAGAAATATGACCTCTTGAGAGAGAAAGCTATATGCGTCTGTGGTACCATGAAAAGAATATATAATATATATAACGACATGAAAATATTTCATTACCGACTATCTTCGTAAATATATCTACAATATAGTAATAGTAAAATCACCAATATTTCATTGGTTTTGAAATTAATTTAAAAAAAAGAAAAAAACTGATCAAGTGTAAAAGAAAAGTACAAAAGATTTATTTACCTAAAAAGCCTAAAAGTCGATTTGAAAGAAAATTTGTGGTCACATTTTTATGGGGCGAGCCGAAGAACAAATTATCGGGGCAGAGGACCGATCCTAAATCCCAGCAGTTTGTTTGGTTTCGGTCGCGTTGTTTTTATCTGAATCTGAATCCCTTTGAGCGGGTGCTGTTTGTTTGAAAAACAACCTTCGATCCCGGCAGACAAAACCAATGCAATTAGGAGTTTCCTTTTCCAGCTACCACCTCCCTTATTTATCCTGCTTTACTTTGTGGGTACACGACCCAGATGGAAACTTCTGTATATTCCAAAAACAAATTAAAGGAAAATTAATTTCAATAGAGAGAAACACTATATTCTTTTGTTGTTGTGCTTGTACTGCATTTAATGAATATACATTTGGATTTGTATTTCTTGGAACACAAATATATCTTTACACCGGTAAATGAACTATTGCAAGAAGGAGCTCTAGGTTTTGGAAAGGAAAAATCTTTGGTGTAGTTCGAACATTGGACCGATATAAACTGGAAAGCGGCCAGATCCGTCTGGAATATTGTCCGATGGCTTACAGGGCTGATGAAGTAAAAGCTTTAACCGAAACCTTTGTATATCCATTGCTTCTTTCCTGACAAAAGATTTATCTTTGTCCAGTCAATGAGGGCCGAAAAGGAGGGTAGAGTGCTTTGTCTGTAATCCAAGGTTTTTCTTCGGAAACATTTCCAGGGTTGTTAGGAAGTTAACATACTGAAAGCTCTGGCCTTTTTGGGCCTGGAAACAGGATGCTTTTTGCAATTTACATTTTAGAATTAAAAATATTAAATTTAACTAACAATCGATGATTATTCGCAATTAACAAAGCTGAGAGAAAATAGGAATTTCAAAAGTGACTTTTGTTGTTCAAATCAATATAGTTCCTAAACGGTTGGTCACAGTGAATAATGCTAAAAACCAACAGAGCTAGAACGTGTCGTAAAAGACCCATAACTTATAAAATGTAAGCAAACGTGACTTTTCTTATTTCAAGCAATATAGCTCCTAAACGGTAAGTTCTAGCGACAAGTATTATACAAAAAAAAATTTCCTTTTTTATTTATGATAAGAAATCTGTAGATCTGTTAGATCCGAACAACACAAACAGCGCTATACAAAATGTCATATATTTTAATGTGAAAAAAAGTGACTCCAAATACGTATACATCCCCAGCCAAAAGACATATTCACACAAAAAATTATGATTATTCTTTATATTGGACCCATCGAACATGTTTTACTTTTTATATAGTAAAAGAAAAAAATCTTCTATCCAATGAAGTTTCAAAAAAAAAAAAAAAAAAAAAAAAATCAATTTTATCATTTATTCGACCAACCTGTTCCCCTCATCAACTGTTCTGAGCAAACATTTTATCCTAAGCATTTAAGATAGCCTAGATAAATATTTTTTACAGCGGAAATCGAATACTGAATAAATTTGCTGCCGATAAGAACCCGAGGGGATGATGACTCCAGAAAAGAGGAACATAAAATGAAACGGGTTAACGATGCTACTCATCTTCATGACCAGCGGCTTCAGTTTAAACCGTAAAAATAAAACCATAAAATGGTTGTAAACGGTTTTCGCTCGAGCCGATGGAATAGTTAAATCGAGTTTAATATCGATTACCGAGGGTATCGGGGCAAAAACATCCGAGACTAATCCAAGAGAAGGACTCGTTAACGACCGAAAGGGAATCATTAGGGTTCGTCCCGATGTAGTCCCCGAACATTCCTGATATCGGGGCGTTTTCTTCAATACCCATTCCAGCGCAACTACTAATAGAGGAATGCTATCAGGATGAGCAAGAAGTATTTCTTTTTTTTAGCTAAAACAGTTTAGATTTGTATTACGGAATGTAAATTGGCACTCAAAAATAAATATTAAGCCGACTAAATGATTACAATGACAATAAATAAATCTGATTATTTTTTATTACTTGTTTTTCTTAAATAGTAAAATGCTCACAAATTAAAGTGTGCCACTCATCAAAAGTTTTGGTCTAGATTGACTGGACTAAGTAGATATGGAATAGATTCAAGATCTGATTGAATTATAATATAAATCATAATATACATAATACTATAGTTATAATAATTATTATTGAATAATTATTCTCCAAAACACTATTTTTTAACCATACTTATAGTTAGTTTTTGTTTCTTTGTGAATATAATACCTACTTATAATACCTTACATACTCATCGGTAATGTTGTTTGTTTATCCTCCCCCCCCCCCAAAAAAAAAAATATATATATATAGGGGAAGGTGCTGTACCTAAAACACAGTTGTACCAGTGGACATTCTTAATTAAGAGAGAGTGGGAGGAGGGAAATTGAAATTGTTAGATTGGTAGTGCAGCATGCATCTCCCTGCAGTTGCACGTGTCTTTTCAAGATTGTCAAATCAACAGTTTAGTAGAAATTATTATTTTTAAGTTTTTTTCTTCCTAATCCTGACCAATCCAACCAGTGATTTTAATTTTTTTAAGACCTACTCTTACAAATTTTCTAGGCAGTAATATTTCATTGGGTTGTCCGATAAATATATCATAACTTCATATGTTTTCATATCAGTTATCACTAGGGATCGGATTTTTATGTATTTAAAAATGCCAAATTTTTAATTGAGATATGCATTTATTTTCGTCAAATATGTGATTTTCTTAAAATATTTTCCGAAATATTTAAGTAAAATGGAAATTTTTTTTTTCAAGTTATAACGATTTGTACAAGAAAAGAACATTTTTATAACTTATAATAATTATTAGAAACAAAAGAATTTTTTTTTTTTTACAAGTTATAATATGTAAATATGTGAAATAAAAGTAGGTTCAAAGGGCTTAAAAAGTGTCAGTATGAACACCTATAGTTGAAAAACGTCTGTAAATTGCCTAGAAAAAAAATGTAAAAACATACGAATCCGATCCCTAGTTATCACTTACGGGTTTTGTGGAAATGAGCTTTTCGCACAACCTGGCGTTCAGTTGTACCTGTGGACACCATTGCCAGCTGAACCTGTGGACAGATAGTTTAAGTGTCAGGTAAAACAAACTTTTCTCTTTGATTATTAATTCATTATTCCAATTAAAAATATAGTAGAAAAGTTTGATATAAAATGCCTAGTATTTGGATACCTACTATTCGTATAACCTTTTTTTTTAAGAGGAGAAAACTTGCCACTCACTATTTATAACAAACTATTCAACTTGTGAAGATAGTGATTTCACAAATGTGATCTTGGCTGATCCATCAAGCGAAGATTGTAATTTTTTTGGATGAATTGATGAATGATTATGAGCAAGGTAAAGAAATTGAATATGAAGAAATATATGTTGATTGCTATGTTTTGTGTTGTAAAGCATTTTATAGCTTTGATAAAAGAAAAAGTAGACTCGTTCACGTTCAACATTTGCTACTTGAAGAAAATTTCATCAAATGATAGAGCCCAAAAATTTATTTTGATTATGAAATTGAAATAATAGATATCAAAAGAAAATCACCACCGGCATTCTAGTTTCACTGTCACTGGGAGATTATGTTAACAATTAAATTTTCCTACATCTTTTCATGGATACGATTTCTAATGATTCGATTTTTTCCATAAAAAAAAGTCTGTGACACTCGTTAATCATAATTATAGGTTTATTTTAGTCGGCCTTCTAGTTTAATAATCAATTTGACTTTTCTTGTTTAAATCTTCTATTTTGTTTAGTACATTTTATAAAAAATGATTGCTGACGTGTTTCTCTAAATATCATATCAATTATTTCTATAAACCTATGAAGAAATGGATGTCCATTGGTACAACCACTAGTGTCCACAGGTACAAAGGGGGAAGGTACCTATTGACACTAATCAGTAAGTTACAAAACATTATTTTCTGTAAAAATAAAATTACTTTTCAAAATAAAGACAACAGCGTTCGATAGCCCCTTAAATTTCTTATCTAATGGTACAATAACAGATAAATAAAGCACAGAAAATTAGAAAAATTTATAAGTGAAAATTGTCCACAGGGAGAGCACCTTCCCCTACATAAAATCTTTTTAAAAAAATGTATTTTTTTAAATTAATTCAAAAAATTTTACGTTTAAATTATTACAATTGTTTATAGATATTTGGTTTTTCCAGTGTAACCTTCTTCAGTAGGGTGTTAGACTCTCTTTACTTAGAATTAATGCTTCACATCGGCGGCTTATACTCCTTATTAACCCTCATATGTAATGTTAAGGTAAAGAAGCCAATTCCTCAATTAAAGTGTCAGGAAGTTCATCCAAGTTATTTGTACTAGGCGAACACATGTGTAATTGGTGTTGGAGTATGTCCCAAACGTGTTAAATTGGATTCATATTATCAATCAAGTAAACAAAATTATAAAATATCTTAGATTCCTAAAGTAGTTTATTTCAATTTGTAAGGTTAGTTTAGAATGTCAATATAAGCTGCACTACAATATTCGCTGCGTCTGTCTATCAGCTAAATAAAATTATACGTTTGTGCCTATGCCTGTATTTATATATCTTATATTTTAACGCAAATAAAAACGCACCCGATTACGTCATTTTCCGCTATGGCTCATCACCCACTGAGTATAATTTAGTAGTTTTGTAAATTTCAGTTGTTTATGTTTCAGTTTAATGTAACATCAAAATTTAATTGGGAGATCAAGATTAGGTGTTCAAGTATTTGATTTTATTAACATTTCGCTGTAAGTTGCGTCGTGTTAAATATAAATAATTATATGATATATATTCATATAGGGAATTTAATGTTGTTCAAGTTTTATCCTGACGACATTCCTCTAAATGAACCAGTGAGGATCTAGAAGACAAAAGTATACAAAAAAGATGAGTGAAAAACAATTTTTTCGAAAATTACAATTTTTCCGGAGCCGGTAGCATGAAACCGGTCCAATTTTTCGTTTAACGCGTTCGAGGGACTTTATTTGTTCTTGTTCAGGGGACCATCCCCTATACATTCCTGAAAAAATTGGAACTAGTATTTTTAGTTCCTCTGATTACTCATTTTTGGTCTAGATTGACTCGACTAAATAGATATGGAATAGAATCAAAATCTAATCGAATTACAATATAATTCATAATATACTCGTACATAATACTATAGTTATAATTATTCTCCTACTCTATAAAAAAATGTAAAAATTTAAACGTAAAAATTTTTTGATTTAATTTTAAAAAATACATTTTTCTTTCATTTTTTTTGGTGTATTATTTTGGGAGGAAGGTAAACAAACAACATTACCCTATATGTATATACCCTATACTAACTATAAGTATGGTTAAAGAATAGTGTTGCCTAACTTATGATAAGTGGTCCAATTTAATTTTTGAGCCTTTTACTATTCAAGAAAAACAAGTAATAAAAAATAATAAGATTTATTTATTAACATTACAATCATTTAAAAAAAAAAAAAAAATCCTATTTTGACTGGGCTAATTACATTTGTAATCGACACTTTTGTTATTCCTTTGCAAATTAATTATTATTGTTTGTTATTTTTGTGTTATCTAATGTTAACATCCAGTTTTTGTTATTTTTAGCCCTAATGAAGTCCTGCGAAGCAGTTGAAAACTAGTGATAGTTCGTTCTAGGAAAATTTTATCTAAGGACCGTGAAGTTTCAGACTTCCATTTATCCACAAAGAACCTAATTGCAAAACTCAAATATGAATTAAAGACAGACTTAGTTTTCTTGAGCAAAGCAAGACGCTGTCGGAAGCATGTTCCACGGTCCCCGCTAAAACAATTTGATTTTTAAGAGTCAGAACCAAGTTAAGCATGAAAAAGTCTTGTAATGGATAGCATGGATAGTGTTGTTGCAACATCAGTGCCGTGCGAGGGGATCTTTTCGAAAGCGGGGATGGTTTCAAGCAATTGTAGCATGTCTTTTAGCTGATAAAACTAAAAAACTTCTATTTCCGAATGTTAATTTTTAATAATAAATCTGATTTTCATATTTTGTTTTTCTAAAAAAAAAATTCTTGATCAAATAAAACTATTTTAAAAGTATGCTATTTCTAAATTACTATATTTAGCTATTTCAACCTTCCAAATATTTAGTACACATACAATTTTTAATTATAAAATAGAAGGAGAGACAACCCAAAGTCACAAGGGATGGAACGAAACTGCATAGTAAGTAGGGTGTAGGTTAGTCTAACTGACGTGGAACGAAAAGTGGAACGGAACGTAAAATCTCATTTCACTTTCAAGTCGGAACTAGATGAAACATCGGCACGCCATATAAAGTTTTTGAAACTTGAACGTGTACCTAGTTTGACTGGTGGGATGAACATCTTTAACTATCATATCATAAAGTATGCCATACTTATTTTATTGTGTATCGAACAATTGTATTGTTTAATTTATTTATTTTTTTTAAGTTTTAAACAAATGATTCTTTTATGAAATATATTTTTGAATTACATTAGCATTTCTCTTATCGCCCTATAGATCAATCAAGTATAACAGCCGTCCACTTCAAATTACCTCCCTCCCTAGAATAAGTTTGGAGTACCTAGAAGCGGAGTAGTATTTTACCGACTACAAACAGTCGATGAATACAACTGCTCTAAATCCAGTGTAGCGTGGAGATTGTTGGCAAACAAATATTTCTCGTTTTAACTCTCAAGTGGAGTAGAGCCGACTCTAATACACTCATTTGTCATCTGAGTCTTTTCTGTTCGAGTACTACTTATCTTCTAATGGCCGCCTCCATTCAGTTCTTTTTTTCTTTTCTGGGCAAAATAGCCTTTCTAAGAGGGTTGTTGTTGGAGATATAAAAGGGATTCGTTTTTATTTTTTTTCTAATATTAAATATATTTGTCGTATTGCAGAGCCTTAATATATATATATATATATATATATATATATATATATATATATATATATATATATATATATATATATATATATATGTTATGCACGTTCGATTATCTATTTACTTTTATATAATATTTTTATTGAACTCTGATTTTTTTTTTTTTTTCAAGTGGATATGACTTTCGTTTTGACTCGCTTTAGGTGTTGCTCGGATTGAAAGTTTGACGAAAGTTTCCATATCCCTGCATATCCTAAAATATGCTTTGTTCTGTAACATTTGTCGCTAGGACCTACTGCGTAGGAACTGTATTAGATTGAATGAAAAAGGTTACGTTTGAAACCGCTATTTTCTCTCAAATATTTGTTTATCAATAATCACTGATTGTTAATTTAAGTAATTTGAAACTTTTCATTCTATTTTTATATTTTTATTCTAACTAAATGTATGCATAATATACAAGTAAATTTGAGGAAAATAATCGCAACGACATGCCAATAAGATGTAAAGAACTACTCACTAGTAGCCCCTCAAGTTCTTCATTAAAAGGTCTCTTTGCCAACTTTTCAGACGCCTCTGATGCCGGCAGTACACACTCGCCGAGGCGCTCGTCAACGAGGCCACCCGAGCCGAGCGGAAGCGAGCTGTGTACACGAATGGTGCAAGTAGACACTCGCCGAGTGGCTCGTGGACGAGGGAAGGCGAGCTTTGTAGAAGTTGGGTAGTTCAGTTATATAAGCAAAAGCTAGTGTTTTATTGGAAGTTGGTGAAGATGGATATGAGGATTCTGGTTACAGCAGTTGCAGCTATTGCAGCCTACGCATATTATAAGTATGTGTATATTTTATCAAGAAAAAATTGCGAAAAAAAACAACAAAAAAAACGGAGATTGTGGATAAAAACATTCATCGGAACAGGACTGGATAAGTCCAATTTTATTTGATATTTCCTATTAACTAAATAGTTAATAGCTACTTTATTTAACTACTTAGAATTTCTTTAATTAGAAGCAGTACACACTCGCCGTGTGTCTCAAACCCACTTAAATAACTTTTTAGGATTTCATTAATTAATATTATTAGTTAATTTGTACATTTTATTTATTGCTTATATATATATATTTTTTTTTTATATATAATAAATATATATTGGCTAAATGAATAAAATAAATTGTTTTAATGAAGCCATTAAGGAATATTTTTTTTCTCTAGTTTTTAGTTAATCTTTTTTTTTTCTTTAGTTCCTTAATTAGCAAGGAACTGGAAAGTAAATATTGAATATTTAATATTTGCGTCAATGAATGATTAAACGAAACTTAGATGTGAATAACAGAAGTGCCTTACCATTCGCAGAAATCTGAATCCCGAGCTTAGGCGAGTGTGTACTGGGTCGGTTCGCCTCGTCGCTCGTTTCCTCTCGGTCCTTTGACTCGTGCCCAGAGACCGACTTTTTTCGGAGCTCTGCCGAGCCGAGCAGAGCTAAGGCGAGCTTCACCTGCATTCTTCTTGCCTCGGCGAGTGTGTACTGCCGGCATGAGGAATATCGGTAATTCAGGGTGAGGCAAGTTAGCAGACTAAGAGATTCAAATAGGTATAGAGTTTACTAGTAAGAATAGGTATCTGGGCCTAAAACAGCAACTTGCGGAACATTAAGATCTTTATGGATAAGTTTTTTAGTGACATATTAAGAAGCATTGAGAATATTAAGAAGGATTTTTTAAGGTTTGGAGTACCCCGAAAGCTCAACTCCGTATGCCCAAATGGGTCTAAATATTGTAATGTAAATAAGTGTAATATAATTTAATGGGGGCATTAAACGCTTTTCTAATAAATGTTGGAATAGTCGGAAACAGCGAGCAGTTTCTTGTCTTTTAAATCTGGTATAATTCTAAAACGCAAAATCGGATAAATCAGTAGATTATAGATAGACATATCCATGATCTATTATTTTTTCCAGTCAGGGAGAAATCGAATTTCTTTTTTAATTGGTTTTTGACTTTTTTGGGTATCTAAATTAAAATTTTTATTATACCTCAAATATATGTAATCAGTTTGATACCGATAAAAATTTATTTGAAGTTTCAGAATGTCATAGGCTATTTTATTCATTTCTTTTTCAATATTTTAGAGTCCCTGGCTATTGTTAGTAATGCATTTCTCATACCGGCATCAGTATTCCAAGAAGATTCTTTCCCGTAGAGTGCCCTGGATCCACTAGCTCAGAGCCCGAGGCTAACTATTTATACAGAAGAGGGTGGACGAGGATTTATCTGGCGGCTTGAAGACGTAGGGCCTATCGATCAGGTCAGAGACCATTTGTCAACTGCTAGGCCGGCCACATAACTAATTCAGCTCCTAAATGCTAGATTACTTACCCCTTCCATGGCTATTGATTAGATTCTGTCATTCCACACGGTTAGCATGATTTTTTCATTAGATTGGATTTGCGGGGGCTCAACGTATATCAGATGTGTTCCTTAGAGAGTCTTAGTAACTCATAAATATTTTCCCTGAATATTCTTATTTATAATATTGCTAAACTGGTGGTTATATCAATATTTTATAGCTATGCTTCACTTTTCTATGGTTACTGATTACCCTCAATAACAAGTTTTAGAGGAACGTTTGATTAAATAAAACAAAAATAAAATAAAATCATTTACTGCTTTAGAGCACACGCCTAAATTTTATATAGTGGTATAGACAAGTATGACTCAGGTATTTTTAAAAACTTTTAAAAGGATGCTTAAGATGTGTTTAGGAATATTGGGGATGGAGGACCATCAACTTCTAAAAATGTGTTTCAACAGGCTCCCTGTTTTTTGTAAATCTACCAGTATACCTCATAACAGAATTAGAGAACATAAAAAACTGCTGGCAATGATTGGAGCCACAAACATCTGTACCTCGAAGATATAACGAAGAATCACCTAATAAGTCTAGATTTGGATCAAGTGACACAATTCTAGTTTAATCTATATTACCTATAGCATTGTTATAACAATGGAAATTTTTTGTAAATTTGAAAAAAAAGAAAAAAAGCATTAGTGTTTTATTTATTGTGTGATATAAATATCAGTAGATTTTGTGTTTATATTCGATCTTTTTCATTTAAATAGATTATCTTTTAAAATCTGAACACCTGCGATTGTAATTTTTGTTTTTATATATATATTTTTTAATACAGTATTCAGTTTTAGAGCTTAAATATAGAAATGAATAAGTGTCAGCCATTAACTAATAATAATATTACCTCAAAAAAAGCACTCAGCATCACAAGAACTCCTGGATTTAGTCGCGGGATATAGTGGCAGATTCCAAGAATGTTTTAGCTGCGACCAACAACCAAATGCCAAAAAATTAGAATAATTCTATTATTCAATTATTAATTATGCGGTAGGAAATATAAATTAGGCTAACAAGGTTGTAACAAAAGTCCTTGTGCATAAACACAACCCCTAATTCTAACGCCCATAATATATCCTGTAAGAATTTTTCTGTTCCTATCATGTCAATGCTTACTTAGGCTAATCCATTAACTAATTAATGTGATCGTTAGCATTTTTAATAGTCACGTAAAATGTCAAAAAAAATAATTTTAAAAGGTTCAAGCACACAAACTACATGCATCTAAATACTGTCTTTGTTGGTTTGGTACGATTTAGGAAAAAAGTGATACTTAGTGGTTTGTGAAACTTTGAAGGCGCTTTCAATTTTGGTTGGACAGTTCACTCACTTTTACAGTTAACAGCTATACAATGTTTATACAGTTTTAAGTTCCAAGTACCCTTCTTTTGTCAAAAGGAACAACGCAATTTCGTAACACGATAATGATTCCAAAGGAAAACAATCTGAACTGCAAGGAGTAAACAGTTTAATAGAACGTGAACATTGAAACTGCAGAGTTTTTGGACTCAGAATCAAAGGAGTAGTACCAGCATCAAATCCAATTACTTGCTGAAGGAGTTGTTACCTTTGTTGAACTCAATGAAATGTAGGATTCAATAATGTTTAAAATACTTATTCCAATGTAGAACTATAGCTATGCACAAGGACTTTTGTAACGACCAAGTAGTGGGTTAAAGCTTACTGTAAAATTTTGGGCAGTAAAAAAACCAAAAAAGGAGCCAACTGGGGTAGGGGGAAGCAGGGTATTGCTGTAGCCAAAGTCAAATATTTTACAGACGATGATTGGATGCACGGATATAAAACTCAGATCTTAAGAGAATATTAAATGGTAATGGATAAAAAATGGATTCTGACTGGTGACAACAAAGCGTGACTGCGTTAAGCATTAGAAGAAAACCTAGAACAGAAGGAATAAATCTATGCCAACTTTAATTGATCACATAGACTAATGAAATTATCTTAATTATCACCAATTTGAAAAAAAAAAGCTAAACAACGATTGGGACTATCAGAATCTTCGTCCGAGTTCTTGAAGTCAAGGGTGTTATCATTCAAAACTTCTTCGAATTCGATAGCTCCCAAATCAGTTCTATGACTGCTCAAACATTAGCTGTTTGGGTAAAAAACAAAATTTTTTATTTTATTTATTATGTTTTCATATGATTAACTCCTATTTAATATTAAATTTAATATCTTAACAACTCAATCAGCAGTTAAACATACCAGACTTAAAAGACAAGAAACTGCTCGTCGTTTCCGACAACTCCAACATTTACTAGAAAAGCGATCAAAGCTATCAACAAATTAAAAAATACTTATTTACATCACAACAATTAAACCTACTATTTGAACACATAGAGTTGTTCTCCATTCCTTAAAATCCAAAATACTTTGTTTAATCCTCAATGCTCTTTATTGTGTCACAAACAGACTTCTCCATAAAGATCTTAATTTTCAATGTGCTACTGATTTGGTCTAAACCGGATACCTATCCTTTCATAGTAAACTCCATACCCACTCGAATCTCCTAATCTCCCAACTTTCCTCACACTTGAATCCCGAAAATCCTCCGAATCCGCTTGTGAAAAGATGTCCAAAAGATTTTCTAATGTTGAACTTTTATTGAAGTGCTGCTAGTGAGTAGGTAGTTCTTTACAAGTTATTGTAATCATTTTCATCAAATTTACTTGTTGTACATTATTTATATAGTACAGTTACAAATATTAATAAATAGTTAACAAAAAATCAGCAGTTTTAGGAAAAGTGTAACAATGATTACCTTGTGCAAGTGTTATGTCGGTATTTTCCTCAGCAGTCATTTTCAATTACTATTGCTTATATATATTATTTATTAGATAAGGATAAGCAAATAACTATATCAATGAATACTATATTTTCAGATAAAAATGAATAATTACAGATTTAAATAAACAAATAAATGAGGACAAAAGTAAACATTTAATAGTCAACTCGTGATATTACATATTTATCTCTAATAAAGAAGATAGGAGGAATAACATATTTCATTTTGACTTTATCAACACATTAAAAAAAAAAATCTATTAATAATCTTAACTGAACGCTGAGCGTAAATTTACTGCTTAAGATAAAATCCAACTATAAAGTTTAGAGCCTGGGGCTAAATGTGAGTAGGGGAAGATATATGGTTAACTGTCAGCCCTTTCGCTTTAACAGGAACAAAATGGCGATTTAATTTATTAAAGAGAGACAAGCCTTTTACATAAGACAGATGAGGCTAAATGAAGTAGAAAGGCTTTTCAACCAATTTTTGCCGCTTGCAGTTGATGGTTTTATATTTTACTGTCCCTTTCATAATTTGTATGTATTTATTTTCTCGTCTAATTAAGGGAACGAATTTATTTCTATACTTTTCTTTTTTTTTTAATAATAATAACTTTATAATGTCTAGGCATATTTTATTTTTTTTTAATTTATTCATCGAACTTTTATTCTAGCCACAGTTCTTTACGAAACGTGTTGCGTACATGCGTACATTTAGAAACACTGCCTTAAACTTTTTAAAAATAAAGTATTGCCAAGTATACTTCATCCGGTTAGTATAGTTCAGCTAATAAAGAAGCGCGACGGTTAAAATGAGTATTTACAGTCGTATCGTACCAACACATAATTGGATGGATTGTGTTAGGGCCGGTCATGTGGAATAAAATAGGTTTGAACCAGGTGGGATAGAAGAAGCAGTGTTAACTGAGGTTGGTGGAATCGGCTTTTCTTTACCTTTTGAGCATATATTTATTCCTGATCTAAACTATTGTGTATAAACATCGATATTGTACATAAATGTTTTTAGTTTGTACATAAATCGTTTTAGTTGTAATGAGAATGATATAATTTAAAAGGAATAATATATATTTTTTTCGTTTTACATTTGGAATAATCTATATCTATACTATTATATAAAAGGACAAGTCATTGTTCGTTTCTGATCGCTAAACGCAAAAACTACTGAACCAATCTGTACCAAATTTTGACTACGTCATTTTCATAGTTCAATGAAGGTTTAGCAATAATAAAATTTACACAGTTTCTATTGAATTGTGTCTAAAAAGGTATAAATACGTAGTGAGCAGTGAAGTTTGAAAATTGACCGATAGGTGGTGAGTGCCATTTAAGACAGGTTATAAAGGTGACAGTGTTATATAGAGCTTGAAATTGATAATAAAATTTGCTTAATTCAAATAAATTGTTATAAAGAAACTCTAAACATTTAGTGTGACCTGTGGATCATAGGGATCTTTAATAATCGAGCGATAAGTACAATTATACCTTTTTATTGTGCACTTAAATTATTCATAGGGGACAGTCTGTCCCAGAATAAAGTTTATTTTTCATTCATTTCATTTCATTCATAAGTCTGCGATTCTGCAACAGAGTTTGCAATAGTAAAACTATTAAGCCCATCTGCACCAAATTTTACCTACATTATCTTCATAGTTCTAGAAAGTTTTTAAATAGGATTAAATGTTTAGTTTACTATAATAATATTAATTTAAATTTACAGTATTAAGTGGCAGATGTTTGCCAAACTGTCATTAACTTTTATGGTTAGAAATTTAAATCCAATCACATGAAATCGATAAAATTATTTTTGTAGCACTAAAAATTATTGCCTTACAAAAATATCGATTTCTCATTTTATTTATTGTGTGTAAAAAATAGGCTACCTAACCTTAGTTTTTGCCGTAGGTTTTGTTCTTGTTTCTTGGGGCTTAACGTCCTTAATTACACCAACTAGGGGAAGAAGGACGGGTTATCGTTCAGGTTACTAACCTAACTCTAGCCAGGGTTGAAAGGTCAAGATTCATGGGTCTACCACGAAATAAATTTTAACCCGCCCAGATTGGATTCGAACCTACGACCTTCTGGTTACAAGCGCACTGAGACCCTCGCCCAGCTCACTCGGCCATCGGGGACTCGAGGTTTGGATCGAGGAATGGAGGTTTTTAGAAGACTGAAATTTCAATGATTTTTAAATTTAATCTGATGCTTCAGGATTTTTAACATTTCGCGGTTTTTCGAGTACTATAAAAAACCCTTTTGGTTTTGAGGGTTGCTAACTTGGATTTAAACTATTCTTATGGTTCCTAATAACATACTAATAAATGGTGGATCAATTTTTTTTTTTTTTTCACTTTTGGTGTCAGTTTTCCGCGACATAAAAACCATGCTGGCGGCATCTTTCCGACAGCTTTTGGCTTTCAGACCACTTGAATCCTGTTTAGAAAAGGATACAATAAAAAATGTAACCAAACTCAAGGACATACCTTGCTATTTTTTAGGCGTTCGCCACACCGCGTTCCGACGGATACAGACTGCCAGACCAACATATATCCTTCCAAGGCGGATGATGCTATAAAATGGGTTAGGAAACGTTTTTCCAATTAAATTTGCAAGTGGCGGGCTCCTAGACTATAGGGTGGTAAGCACTTATAATGCGGTCCATTATCCGCCTGAGTTTCTTTCCAAAAAAGCCTCTATCCATCTGAATTACCAACTTGATATAATATTATTAATAATTAAATATAAAATTATGCTTTTACGTTAATTTCAATTACCTAATTGTTGCAATAGTACCGAGTTGAAAATTACAGCTTTGCGTGAAAATATCTAGAAATATTGTTAGAAAATAATTCTCAACTGCATGATACAGTACAAGATGTTTATCGTTAAAATATAAAACTTCAATTATCAGTTAAACCTATCTTAGTTCTTTACCTAGCGGTAAGAGCGGGCGAAGGTCACGACTGAAGATGTTATATTAAGAATATATTAAAAAAAGTATACATAAGAAATAAATTTAAATTATACAAATTAAATTTGTGAGTAACTTCATATCAGTCAATGCATAATCCGCATACAATGGTTTATTCCATTTTATAAATATTAGAATATTATTTGCCAGTTTATGATTGTATTTATAATTTCTGATAATTTTGATTACTTCTTCCCAATCAGTTTCACACTTGACACGAGAGCTGCTCTTTCAGTTTTTAGTCCATTCCTCAACTATAATCATTTCCACACGATTTTACCTTTAAAAAACATATTAAAATTGTTTTTTTAAATCTTTAGATAATATTTGCATTTTCATAATCGTAATTGAATAGGTGTAAATAGCTGTAATTTCATTATATATTTTTTTTTATCATAACAAAGTCTATCTAGAGACCATTTTTAGAACGGCATACGAGATAGGAGTGCGCTGATTCGGAAGCAAAGTGAACCATCTGGTTGCCGAGCCCCGTTAGACAACACTTGGGGGATTAAAGTTCAGGTGCTAAAACTTTCCCTCTGTCGAATAGGGTGGGAGAGGGCTGTGGCTTTGATAACTATACAGTAGTTTGTGTTATAACTTAGAATAAAGAATTGTAAGTCGTGAATAGTGATTAATTGCAAGCTAATAAATATAATTTGTATTTACTTACAAATTTTCTGTACCATCATCATTTTTCTCAGCACCGCGCAATTTCATAAATTGATCTTCTCTAAAAGATCTTACTTCACATAATGGCATTTCTAAACTCAGATAACAATTATGTTGGAATAAGATTATTTTAACATGCCTTTAAAATATAAAATTAATCCTTATAATTTCATTTTTTTTTTTTTTTTTTTTTTAAATTTGGGACTATAATAATTTGTATTTATTTTTTTGTTGGGACATAACATGTTTATGTATTTCAAATAATACAGAAAGAAAGGGTTATTCTACAGGTTACCAACCAATTGGTAAACACCAGAATTGGAAACTCGAGACTCTTTTAGTGGGTTTCCCCTACATAAATATCTATGACCCCAGAGGGGATTTGAACTAGCGAAATGAATGCCGAGTAGTAAATAAAGCTAAATTTTAACACGGTTGGCCACCACGGACTTGGTATATTGTCGTCTATGTCATTTTTAAATACAAAGATATTTAAAAAGTAATTTTTAATAACGTATTTATGGACAGGTAGAGTCAAATATTAAAAAGAAATAAAATGAAAATGCGATTTAGTATTTATAATTTTTTTAAAAATCTTTAATTCTTAAGGCGAATGAGTTTCTATCATCTATGATATTATTAATAATATATTAAATTTATATTAATTTATATATATATATATATATATATATATATATATATATTTATATTATTAATAATATATTAAATTTATATTAATTTAAATTAATGAGATTAAATTTCAGAGGAGTCTCGAAAATGGTTCATTACGCTCTCAAAACCGTTTTATTACCTTTCTTGCATTACTTTCTACTTTCTGAAATTGGAAAAATAGTTTTTGAAGTATTTCAAGCCATTTATAATAATTGAAGATAGAATAATTAAAGTTGTGTTTCAGATTTATTTGTTTGAAAATTATAACTTTAAAAAAATAGCTTATTTTTATTGTCAAGTTTTAAATGTAAAATCCACACTTATCAAAGGTTTCTTTCAAGACTTTATATTAACTTCTAGATTTCAAACAATTGGCCATTTTAATATATTAGGCTTTTGGGGCATGCTAGAATACCCGATCCGTCCTCCATCATTGCAACTTGTTCCTCAACTGTATCTAATATCCAAGGTTCAGCTCGTTACGTTGGGAATCAGGGTATTGCCCTAACTGGTTCCCATTAATCTCCGTAATTCGTAGAGCCGAGCAATTCTATTGGATTATAACACGGAAGAGAAATTTGTATTAGTTCATAAAAAATAAATAAATAAAATGACTCTAGGCCCGTCATATTCATCCATGCCAAAACAAATACAGAGAATCTTAAAAGCAGTGGAGGACTATTGCCATCCGCGAGACCACTCGAGGGTTGAGCACCTCAAATAACACCAGATAATTACCCTTTCATAGTAAGCTCAATAACCACTTAAATCCACTAGTTAGTCAACTGGTTTCCCACTCTAATTCCGATAACCCCCCCCCCCCCCCCCAAGGCTTCTAAAAAAGAAGATGGCCTACAGTCCTTCTAGTGTAAAACTTTTTTTGAAATGCTACTGATTCTTTTCGAGTATCGACATGTCATTGTAATCACTAAGAACACATTACATTGTTGTTTAAATTCTGTATGTGTGTAAATAACAAATAAATGTATTGTAAATTTATTAAATAAAATGTTTTCCAAATTTCGGATATCTTGAATATTTGTATTTCATTAGAGTACAAGCTGAATATACAACATTTAAAAATATTTTTCAATCAATTTTAACGTCATAGAATCGGCAAATTGTTTTGATGATTTCTAATTAAATAGATGCCTACGTGAACGAAATAAAACTTCACTAACAGCTCTTTACACTACGAGAAAGGCCCGCCTTTATAATTGTCGCTATATTAAAGAAAAGGTAATTAAAATGAAATCAATAAATAAGAAAGAAAGCTTATTCAGATTCCCTCTCCATTATATGGACGTTATTTATAACACTCTATTTTAGTCTGTCAACCAGTGGACAAATTACAAAACTATAGTTCTTTAAAGTCACTTTTTAAATTCATTCCCTAATTTTAGTTAAATTATTTTGTTTTTTCCTTGACTAATTATAATAAATATTCTGTTAATAACTATTTTATTACTTTTTTGATAAAAGTATAGTTGACTGTTAAGATGAATGGAGAAGAATATAATCAGGAATCCAGTCAAACATAAAAACCACGTCAAGAAGAAATATTTTAATGCGTGCCAACATTGTCACTGAATAAAGTATTTCTTCATGACGTAGTGTTTATGTTTGACTGCATCCTTAATTATCTTCTTCTCAATTATTACTTTTTGTTTAATATTATAATTTGAATGTTACCATTTCTTTTCTTCCTCCCTTTTTTCTGTAGTCATCTCCTTTTCCTATAATTGTTTTTTTTTTTTTTTTTTTTTTTTTTTTTTTTTTTATCTTTATTTAACGTCGCATTAACTTTACAAATTTAAGTTAATAGCGACAACTATAAACATTATACAAAAACTTTAAACATCACAGTAACTAATTTACAACAAAACAAAATATATAAATGATAATTATGAAATTTTACAAACATTACAAAGTTAGATATAACTATATATAAATCCAGAATCCAGTCCCCTTGATAAATTTTAGCACTGCCTTGAATTTCGAAGTGTTGTTCAGGTCTAAAAGATTGTTTAATACTTGATGTTTTCTCCTCAGTTCATTGTATAATGGACACTGAATAAATATATTCTTATACTTAAAGGTTAACTGTCTGCATGACGTGGCATTCAGTGCAGGTTGGCGGCTCTAAGTTCTTAAAATGAAATACATGAGTGAGTTGAGTGCGATAGATCCAACTTCTTTTTTGTTTTTATCGAGATCATCTTGAATCTTTTGACGTTTTTTTTTAATTTTTTTTTTTATTCATAGCTTTTATATTTTTTCTTGAAATGCGTTTTTTTTTTTGCACAGGTTGGAGTATTATTGCAGAACTAGAACCTTACATCAGAGAATAAAAATGATTATTAAAATAGTTCTGCATTTCCTGTAAATTCAATAATCCCTCAAAAAAACAAATTAATTACACACAAGAAATATATATATATATATATATATATATATATATATATATATATATATATATATAATTTAATCCTAAGTTCTCTACAGTCTTACAACTATACCTTTGATGGTTCAAGATACTATCCAAACACAAAATATTGTGTTGTGGAGATTAATAAACTTAATTACATCTTAGTTCAACCTCGTACTCTATCGCTTTATATTTCTTTTATTTAATTATATTAGGCTATTATTGAGAAATAGAACAATCTGACTCAATTAATGGCAATAAGTAATAGGCATGGTTATTAATCCCTTCATAGAATGAGTGCATCAGAATTTCTAAAATTGTATTTTTTACGATTTATCTATTATTTATCGGGATGTTTCGAACTTTTCTTCTTCTGGGTGCTATGGTTCTATGAGAACTTGGTCTCTTTCACAATTTTATTTCACCTTACTCCATCTTCAACCTTTTCCTTTTTTCTCTTTGCGAGACCATCCATTATCATTTTCTAGCCCCATCCATCCTGTAGACCTGGTCCAACCATCTTAAACTGCTCAATTTCGTAAAGGCTATTAAAATGAGTGTACTATAAAAAGTCAGATTTTACTTGATTTTTCATATAGGTGAATTTGTTATCATTTTATTTATTTAAATTTACAAATTTATTTAAAAAATTAAATTTATAAAGAAATACGTCTAAATAACTATGTATAAATAAGAATTATACATATATAGTTCGCAAAAGCACCATTTTTTAATATGCTGCTATGATCCAAAGGGGTTGTTGAAATCCAAGTTTGCAGCCCTCAAAACCTGGAGCAATTTTCGTAGTATTCAAATAACAGCGAAATGTTAGCACTATTATATTTTCTTCGCTTATATCTCTTAAATTTGCTTGACATGGCATATTTATGTTATCAAATAGTACTAAATGTGTGACGATTTAAGTCTAACTGCAACTCTTTACATTGATTGGTTACCAAAAAAATGGTGATTTTTCACAAAATGGAACTTTTTTCTATTAGAAACAAGTTCTTGACCGCATAGTGACGAAAGTACTAATTTCACAAAACACCATCCAGTAATTATTTAGAGGAAATTTAATTGCTTTACTTTGAGACTTAAAGTATGCCCGTAGGTCTAATAGTTTCCACAGTAAAAGGAAAAGATTGGAAAGTCTGCAAATTAATATATTGATAAATATATAAAATTGTAATTAAATCTCGTGAAATACCCTCGCCAGCTCATAAAATGTGTATGTTTAGGCAAAATATGTGGATTTTGGCATGTTCAGTGGACTGGCGTGGGTATTTGATGAGATTTAATCAACATTTCATATATGATGTCTGATAGTAAATTTGACCATCTATCAGATTAAAAAATGAATTTTGAATCAGACAAATAGTTTAAATTAAAGCTAAATTTCCTTTCAATGATTTCCCAAAGGTAGGAAGGATATTTTTTTGTTACATAACATATGTTTTACACCGTTTAGAAGTACACTGGTTGGAATGAAAAAATAAAGTTTGAAACCCCTACATTTTCTCAGCTATTTCGAATAATGATAAATTGTTAATTTAATGTAATGGTTAATTAAAGTAATTTTATCCTTTTCATTCTAAAATATAAATTGGGAAAAGCAGTGAATTGAGGATCAGCATAGTTCAAATAGCTCACGCATTCGTCACCTTTCGTCACTATCGATTTATAAATCACTTCTTAAATTTTATTTTATAGGTATAATATATACATATGTTCTTAAGTTTATTTGGCCGAAGGTCATCTTTGGCCACTCTGCTTTCCGACAAATTAGTTTCGTCCTTAGTTAAATTGTTTTAATTTTTAAAAGGGCACTCTCTCTTCCCCTTTAATCCTCTTGGGAAGTCAGTTAAGGGTACTATTTGCTATAAACAATAAAAAAATCATACTTCATGGGTTATTTATAATTTTAATAAAATCAGTGTTCCTTTTTTTTTATTATTGTTTATATAGCAATGTTAAACACATTCTATAAATCTTCAGGTGAGAATTCCTTCAACAAGAAAAAATAAATAAAATAAACCGCACTCCACCCTGACACCGATTGTGGGATAGGAAAGCCGGAAGCCTGGAAGGGGATTAGCCAGGACGTCTGTTTGCGAAGAGCGGAGAGGTAAGCGGTTTTTTGAGGGGGCCTGGAGCACCCTCCAGCTGCCTCTCCTCACCGACCACAACAACCGAATATTCTTAGCCTACGCTTCAGAAGTGCTGTCTTGGCAATCTGATGAATATTTGACAGCCGCTAGTCTCCACGGATCGAAAAAGAAAAATTAATAAGTAAATAAAAAAAAAAAATGCTAACAACTAAGTAACGAAACGTATAGAAACAATTTTGTAAAAATGTTAACTTTTAGTACATTTATCAAAACCGTGATATAATATAAAAATATATAGTGTATAATTATAATTCTTTCTTTACACATTTACAATTAAAAATTCATTTAAGCATACATGTTCCGGCATTACAATTAATTTAGCTTTACTTAATAATGAATAGGTTTTGCAATTTAAATTTGTTCTCTAAAGAGTATTAAACATTAGAGAAAAAACCTATATCACGAAAAAAACAACAAAAACAAAACAACTATTATGTATGTACTATAACAAAAATAAGAATATATAAATAACTATTCTATACTATTATAAAGAAGGAACAGCTATTTTTCGTTTGTGATCGCTAACCGCTGAAACTACTTGGCCAATCTGTACCACGTTTTAACTAAAACATCTTGATGATTCCAGAAAGGTTTAGAAATAATAAAATGAACTGATTTTTTTTATGAAAAAAGCGATAACTGCGTCATTTAAATAGTTCTAGGAAGGTTTAGCAATAATACAAATGTAAATTTACAATGTTGAGTGGCGAAAATGAGGTTGGCCGCACCATCATATACTCTTATGGTTAGAAATAAAAAAAATAAAATAAAAACAGATCTAAATGTAGATATCGAAATTATTATCGAATTCCTTAAAAAATATTTTATTTATTTAATAAAATTTTTAAAAAAATGTTCAAAACTAGAAACAAAGGAGTGTAGATTGAAGAATGACACTAAACACCCTCAAGGGGTTACGTCAACGTTGAGTGTCCATAAAAAATTTAACCTAGCGATTACTTGGTGAGAAGATAGTGATAAATCCCAATAATCAACACTAAAAATCAGCTTAATCACTTTTTAACAATTACAAAAAAAAAAAAAAAAAAAAAAAAAGTGGTCTCTAATAATTATTTCTAATATCCTATCTCTGAAACCTGTAAATAAATGTATTAATTTTTTAATAAATGTTTTGAAGCATCGTTTAGCAGAACCCTGTTATACAAAGACGGCGGGCCCAAATCCAAGAAACCCATTTGCATCACTTTACATTTTAACCGAGTGCTTCAGATTTCGTAGCACTCAGCCCTTTTTATGTCGAGCCACTCAGTTTAATCTCCTTCAAACGAAAATACTTGAGATTCAGGCAGCGATTACGGTCCTACAGATTGCTTGGAACATAGAATTGATCTTTCTATGCCTGTAGTTTGCTTAAATATTTCTATTATTTGTTTTAGTAGTTACCAAAGGCAACAAAATTCATGACTAAGAAAACCTGATGAATATTTATTTTTTAATTTGTCTATTTTTAGCGTATATTTGACTGTAAAATCCAAGATAAAAAAAAAAAAAATTATTTTAAGTGTTAGCTGTAGTTGCTTTGTAAGTACTTGATATGTTAATATCAACACTATCTTCAGATTGTCGTATTGGGCGAAAAGTCATCAGTCCATTCTGATTTAATCTTCTTCAACTGGCGGGCTTAGACATTTGTACAACTCGAACTTCCTGAAGCTCATGAACTGCTTGAAAAACAGACAGGTGCCGGTTACGTTAAATTCTTAAAAAGAAAAATAATTCATTCCATGGTTTAGATACTCCAGGGCGCGCATAATTGGGTCTCATGAAAACGTCTGGTGGTGTCTCGCAGTCTCGTAAGAAACTCCGATGAAATTAGCCGCATTTCTAATGGAACGTCCATCATCACTTACTGCCAAGCCACGCCCTAAAGTCCTCAGCACTAAGAAAATGGTACGTGCTTTTACCAGATTTATTCAAACAATAATGCTAATAAGCAGAATAAAACCAATTAAGACCAAAGGTAAAGGAAAATTAATTAAGCGGAATATTTTGCCTCCCAGTTTATTGTTAAATTAAGAAATTTTTAAACTTTTTATCTGAATAATTACAAGCTGTCTCACTCAAGGGTAATGAGTAATATTGATGACAGAGATTGTTGTTAAATTAAGGTGTATTTTTTTTTTAACACTTAATATTGATTTTTTTAAAAATGATAATTCTCAGTATTTCTTCTAAATTTTATTTTTCTTAGTTGTTGTTCTTAGCTTGTGTTTCGCTTTATATCAAATTTTAATATATTTAAATATATAAAAATACCGTAAAATATCGTTTTAGGCAATAGGCTCATAATTCTATATTCTGTTTAATTATACTGTTCACTTAAAATTATTAAGAGGAAGCCAACAATGGTATCACTTTTAAACATATTATATAAGATATTATAGCATTAATAAGCATGAAAGAATTAGAGGATAATCATAATTAAGAAGTTTAAAAATTAATTTAAAAAGGACAAATTAATATAAGTTTCTGGTAACACTGATTGACCGTAAAATATTGGCAACACTGAGCCATTTTAACTTGCATATTATTAAAATGTGTTTCATTTAGTTATCAATGCCAGAATTTAAAGACAAGAAACCGCACGTCGTTTCAGACTACTCCAACATTTCCTATACAAGCGTTTAAAGTTCAAAATAAATTACATTAGACATGTTTACATGACAGTTATTGGACCCATCTGGACATACGGAGTTCAGCTTTGGGGCTCCTCCAAATTCTTCTCGTATCCATTCCTTACAATCAAAATTCCTTCGTAAAATCCTTAATCTGCTTATTATTTTACAAACAAACTTATCCACAAAGATCTTAATATTCCATATGTTGCTGATTTGGCCGAAATCTGGTTATCTATCCTTTCATAGCCAATTCCATACCCACTCGAATCCACTAGTTTCCCAACATGCCTCACTCTCAATTCCCGATAATCCTCCATGGGGTCTGAAAAGAATATGGCCAAGTGACTTTCTAATGTAGAACTTTTTTGAAATAATATTAGTCTGTAGTTCTTTACATGTTATTGGCATGTCATTGTAAACTTTTTCCTCAAATTTACTTGTATATAGTAATTTGTAAAGTAAAGTAAAGTAATTTGTAGTTGTAAATAAAATATTTAAACAAAATAAAAAAAATTATTGTTATGAATTCTTTAAAAATGATTCAGTACTTTTAATAAAGTTATTAAAGAAAGTTTATACAATAACTTTGGATATTTAGACATTTATTTTCCCATTAAATTAAAAAAATATATATATTAATTTTTAAATATGTTTTATATAAAATTCTATCACAAAAATTAAGAAAAACAATGTGCGCAAACACCTATGATAAAACCATTAATCAATATGAGGCCTTTTTTTTAAAGACACCTCATAACATGCCTTAAAATGTAATTCATTAAAATCTCATCATCCCAGATAATACTTATTCATTAGAGGAAAGTAGTTCTGAAAATTAATTTATATTTTAGAGATTCCGAAAATAAAGGAAATCATAAAAAGAACTTTTTCAATAACGCTAATGCAGTGTGAGACATTTTAATAGACTGACTAAAATTCTTTCATGCTCCCACCCTTGCCCCTGAAAGAGTAATGTACGTATTTAACAATAAAGGAAATTATATTTATCATAGTTAAATATATTTATTTTGTATATAAACATAAATAAAAAACTTTTCATATTATAATTTATTCATAGTTACAAAAAAAAAAAAAAAATAAAAATAAAGAGGGGGATTTTTCAATAAAGTACTGTCTAAATTAAAATAAATTGAAGAAAGTGTATAAGCTTCATAAAAGATAAACTATACCAATTAATTTTCGATTTAGTCACTAAGGAAAACTTTGAAAATCCTTGTATAATCACTTGAGACTCGAAGTTACTATAAATGAAATTTAATGTATAATCCGATTATTTCTTAGCAAAATGCTAACTTGATTCATTAAAAGACCATTTAGAACCAATGCTGTTGATATTTTATTAATTTTCTAAGGAATCTGTTACTTTTGAATGATCTAATTGTGAAAATACATCTTGAATCGCTTAGCTGGCTTCTTACATTTTATTCCATCCCCAGAATAAGCTTTCTGAATTATTTTTTCTACTACCCCAATAGCTGTACCATCATAGATGTACCAATGAATTATTTGTCGCGTCTAATGATATTTGTTTATTCAAAGACAGGTTTAATTTCATCAAGGGTAATAACATTCCAAATTTCAGAACTATTTCAATTTTAAATACAGATTATGAATAAGAATATTTAAATGTAAGACAAAAATAGTATGCATGTTACTGCTAAAATAAGGAAGCGGAAGAAATTCTTTAAAATAACTTTTGGAAATCTTCATTTGACATTTTTAAAAAAATACAGATTGGGTTTAAACGATTTATTATTTATAGAATTTATTATTTATTAGACATTTTGTGAAGAGCAGAAAAGGTCGAAATGTTTGACGCTCTGACTCTATTAGCGAGTGGTCTAAAATTACTTACCTACGATGTCCAGAATTTGGATTGTAGAGCATCAGCACAACAGTAGCAACCAAAAAAATCACAACTCCCTGATCTTCTGCAAACCAAAATGTACAATTTTCTTGGTCTCATGTGTTGGCATAGACATTTTTTTGCCACCTATTTACTAATATTTATAGTAATGGGCGTAGTAAAAATATATTGGTTTATAACAAACTAACTCACGTTTAAAATTGATTGCTATGAAGTAATCGCTCTAAACTTTGTCGTTAAGGGCTTATAAATCATAAAAAGGAAAAAAAATAAACCAAAATTTCCGCTACATTTTTATAAAATTCCTAAAATTTGTAAGCCTGTATCTCAGTCCTCGTTTAAGCTATATAGCTCACATTCTATAAATGTAGCATAAATGTTGCATCGGTTCCCATAGACAACTTAGGTGTATCTGAATTGGATACGTAAGCCCCATCCCCTAAATATATGCTTTTAATATATGATAATTATTAACAATTTTTATTAATTTGGTACGAGTTAAATACATTGTAAGCTCTACTTAAGTGGCTTAAATTTCTTCATTCTCATTTACCTTATATTAACTATGTAAAAAGATGAAATGATGTGACACTTAGGGAAGGTATTCGACAAACTTTTTATAATATATAAAAGTTACTCAACTTCATATTACACGTGCCCTTCAATGCTGTTATGACATGTACTTTAAACGGTATAAAATTTTATTCAATTAAATATTGCTGTTTTTTTTTTCCTTTTTCTACTTTCTTAATTATTCATTAAGTGATTATCACTTTATTTTCATACTTTGTGGCATCTGCAATAAAACTTTTATGATTGTTATATATTTATTTTGTTAACTAATCGTAATGAAGGGTTTAGGGTAAGAATAATCATAGTCGATTTCTTTTTCCAAGGTGAGATTGCTACTACTAAGAGCTCATAACTGGAAGAATGTAGTTATAACTATAAAAAGAAAGATTATAGTTCCCAAGTTATTGACGTATAAATATGTAAGTTCTATGAACAGTGTGACTGATCGTTCTTATAGTTTAAGGTTTTTCACTTGAATCATTTTTTATCTCTGAAAGTATGACTAAGAATTACCATAAAAGTATAATTACGAAATTAAATAATAGCAAAATAGGTAAAATATCAACAGTAATACTAATTGATAATACCTTGATTTGAAAGTTCAATAATGACCTTTAAATAAGCAAAAACAATTTCTTGTAACATAGCGTGGAGGAATAGCACCTAATTGCCTTGTCTCTCGGCCCTTCACTCTCCCCACCTCTGGCACAGTGCTCCCTCCAGTTCTTAGCTGTCCCTCTATGAACCCATTATAAAGTCAGGGGCTTCCTTTGTCTCATTAATATTTACAGTAAAAATAACTAACCATTTTAACTGAAAATATAGTTAATGTAAAAACTAGAGGTGGCAGCCAAGCCGATCATTGCTTCTATTGGAATTCGGGTGACAACGGTAATGCTCGAGCCGCTTCGCTTACAGCTTTATAGCCGTCTGTACATATAGCTAAAGATTTTCGTTTAGCTTATATTTTTATATCCTATATCTGTTTTTTACCAACGGGCCGAGGTTTAAGGGAGTTTCTTTTTGGAAAAATAAAGCAAAAATTTACTTTGCTTAGCTAGTTAAATAGTTGTTAAATTAATAGTGAAATTCGGAAATCAATCATGCCCAAAAAGATATCGCGTTTATGGAATTTGGCGAATTTGTAATATGCATGGCACAAAAATATCACACGTACGAGTATAATTTGTAAATAAACACGAACGATAATTGATATAATTGTAGTTTATTTTTCGTGTTTTTGTTTTTATATTACTTTTTATTTGAGGATTAATATTTTTTAATTATGACATGAAATCAAAACTATGATAAAAAAAAAAAAAGTTACCGAAGTTCTTTATTCAGTATTGAAGAAGTCATAATTTTTCTTAATATTCGATAAAAGGAAGCAAAACAAAGAGTCATATTTCAGGATTATATTATTAGCAAAGTGTTAATATGAATCTAAAATAAAAATTATAATCAACAAAGGCATCCATTCCAATTATAAGCATCCATTCACAAAATATGTAAACTGAAAATCTCTCACACAAGGGAATTGGATATAACAAAATATAAGTATGTAAAACACTAAAATATAGTAAAAGTTAATTTTTTTAACTTCTGTTACACTTTCACACATTAGAGAAGAGGAAATAACAAAACATCAATACGGAAAAAACTTAATAAATGTTGAAACTCATGTTGTTAAATTCTTGTTCACCTTTTTATATTTAACAAGACGAAATATCAAACAAGCGCACTAAACCACACAAATCAAGTTAAAACTGTTAAGATGGATGCTTACATGTGAGGCTTTACGAAAGAGCTATTGATAAAAGTGAAACTCGAATTTAAGAGTCGGAATTGATTTCGCAGGTGCATTGTAAGTCGGGCCGGGATATATATAAATATGAATAAATCGCCTTAAAACCGTTTATGAACTCAAAAAAAGCAAATTTATCATTTTTAGGGAATGGGTTAGTCCAGAATACCGGGATACAAAATCCATGCAGTAAAACGCATTAGGTAGGCCACTCCTGATATATGGCTCAGAGATTTTGGCCCTTAAAAAATCGGATAAACAAAAATTAGATATATTTAAACAAAGGGTCCTGTGGCGAATCAATGGATGTTTAATGGAAAATCCATGTTGTGTTCTTCCTTCCGATGGGCAGGACAGGCTGCTAGAATGGAAGACTGCGAAATTCCCAGGAGAATCATGCAATATAAAAGTCGGGAGCAGAAGGGTCAGATGGAGTATGTCGAGATGGCGCAATATGGAATATAGGGATGCCTATGATGTGCAGGGATGCTAGCTGAAGGTGCTGGACAGGAAGGAGTGGAGTAAGTTCCTTGAGGAGGCCTGGGATCGTTCTGAGCTGTAGTTCGGAGGAACAAGAAGAAGAAGTGTATAGTTTGAGGGATATCTACCTTTCGAAACTATTTTTTAAAAAGCAGAAAACTCTACAAGAATGATATACTTTATTCACGTGATTAAAAAGTTTTTCAACTTGTTATTTTTGTTTCAGTATTTTATTGCATTGGAAATTTCCTTTGTGTTGAGTTTCAAAAACTGCTTTCGTCACCAAAATCCTTCATCATGCTCCAGCAATATTCTACCAATATTCTATTATAATTCTAAGAATAGTAGCTATAACATAAGTTGCCGCAAGATCCTATTTTAGGATCACAAAGAGGAATAAATATTATTTTTTTGTATAATTGTGCTGTTTGTAATTTTATGATTTATCATATAATTATTATATTATTTTACAACTGGTATAATTATATTTTTAATTTGTTTCAGACGCTCCAGAAGTAACTGCAGATGAAACTTGGGTTCACTCGGGAATTGGAAACCAGGCAATCTTATCATGCACTGTTTACGCTGAACCACCTGCAGAGGTATCACAATAATTTTATGAGTTAAAAATTACTTGTAATTTAATTTTCTAGTCCATATCCATGGATGTAGTGAAGAAGTGCATTAGGTGAAATTGGGAACTTATTAGTAATAGATACTTATATAGATGTACATAGATACTTTCAGGCCTTATTAAGAAGCACCAACACAACCAGTTTTTAAATTCTATTAAAAATTCTGCTATAAGGATTAATAATTAACTTATATTAAGAGGAATTTGACTTATCCACTTCTTCGCTTCAACCACCGATATAATATACCTATTGAAGATCTTAGATGGTGTATCTTTTATTTTATTATATTTTTTGGGCGGTTTTGACAAAATTGTTTTTATTATTAATTAATTAATGGACATAATATGAGTTGACGACTTTTCTATGTATATGCACTTCGATTGGACTAATAGTTCATATTTTATAATTTAAAAGCTTCGACATGGAATCTAAAAGCTCACTCCGTTAACAATCGGCCATTATTTATATCTTTTATCATAATCGTTTTATTCCCTTTACCGCTGCGCAGTGTGGGGTCACAATTTGTTAAGTCTGGACCAGATGTCCCGTTCTTGGGCCAACTCTCTTCTCTTACTCCAGTCCATATATCGGCTCCTGAACGCCTCTTTAACCCTCTCCTTCCAAGAAATCCGTGGTCTTCCTCTTGGCCTTCTTCCCTCCACGCGAGTTTCACACGTCTTCCTGGCAGTCCTTTCCTCGTCCATCCTAAGGAGGTGACCGAACCACCTTGGCTTGTGCTCCTCTAGGATGGTATCATCCGGCTTATTTTTGAGACTAGTCCCCATGGTAATGTCACGTATCCTATCTCGTCGTGTTTTTCCTACCACTTTACGCATTTCCATGGATTGGATCCGACACTTGTTTTTCGAGGTGAGGCTCCACGATTCGGAAAATAATGAAAGAATAGGGAGGAAAGTCGATTTATAAATCATCATTATAGTTTTTTTAGGCTTAGTTTCAAAGGGGTTATATTTCTAATTATTATTACTAATTATATTTCTATTATTATTAAGACTAAAACCATTTCTCACAAAACCGCTCATTGCCTGACTAATGCTCAGCGAGTTCAATTTGTCTTATATTGAAGCTTCTCCAACAACTTTATGTAATACCTGTATCATACTAAAGTGGAGTATTTGTATCTAAATACTGATCAACCAAAACTTATTTTAATAGCAAGCGTAACTGCATTTTTGTCTGTTTAAAAGCTTCAGCTTTTAATAGAGAATTATTTATATATATGTATATTTTAAGGGACTTTGTCCTAGAATAAAATTATTTTTCTATTTTATATATGAAGGGTGTTAGGCTAGAAGGGGGAATGTCCAAAAGAATTGAAATTGAGATTTCATCGCCACCTGTTAGCTTGCCCCCCGTAATATCGCTTAAGATGGTCTTATCGGGGCTAGGAAAATTTTCACATGCATTAGAGTTTATGAATACAGAACAAGTTCCAATGAGAAATAATACAGTAATTTAACGTTTGCGATTTAAAGGGTGTTAGGGTAAACATAGTTTTGTTTATCCTAACACCCTTTATGCATACATACATATATCTTATATTTTATCTTTTATAACAAACCTAAATTAATTGCTGTGATGCATGCCACACAAAAATAGGATACATTCATGTTCATTTTATGGAATCAATTTTTTTTTTTTTTTTTCCTAAAGTAATGAATTTTATAATCCATTAATTTTATTTTTCTCTTTTACTTTATAATCCGCACCAGTCACTTAACCCGTGAAACAAGCAGATTTGATGATTTTTAAAGAATAAAAATAAAGTAATTAAATGTTTGTTCTGATCCATTTTCTTCTTCTTTAAAAGGTTTTTCTTCGCAATTAGAAGTTTCCTTCAACCAAACCCATTTTTAAGAAATTTAAAAATTTCATGAAGCAGTCGAGATTGTAAGGATACTTTAGTAGGGACCAACAGTTCAATTCTGATTTCTATCATCTAGTCGAATGTATATTTCTATACATACATGTAATTAGAAAAAATATGTTTTATATTACTTAAGGCATAAAAAAATAAATAAATAAATAATTAAACAAATTTATACCAAGAAATAATGTTTAAAACTTAGAAAAATTAATATAAACAAATAAAATGGTTAGTTAACCGTATCTTAGAGTAGCATTAAAATCATCAGATCCTATGGTCCAAGAGAAGATAAAGTTCCTTTGTGGATAAAAGACAATCTCTAAAAAGGAAAAGAGGTTTTCTCGTTAATCTTGTTAATGATGCCAAAGTTCTCTTATAATTCTAGAACAGTCTTAGCCATCAAACGACTGGCCGGTCACAATTCTTCATGGTGAAACTCTCCCTCCTTTCCTGAATCACAAACTTTTCTAATCCTCATTGTAAAAAAAAAAAAAAAAAAAAAAAAAAAAAAAAAAAAAAAAAAAAGACCGAAATATAAATGTCTCTTCTTTTGAAGCAGATGGAGGAAATCACGGCTTTTCAAACTTAGGTTGGTATGCTTTCCATCTACGACTGATTATGACTTTTGTTTAAATCGTCGAAATTTAAATAAAAATTGAACGTTGTTATTAATTTATTGGGGAAATACTTGCTCCTTTTACTTTGTTTTTTCAGTCGACTTCACAAAAGAGGAGGTTCTCAATTGAAAATACTTTCAATTAATGGAAAGTAAATATGATTCGTGAATTGGAGAAAGGAGAAAGAAGAAGTTATTGCTAGTGAATTCAGAATTCCGCGTAGTTCTCTTTCGACCGTCCAAACAATAAAGAAAAGATCACTACTGTTGGAAGACGGTAAGTCTGCTTTTAGGTACCGCCAGAGAAAAGCTCAGTTCAGTTGTTTTGAAAGTTATGTACACACAATATACAAATACCCATTAGTGAAAAATATACGTAATAATTTAAACTCCGATTTTGTGTTCATTTTTCCCATTTACATGAACGTAAGTCAAATGATAAGTCGTTTTTCAATAAGTCGAACTGTAGGTAAATCAAAATTTTTTTAAGTTCCTTGAAGATCGAACTTATTCATAGTTGACTGTATAAACAAAAATACACTCACTTACCACTAAAAACTGAAAAATAAAAACAATTTTTAGAAAAAAACAAAAACCGACTTCAAGATTAAGCAAACCTACATAAACAAACTTGAACTTAAAAGTAAATAATAATATTTTAATTACTTTGAAACTAAGAGAATTAAACGACAATCAACGAAATTGTCAATACTAATATACCTATTCTAAATTTTGAATAGGTATTTAAGTATCGAACAACAACAATTCCTTAAAAAAAAATTAGTGGAATGAAAAAATGAATAAACATAGAAAAAAAAATTTATTCTATCAGACCTTAGTATACTTATATAACAACCTATAGGAAACATCCTCCAGGGGACAATAAATAGTGATGAAAAATCTAGTCTCTACTTGTCAAATAGCAGTATCATTTAACAACAAGGTAATAAATAGGAGAGTACCTAATACCTTGGTCAGCCCACATAGCCCCACTGGCCATACCTACCCAAGCAACCGAGCTTGATACGGCACTCAAAGGAAAGACTGAACCAGGAAAACTTGAAATTTATTACACAAGAATACTCCTCCTACCTATTCCTATACTTAGATATAGGGACATATAGTTAGTTACCTGAATCGTGTAATAATTTCCTTCTGACAAGGAAGCACTTCAAATAAGGCCTGTGCCGAAAAGAACAAAAGACGTTCCCTTATTCTTCTAAAAAACCAATTTCAATAAAATCCAAGTTTTATTTATTAAAGAAAACTAAGGAGTACATATTCCACATTGTTTTGGTGATCGTGAAAATCGTTCAACTGTTGATGTAATTTTGTATCTATCTAATTGGCTCTAAAACACTTATTAAGCCCTGGCCTCATCAATAGTCATCATCTTTGTACTTTGCTGCTACTTTTCACTTTCTGACTCCCAGCAGGTCTGTCCCGTCTGCTGCTATATGTATCTTCTACCCATCTTAATTTCGGTTTGCTAGTTTATCTTGTACGGTGCAATGGCTCTTCAAGATTTCTCATTGGGGTCTAAGATGTCTCCAGGCTGTGTTCAGCTCAGCTTAGTCTTTCTAAATCTATTATTTGAATAATATCACGTTCAAACAGCACATAAACTTCTCTGTTCTTCCAAATTCTACAGACCTTTCAAATTCCCACAGGTCAAAAATGTTTCCGAAAGATTTTTCGCTCGAAAACGAGCAGATCTTTATCGTTATTTCTGGTTAATATCCATTTTTTCATGCGTATTTAAGAACTGGACGGTATTTAACAATATTTTAAAATTATTCAGAAAAAAAAGGAACTGTATATAAAACCAAAAATATATCATCTAGTGGGTATTGATGTTAAATATTTATTTGCGATTAGATGTTAGAGAAAAGAACATGTGAAAAATTTCATATAGCTTATTTTTGAGTTTACACAGAGAAATTCAGGTACAAAAAACATTCGAGAAATACCTTTAAGTATTATCCTGAATCAACTATTCTTTTTTTTCACCTTGTAACAATGATCCATTGAACAACTATATTTTTAATAGACTTCAAAAAACAGGAAGTGCTGAATTTGACTGAATTTCCAACCGATTTCAAAAAAGTTTTCAATTCGTCTGTCGTTCGTTCTTTTAATGTGTGTTACGCGATCACTCTGTCAATAATAATTGTTTGTCGACTTATCCAGTGAAGATTTAATTCTGTTTAAAATACAGATTTATATTAAGCGATTATTATAATTAATGAAATCTGATTTATTAATTTGATGATACTATATGAAAGCTGGTTAATCTTGCAGGTTTTAGTGAAATTTATAGTGTTGTGGATAGTTCTTTCGAAAAACGGCAAGCGTTGAAGCATCATAAGACATTGTAACTTCCCTAAATAAGGTGAAGATCGAACTGTTCTTTAGGTCCCAAGTATGTCAAATTTAAGGTTTTATATACTCAGCTCTTATAGGAAAATTAATGACAAATCCGAAAATGTGGTCAAAGTTTGAAAAACATTTAAACAAAAAGGAGATATTACAGTTTTTATGGTAAAAAACGTGGTTTCCTCAAAATATTTTTTGTATATCTGCAACGGAATGGAACAGAAAGGTGAAATCTGCGGCATTTTTCTACATTTTTAATCTAGTTTTTTTTTTTTTTTTTTTTTTTTTTTTTTTTACCAATAACCATTTTTACTTTGCTTGTTTGTTTATTTTGTCTAACGTCACTTTATGCTGCTATGGCTAATCGGAAGATGCTACGGTAGGAGTCCTAAATTTTGCCTATCCAGGTATAATTAGGACAGAGATCTTTAACGAGTACCTGACATCGCACAGGCTCGGGACCCCCCATTTCACGTCCCTTCCGAGGGACGGCATAGCTAAGGATTTTTTACTTCGTTATAAAAAATCCTTAGGTCATCTGTCGGGCTGCGAACCCGCGATCTTGAGTTTAGATTTTTACTTTGTATTACCCTTTATCTCAAAAGAATCTTAAATTAAATAATTATTTAAATTCATAAGATTCATATCTTATGTGTTAATTGCATTTATCTTCTTAAATATTAATTGGTTTTAATATTCGACATAACTTAAATTGTCTGCATTCGATATTGAATTATTTTCCTGTTGACTAACTCAAAGCCCTCGATTGAGATTGGAGGCACAGAGTGGCTATTAATATCCCGGACTAAACCATTCCATCAGGCGGATACCTCGGCAATGCCATAAATCTGTCGCGAGACGTCTACAATTGATTCCATATTACAAATGAATATAATATCAGTGCCACTACGATCGGAGCCACTAGGCGGGCTGGATCCCATCAATTAATTGCTAAACATATGGAAATTGACAAGGGGAAGTAGTTGACATGTGCCCTAATACAGGCACAATGTGTACCGCATTTGCATATGCTAATCTTTGCAATCTATCAGCCAGGGGTATCAGATCTTACGGTCACCACCCTGCGTCTGCCTACCCTTCATTTCATTACCTTAAAAACTGACATACTTCAATAGCAATTTTTTATTGCTTAGTAAGAAAACTCATCTAATAACTAATTATTTTATCTACTGTTCGATATATTGCATTCAATTCTTGTAATATAAAAATGCATAATTACCAAATAAATTACATTCATAAATGACAAATTTATAGTGGTGAACCATATATATACTTCTGCTCTCAACTAATTAATTTAGCTTTCAGCTATGTTAAATTAAAAAAATAAAATAATGATTTTCCATTTATTTCTGTTCTAGAGATCCGCTACCTTTGACAAACACCTTCCATCGAATTCACATACAAAACTAAAATGACTATAAACTGTCGTCGTTTTAGACTTCTTCGACATTTACTTGACAAATTTTCAAAACTTTCAATTAATTACAAGAGGCTTACTTACATGATAGTAATATGACCCATCTGGACACATCAAGTTGAGCTTTGAGAGTCCACTTATCCTTCCAATTCTTCTCAAATCCAATTTTCACGATAAAAAATCCTTCATAAAATCCTCAATACTCCTTTCTTTATCACAAACAAACTTATCCATAAAGATCTTAATGTTCCGTGTATTAGTGGTTTGCCCCTAACAGATACCCATCTTTCAATACTAAACTCCATAACTATTGTACTTAAATCTACTAATCTCTCAACTTTCTTTCAATTCCATTCCCAATAACCCTCCGAGGTGTCTGAAAAGAAGATAGCAAAAAGACCTTCTAATGTAATACTTTTGTTGAAGTGTTACTAATGAGTAGATTACATTTTACAGACATGCAATTGTAATCATCATCCACAAACTTACATGAATATTCTTTATGCAGTTGTAAATATCAATATTTAATATTTTCTAGTTTTTCCTAGTTTAAATAGGTTTTTAATTAAATTAAAATAAACAAGATTATAAATAATGTTAGGTATGATATAAGAAGAAAAAATAAATAGATTTGAAATCACCTAGTTTAAACAAAGCATCAGGACATACATGAAAAAAAAAAAAATTAACTTTCAAAATGAAATAAAAATCAATGATAATAAATCATTTGATATTGTAATCCAAAACATTCCATCATATAATCCAGTTTGATATATCAAAAATTGCAGTGGATTTAATGGATTTATAAATGTCGTTCTCAGTAATCATTCAACTTCTCACTTAAGCTAAACAGACAGAAATATTAAAGTATAGTTGAATTGGTTATTTGTTTATATTTTATCTAACATAATTTTCCTATTTTACTTCTTGAAATATCATAAAATAACAATAATCTTGTAGACTGACTTTATCAATCTACACTATTACACAAAACGACAAGCCATTTTTCATTTGTGGTCACTAACTGCGCAAACTACTTAACCAATAACTTAACTACTTAATCTGTATCAAATTTTAACTACATCATTTTCACATTTCTAGGAAAGTTTAGCTATAATACAACTTATAATAATAGAAATTTAAATATACAATGTTTAGTGGAAAAAATGAGGTTTGTCAATGTGTAATATAGTAGTCATACAATATATATACGTTTATGGTTAGAAATTAAATTCCAAACAGATGAAAATAATAAAATTGGTTCTGCCGAATAGGTACACATTTTTACCAAATCAATAGTTGATCCTTTTAATTTCGAAATTATGTGTAAAAATATCATTCATGAATGATAAATAGATCATACAGATCATATATATATATATATATATATATATATATATATATATATATATATATATATATATATATATATATATATATATATAGATATAGATAGATATATAGATATATAGATCTTACAGATGGAAATATTTTTAAATATGAGATGCCACGCGAACAGCAATATGTTTTTTCAGTAATTTTTAGCTGAGCGAGGGTTCAATTGGGTCTGGATAGCAGACGTTGAATAAACTGTAAACTACTTTACAGTCAACGATATAGTTATATATATATATATATATATATATATATATATATATATATATATATAACAAATAGGGTGATTCCCTATTGGGTGAAAATAGACCATAAATAAAGAAAAAAGTCGCTGACCGCACCTGCCTATTCCGATCCGTAGGTGATATATGATAATTCAAAGATTTTTTTTAATAATCCTTGTTTTTTGCTATAAAAGCTGGATATTTCCATCTTATTAATCATTTTTCAAATTAAAACCACATTTTCTAATTTAGCATTTAATTTCATATAAGAACAAATTGCATGCAATATTGAATTTTACAAACTTGAGACCTAAAAAACAGATTGATCTTTAACTTATTTACGAAAGTTACAATTACTTGTAATAATTCAACGCTCACCGTTTTCCAAGAAAAGCAATCCAAATGTCGCAAAAACTTGCAAATTTAACCAGCATTTCAATGGTATGTGCAAATTAATGATTCTGTGTCGATTTTGTGGAGAAATTTACTCTTAAAACCGGAAAAACATGGTGTTTTTTATTTGGAATACAAATCAGTTGCTTGCGTAAATAAGACATGATGATAATCGCTTAATGGAAATATGTATTTTAAACATAATAAACTCTGGAACACCATAGTGTTCGAAAATCATATTTTGCCAATCTTCAGGTGGAATATCTTGAGGAATTTGCGGTACTGTTTTCACCACGTACGTTGTTAACACTTGTGTTATCAGTGAATAATCATCGAAATTGGCAAATATAAATAAATCCAAACAACTGACATCATAAATAACCTTTACCCTAAAGGTCGAAAACCTTCTGATCCTTGTCCTAAAATATCTTTTAATGATATTCCATTAATTCCTGTTGAACAGATCCACTACCCTGGACTTCATCTGGACAAACGAATTATTTGGAATCAGCATGTAAGACTAAAACGACTAGACACTGCCAAATATTTTCGACTTCCTTAACATTTACTGGACTAACCTTCAAGCCTTCTAGAAACTCATTTACATTACAGTAATTAATAATAGATAGTTGAGCTTTGGGAAACTTACTTTCTATTCTATTCAAGATTATCCCCCAGGGTGTGTGAAAAGAAGATGGCCTCGGGACCTTCTAATGTATAACTTTTATTATATAGAAGATTATAAGAGCAACCCATGAGTAGGGTTTATACAGTTATAAAATTTAATCAATAGTTAGCTTAAAAAAAATATAATATAATAGTTTTAATCGTAACATTTTTGGGTAACAATACATGGAACAAATAATAATTAACCATTTATAAATTGTTGCTCAGTTTCAGAGTTAATTAACCTGACTCTGGGCCGACTCGACCCTTCGAATTGCAAAAGCAAATATTATGCTTGTTGCTTTCCAGTTATAATGAAATTTTCCTACCCTCGTTGATTTTCATAGTCTCAGTTCATTCGACTAAATGCACATTACATGTTACCCTTATGTAATTCTGATTTGGGAAACATGCAATTTTGAATCTTTTCAAAGAAACAAATTATAATACTACTTCTTTAATGAGAAAATTATATTCGTTGTTAGCAGAGATATATTTAATAAACAACAAAGTTTTCTTGTGAATATTTGAATCTTAAATGCCGGGGCAAACAGGGCGCGGTTAATATTAACAAAATGAAAAAAAAAAAAAAATGAATTAATAAATGTATTTCAACTCTAAAGAAACATCTTGACAGTGTCAATAGCTGGTCATTAGACACAAGATTCGGTTATTGTCACCCCATAACTATAAATAGGAAAATAAAATTGTAAAAACTGCTTCAGCATTATTATATCATTAAATGATATTGATTTGTTGAAGAAATTAATTAATTTTATGAAAAAGCAGCAATTCAGATATTGACACGGGGTATCAGTAATACATTAATGCAAGATTTGATGACCAGTAATTGAAACCCTAATTAAAAAATGTTAAAATTGGTAAATTTAATTTTAAATATGCATTAAAATGTTTAATAATAAGTCATGATTATAATAAATGACTTGTATTAAATTATTTGAACGATTAAAAGAAAATTAACCATAATTCACTGAAGACGTTTCTGGAGGAAAGCAGAAGAAAACCTCTCCTAAACTACTGAATTAGTAGCCTTCTGTATTAAGGTTACATTGCCTTTGTTTGTTTTTATATTTCGAAAATGTTTTACCACAGCTGATTTCTATGATCCACAAGCAACATTTTCCCCCTTTTTTTAAACTAAACATTAGCACAAAAGCTTATTATTTTCAATTGAAGGTAAGGGTGTCAATAACTATCTGAGGTGTCAATATCTGTCTGGTTTACCCTAATCTGCTGTTATGAATATATATGTTTATGTATAACCTAATATGTTTTAAACAGAAATGAATAGTTTATTGCTTTTTAACAGTTGAAGGATATCTTATTGGACAAATTAATTTTCGTCCAATTGAACATTTATTAAGCATCACTTTTTATTAATAGGGCACTCTCTTCCCGTTTAATCCTTTTTCAATGACACTAAAGGATACTATTTTGAAATCTGCCAGACATATTTATAAAACAATAAATATACCTATCAACAAATATTAGGTGTTTATAATATTAACCAAGAACATAGAAGGGCATAATAACTCCAATTTTGCTATTCATTTCAATAAAAATGACCATGAATTCAACAAAGACTAGGGAATAAAAATATCACTTCACGTGGAAAATAGTCCAAAATGGCTATTTATAATCTACTGGTTTTCACAACTTACACTTTAGAATAAAAAGGATCAAATTACTTAAATTAATAAATTTGATTTAAAATGAAATTAGCCATCAATGATTATTGGAAATAAACAAATTTGAGAGAAAATATGGATTTCAAATGTGACTTTTTTCCCTTCAAATCAATAAAGCTCATTAACAGCCGGTCCTAACGACAAATGCTATAAAACAAAAATATTCTCCATTAGAATCCCCTCTTTGCGCTTTGACCGCTCTCATACCTAAAGAATTCATAAGATAATTTGAAATAATAACTGAAGTTTTGTTCGTTTATCGATACAAAATAATGTATTGAAGAATGCAATTGAGTTTTGTTTATTCAATGATATTTTCACAATTAACAGTAATATTGTTATCTAGTTAAAATTACACTGATTTATGTGTTTGAAGGTTACGTAAAAGCATAATTGGGCATCTAATGTTTAATTTTAATATATGAGTTGGTTATCCAGTTGAACAGACTATTAAGAATCTCTTGTGGATAATAGAATGCAATATCAGTACCTACTACTAAATGTCCATTGATCATTTTTTTACACGCAATATTAAAAAGCCAATGATCAACATTTTGACTTGATAATCATTTTTATTTAGCAGAAATAATTTTATTGTTTTCATTATGTTGGATTTTAATTTCTCACCATAAAAATATTTGAGAGTGGCAAACCTCCATTCAACATTGTACATTTAAATGTTTATTATTGTTAATTTTATTATTTCTTACCATTTCTAGAACTATGAAGGAAGGTGATTTAGTTCAAATTTAGTACAGATGAGTTCAGTAATTTTACCATTGTAAACTCATCTGCGGACTAACCACATACCGGCCGATTTTCAAACTTGGCTGAGATCCACTTGCCGCAACGCATATTTAAATCCTTTTTAATAATTTAACTGTTGAGAGATGTGGCTAAAAGTATGGCTGGCCGGGGACTAAAGAAAGAAGAAGCGATGGAAAGAGAGGAGTAGAGGAACCGTCTGAGGAAGAAGTTTTGTTATAGAAAACTTCAAATAGTAAAGAAAATCGTTTCAAAGAAGAAGATAATTTTATTGAAAATAGCTAAATTTTATTTTCTATTTCAAGTGCTATTTAACACTTATGTAACCTCTCATTTAGAATCTCGTTCGCCATCTAGTGGTCAATTTTCAAGATCCACTGTTATCCAGAAAAAACAGTAGATTTTATTATTACTAAACCTATCTGGAACTAAGATGTGGTTAAAATTTGGTACAGATTGGTTAACTAGTTTTCGTAGTTAGTGATCACAAACGAAAAATGGCTTGTTCTTTTATATAATAGTATAAATTAAGTTTCTGATAAGGAAACTGTCACAAATCTTCGATCCGAGCAGCACCAACAGAGCTAGAGCGTGTCAAAAAAGCTCCATCACTTAAAAAAATGTAGACTAATAGTGAATTTTTACATTCAAATCAATATTTCACTTAAAGGGCAGGTTCTAGCGACAAATTATATAGAACAAAAAGCATTCTCCATTAAATTTTTGATAAGAAATTTGTCGACAAATTTTTTATTTCAGTAGCACCAATAGAGCTAGAGCTTATCGAAATCTTACATTTTTGACTGTGAAAAAAAAAAAGTAAAGACCCCAATCCAAAATACATATCCATGTCAAAATAAAAGAAACAGTTTGAAAAGGCAACTTTATTAAATCTTAATTATTCTCTAACCAGCTAACCAATTACTTTAAATTCAATTTGTGCAATATATTTCACATAATCTACTCGTTAGGCTAATGGAAATTTATAACCCGTAATGAAGATCAATTAGCCTAATCGTATAATTACTGGGGACCGGCTCCTTTCGAGTCCTAGCTTTAATTAAAGACGAAGTGGCATTGATAGGAGGAATTTATTAGATTAGACTGATATAATGTAATTGCTTTCAGGTCCGCTGGTACAGATCAGCTTTGAAGCTCGATGTCACCGACGACCACATGACAGAGAAGAGGGGAGACAGGCACCGCTTGATAATAAGACAAGTTCAGAGCCAAGACCTCGACAATTATACCTGTGAGGCACTCAACAATCTCGGCAAATCAAGGCAGAACATTGTTCTATCCGGTAAGTGGTTTGAGGTTAGTCAGTAGTGGATTGTTTCTCTCGTTGCACATATACATGATATCAAATAGTTTGAAGCTGGCTTTATACTAAACGAGGTAGGAGTTCAGTATGCGATTGACCAAATCCAAAGTCGTTTTGATCATGTTAAATGGGACACACTGCATACCTCGATAAAATATAACTCAAAATGTCCATTTAAATAAAAAAAAAAAAACGTTATTACAGATTTAAGACTAAATAAGAGGATTTAACACTCCAATACACGAATTACAAATTACGTAATTTATTATGATTTATCTGAGAGATTTAAAATAAATTCTACATTATTAATAATTTTATTTTAAGTTTTTTTTAGGTAAAAATTAAGCTTTTAAAAGTTGTTGCGGTTGTAAAGGCACAATGTTTCAGTAAAAAAATAAAACTAAGACTAGTGAAATAAGAAGCAGGAACAATCAAACTGGTGAAAATAAGAAAGACTAGTAAAATCAAATAAAACTAAATAAGCAGGTAGAAATAAACCAAACATGGTACATCTAGTAATACAGAGATTAAATCAATTTTTGAGTAAAGGCACTTAGTCAAAAATTAAAATATGGACTAGATAAATCAAGTAAGCTACAAAAAAAAACAAGAAAAATTAAATGAAACAAAAAATTAAAACTAAACAACAGATCAAGCATGTAAGCCTAATACTAAGTAAACTAAAAAAAAAATGTGGTGAAGGTAAAGGGACCTGTGCAAAAGGAACACAAGTGTTGGGAATGAAGTACGCGCAAACGTCACAATTTTGTCTAATAAAACTCAGCTCATGTATCTCTTAGATACGCCGCATTTATTGGAGTGTTATATCTGTAGAGAGAGGTAATATCCAGTTGGTCAGTAACAATAATGCTCAACTTTTTTTCTTTCTTGGCTATATAATCCACGAGGGGTCGAGGCCGCCCGAAGCAATTTTAGCCATTCACCCCGGTTCTGTGCAGCCTCTCTCCAGTCCCGGATCATCAGAATAGTGCGTGCATCACATGCCACACCGTCCACCCGAATTCTGGGGCACCCACGTCTTTTGGTGGAGTAAATTTCTTCCGCGAGGAGCCCTCTTAGTACGGAGTCAGCACTCATCCTGGTCACACATGACCAGCCCAGCTGAGCCAACGAACTTTGATAAGACGCACGACATTGCAATCGTTGAACAGCTAAGAGATTTCCACATTTTTCCGTATTCGTTGGTATCAAAAATCGCTCCGACAATTCTTATCAGCACTTTCCTTTCAAATCGGAGGAGTTTTCCCTGTGCCCTAGTAAGCGTTCAATTCTCTTGAATATATATATATGCATATACATATATATATGAGCACAGGTCCAATCAGGGTTTTGTAAAGGCGCAATTAAGTTTTGCGAGACAATTTACAGCTCTTCATCTGTCGCACTTATTAACTGCCAAGATTCTTTTTTGGATTTCTTTCCCAACGTTGTTGTTCGTTCATTAGAGAACCAAAATATACTAATTCCTCGACTCTCTCAAATTTACTGTCATCAACTTGAACAGATGAAGGAAGAATCCCTCTTGAGTACGCCACCATATATTTTGTTTTTGTTTGGTTGACTTTAAGCCCTACGGCTGTAGGGGGATTAATCTCTCCTGTGGGCGGAGGGGGGGATTTTTCAAAAACTTCGTATTTGTAGGGATTTTTACTTTTCAAGATGAAATACATGCTACTAAAATTGTTTTGAGGTCCCATTTTTTCCTATTAAATAGGTAATTCGAGGTCTGTGTAAAACTATCGACTGTAAGCTTGTAACCCGTAAGGATATGTTAATTTCCTGCTTGATTTTAATTATAAGCTACCAACAACGCCCCCGTTGTTAGAGTTTTGGTTTAGTCATTACATTCAATATTTTTACAGTTGTTTATAGAGTTTTTTTTATTAGAAGCTTCATGTTCCTACAACTATGTTCTTTTACTATTAAAATTAGATCATTTTATTAAGAGCTTGTATCTTTATATAAATTAGATTAAATATTGTATGTATAGGTGATAAATTTGTTACCAATCATTCAATTTTTCTGTGGTTTGAAACTATGTTCCTACAACTATATTGTTTTATTGATGGAGTATTAGTTGACTGTGAAGTATTTTAGGATGTAGGTAGTTGGGGTATGCAGTCATTCTACGACTGCATACCCCAACTACCTACATCCTATATTGTTTTATTATTAAAATTAATGGGTACTATTTATAATTGTTAATTTAATTCACCTTTTACCTTTAATAATGGTTATTTAGGGGTTTCGCATTGTAAATAAAGTAACAATTTTTTTTTCAATCTAAATGGGTAGGAATTTTTGTAGGGATTCATTATTTGGTGGTAGGGAGGTGTAGGAATATTTGATATGTAGCATAGGGATTTCGTAAATTAAAATCTGGCAACACTGGTTGTAATATATTATCTGTAGTTACATTTTTCCTAGAAATGTTGTGAGATTTGACTTTGCGTTCTTGTAAACAGTGTGTTTATTAAATTCTTCATTGAAAGTATTTTGTATTCAAAATACCCTTTCCCGCCTTTAACTAAATGTATTTTGTATTTGAATCATATTGTGAAAAAAAGGTTTTCCTGGTATCTGGTTTTAATTAACAGAAGCTCCATCTGGATGTCAGATATAAATGTCAGCTCTGTGAGGCCTGAAAACTTCACAACACTGTAAAATTTATTAGAATTATAAAATTGTATTATTTAATATAGCATGACAATTGTTAATTTTATTATCTTCGTTTATTTATTTATTTTTTTAAAACTAAATATAAATGTTTATTTTAATTATATAGTTATTTAAATAAATAACTATATTACTTGAGGTGCGCATGTTCTATAGAAGGATCAATACAATTAACCCTTTAACAGGCATTGTATCCTGGAGGATACACCTATTTAATGCCTTTTGCTCAATAAATAACGTAATGTACGACGCATTATCCTACTCATTATCACCTAATATCCTTTATTTACCCTTGAATTTCATGATACATCAGTGGGGGCAGTGTGGCTACAGCCATTCTAAGGGGAAAAAAAGAAGAAATGTATTATAAAATTCCTGGCCTGCCCGTTAAAGGGTTAAAATTTATGAATAAGAACTCAGGAGTGAAACTTATACATCAAGTAGAAAATTGCCTAAAATTAAATTTTTATGAATCATAATAAATAATAAAATAATTCAAAACCAAATGACCAGTTCAAAACCAATGACCAGCTAAATATGTCCACTGGTCCCATTTTAAATATGAATATGGTCTGAATGGAAAAAACCAATTAGTCAGAGGAAAACCACAAATAGTTACACACCTGGCCCTTTCTGCTTCTCCTTCCACTCTTGATATCTTTCAGAAGTTTATTCATCCTCCAAAGGTGAGTACCAATATATTTGATTTATTGTCTTACATTTTTGAAAACTTTATTATGTACAATCTACGAAAAAAAAGTGCTGACATTTTGAAAATTTTTATTATTTAAAACTAGTTTTTAAATAAATATACTCAAATAGAAGTTGCAATTAATTCATCATTCTACTAAAAACTATATGGTTATGGTATAAACCAATGAATTTCAAGAGCAATGATTAACAACTCAAATTTAGCCCATTAAACCAAATACACAACCTTGATTTCCATAGAGTAGCATTAATCATGTTCTCTGTAATAATGACAATTTTAACTGAATTTTGATAGCAGTGCACTCCTTCTGTAATTCATTGATTTTGATTTTTTTCTCCTATGTTTTATATGTATATAATTTTGATGTATGTGTGTGAGTTTATCTTAACTATATTGTATAACTATATATTGTTATAATGCAAACAATTAAATTCAAATATAAGGGAAATAATAACTATCAGCACGTTTAGCTTTAAGCCGAACAACAATATGCTATATGCTATATTCATGGACCTCTACATGAGTTATTATGTATCAAATTTGGATTCCTACAAAGTAAATTTTGATCCTGTAAGAATTTAATTATTTTTTGAAAGTACCTCTTTCGCCAACACATTTCTGTTTGGTCTATTTCTAAAGTAAGCCTCCTCTTTTTAGTTGTATTGAATTTGGAAACCATAGATACTTTTCTCTTATCCTTTTTTTTTGGGCCACTACCGACCACGGGCTCATAGATACTTTTCGGCGAGGATCTTCTTCTTTCTCTTCCAGAATTCTTTCCTTTTTTTACTATGAGCCAGCTTTCTCTCTTCTGTCCATTTGGTCCCTGTGGTCTTCTTAATGGTAAGGGATACTGGAAAAACACCCTGTCAGACAGCTTGTCAGAACTGCAGTCAGTCTTTCGTTTTATTAAGTGGGATCCCTAGTTGTGAGGGATGGAACACTGTTGTGATCCACTTGCTCTTGGAAGCCTTGCCTGCCGCAGTAAATATTCTGTTTGATAATCTTTTAGGATTCATGCGGGCCAAGTGTCCATAAAATGCCAGTCGCCTTTTCCTTATGCATGTCAGGATATCCTCCTGGTATTTATACAACTCATCATTTTGCCGTATCCTGTAGGTGCCATTCTCTTCCCTGACTGGTCCTAGTATCCTTCTCATGATTTTCCTCTCTTTGATCTCCAGCTTCCTGAGTGGGCCTTTCCCAGCCATTACAAGGCACTCGGAGGCATACAGAACAACTGGTTTTACTACAGTGTTGTAGTGCCTTATTTTTAGATTTTTGGAGAGGCATTTAGATGATTAAATATCTCGGCAGGAGTGATAAGCCCTTTCAAACTTGGCGCATCCTGAGTCTATGGCTAGGTTCTCGGTCTGGTTTGCAGAGATCCATTCTCCTAGATACTTCACTGCAGGTACTTTCCGAATGTTTTAGTCTTCTAAGGGAATTTTAGAGGGAGATTCCTTGTTAGTCATGAATTCTGTCTTCTGATGTTGATCCTCAAGCCTGTCTTAACAGTTTCACTGTGCAGGCTCTGTAGTATGTGTGTAGCCTCTTCAATATTGTTAGCCAGTAAAGAAAGGTCATCGGCAAAGGCCAGGCATGGCAAATTAAGGTTGTCTTTCTTGTACCCAAGCTTCAGTCCAGCTCCCGGTGGTAACAGTGCCATCCATTCCCTGATAATTTTCTCCAGGGCGCAGTTAAAAAGAATGCAAGAGAGACCATCACCCTGTCTGGCCCCCATTCTGATAGGGAAGCTCTCAGACAGCTCACCTCTGAATTTCACTTTGGCTGTCATGTTCTTCATGGCGGCTTGGACCAACCTCACGGTTTTCTCATCCAGGCCAAATTCTCGCAATGTGGAGAAGAGAGTCTCTCTATCCACACAGTCGTATACCTTCTGGAAATCTACAAGAACATCTGGAAATCTTACCCTTTATTGCTTAATTATTAAATATTTTGATTTATATAGTTCTTTCAGAACAGAAATATAGAAAAGAATAACATACTACTAAGATGTAAAATAAATTGTCTTTAAAATATATTTAATATTATATTCACTTAATTGCTTCCAATTTCACAAAGAATGTCATTTATAATATTTGCGTTTTTTTTAGGTAATCCTCGTGTGGCTATCTTTAGAAGTAACCCATTATCCAAATGGAGAGATAGTTACAATATTTCCTGGTCAGTATTCAGCTACACTCCGCTTCAGGAACATCGTCTTTTTTACAGAAGGAAACAGTTTGATGGTCAATTGCCTAATTCTCTTCTGACAGAGCGATGGGTATTTTTTTTGTTTTTTATTTATTATTATTTAAAATCTGAGAAATATTTACGAATTTGAAATTTATTTAATTTTGATTTATAAATTATATAATCAGTGTATATATTATATATGAAATAAACTGATTAACTATATGAACTTTTTAAAACTGATTAACTAAATGTAATTAGTACTATATAAAGTTGCTTACGTCCATTCATAGAAGTTTTTTGTTTCTCTTCAGAATTGGTAACCATCAGTTAAATGTTATTGTCCCATTCATTGCTAATGCGTTCCCCACCTTGATTAATATTTCACAGTATATGGAGAACAAAGGAAGTAGATACACTGAGGGGACTGGATATCATTCAAGAGAGATCCAAAGATTAAGTACCTGGGTACTATTATCACTGAGGACAATAGTCTCAAAAAAGATGGTCTCTTTTGAAATTTCTTCAAAATAGAAATATATCCAGAAATCTCAAAATAATCATCTATCGTACGATCCTACAACCAATTGTAATGTACAGTAGTGAGACATGGACGTTGACACTACATGAAGAAAGATTATTAAACATGTGAGAAAGGAAAATCCTCTAAAAAATATATGGCCCAACTAAAGATGGGCTGAATCTTTGGTAAATGAAGTCAAATGAAGAACTTAAGACCCTATATGCAGCCCCAGATAAATTTTCCAGTAATAGGGGGACAGAATAAGATGACTAGGGCATATACAAAGAATGGAAACTATAAGTGTACTTAAGATGATATTGGAGGGACTCCCACATAGAAAGAGATGGAGAGATACACCTCGACTTCGTTGGTTTGAAGATTTGGAGGACAATCTTCGGACTGTGGGAGCAAGAGGTTGAAGGCCAGCTGAGGACAGGTTTGAATGAAGAGGAGACCAGGATTCTGCAAAAACCATAGCGCCATAAGATAATGATGATATGAGGGACTGTCTGGTGAGCTCAAAATGAGGCTAAAGTGATTTATGAATTCCTTTATAGGATTCATTTTTGGGATCTCCAGAAATTCTCATATCACTCTACTGTTATTCTGAGTTAAGGTGGCTTTATTCAAGTTTTCAAAGACAATACTTATTTAGTGCCTTTCTATTTTAGTCTTTAAAATCCAACTAACTTTGGTCCTTTACGATATCCTTATCCTTCTTTCTTCTATTCATCTTTTGAATACCAGATCTCAGCCCAATGATTCACACATTCCTCCTCATTGAACTGCCTCCTTTGAAAATCCTTTATGATTCATGCAGCCTTATTTTGGAATTTTTTACCCATTTCAATTTTTAATACTTCCTTTTAACACCATTTATTGATTTACCTCCTTAATTATCAATCTTATGAAATTATATGATAATATATTAGTATAAGAAAGTTTTGTACATAAATTCAAAGATTAGTTTTTAATTTTAAATTTCTACCTAATATATTTATAAGTATCTAACTTACAATCTACAGAAATTGTTGTCTGATATGTAAAAAGCCAGACAATAAAACCTTTTTTTAGTATTTTTATGTTTATGTTAAGTGACCCAAAATAAAGATATTTTTGTTTTTCCTTTCAAATAGCAAATGAATCAAACTTTTGTGAAAATATCTACAGGAACATTATACTACTATATCATCAATAAACCAACTGTATTGATAATATAGACAGTAATAAAAATATAGTGAAATTGACATTCGTTTGGACTTAGCCTTTTTTAAAAATATATGCCTAAAAAATGTATTTATTAATATATCAGAATTAGTATTATACTTGATGCTTGACATTAAACTTTGGAAAATGCAGAATCATAGAAATTTATTTTCTGTCTTCTTAAAATAATTGTTTTAAGGTATTTTAATTATATTTATTTCAAGGGGGCCAATATGACTCACTGGTACTTACGAGAATGGACTGAAATAATTATACCTTCCGACGTCTACAATGATGATATAACTCAAGAAAAGTCATATTTAATAACAAACCTTGACCCAGCTACTCAGTATGAAGCTAAGGTTAAAGCAAGTAACTCATTCGGATGGAACCAGATGTCTGAAATTTTCACATTCTCTACTCGTGGAATTGGTAGGACAGTTACTTTATTATTATAAAGCACTAGTAATTTTTTAATTTATAATAAATAAATAAGTAAATAAATGAATTATTAATTCACATCTGAATTAGGCTAGGAAACTTCCTTTAGACTGTCTGTGCTCCGACAATCAATAAAGCTTTGTAAAAACAATTCAGAGCCTGCTTTGCCAAATGAATAAAAAAAAGAGAAATTAACTTTAGTTTCTTGTTAATTTCATCTTTTATTTAATAGGTATATTATAGACCTTTTCATTTTGTTGACCTCAAAACAAAAAAAAATCATGATTTTAACCAGATATGTTGTTTTCTTCATTATCAAAATTACAAAATATATTTCTGTTCCTAGGAAAAATATTGGCTATTTCATTCTGATCAATGCTCTTTGTATCTTTCAGATGGTTACTCTTGGGAATCTTCTCATCCAGCTCATGAAATAATTTTGGCATCAGGTAAAAAATTTAAACAAAATTGTTAAGAATAAATGTTTAGCTTGATCTTTATGAAAATATACAAAATATCATTGCTAAAAATATTGGACAGAAATATGTTACATAAAAAAAATTATTAGTTTTTAACAGGCACAAACCCTGTTAGATCTGAACAACATAGTTTTCATTGCTGACAACCAAGAAAAGTTGTAGGTTGCTGTAGATGAAGAGCTTAGAAGAAAGGGGATGGAAATAAATATGGATAAAAGTTATGATCATTGACAGAACAGAAGAGGAAGGGGAGCTGGTTCACAAATGTATAATGTCAATCATCTAGAGAAGATACATATTCATACCTTGGTACAATTTTCGGTAAAGAAGGTAGGATAGATCAGTAAGATCTTAATAGAGTCCAGAAAGCCAGCAGTATATTCTATTCCACATGCTCTGCAGTAACAGGCAAGCTGGAAATAAGTAAGGACACGAAAATAAGAATATTCAATGTTCCTACCCGTTATCTGATATAGTTCAAAGAGTTGGATCTCATCTTAGTGACAGCCACAGATTTGAATTATCTCATTGATAAATAAATCATTGATGATACAAGAAGAGATAGTTGAGGAACGAAAGGATTAGAGAGAAACTTGCTGTGAGATAACTGAAGGAAATTATTGAAGAACCGCAGCTTAAATGGTCTGGTCCACTTAAAGGGTGGACCAGACTTAAGTACAATAAGGGATTGGGGAGAGCGAAAGGGAGCGCTGTGCCAGAGATGAGAAGGGCTGAGACCAGAGAGGGCAAGAAAAAAAGTTCTTCCTCTATGCTAAATGGCAACATAGAGGTAGTAAAAAAATAAGAATAAATCCAGGCTTCACTCATAATGGATATCAATGCAGAATTCAATTCCTTTAGCTTCTTTGAAGTGAGATCATTAGTGATAGACCATCCAATAATAGCTTTCTATAATATAGTATACCTACCATATGTGGAGATCTTAACCACTAAAACCACCTCCCTATACATTAGTTACAACCACCTATATCTCTTCTTCTCAATGGAACTGCTGTAATGCATTACATCATGGAGAGGAATGGCTGAGGCATAGGGAGGTGGCGGCCCCATAGTACCGCAGACAGCCACTGGCCCTCCAGGTAGGGAAACAGTACACTGACACTCTTACAGCTACACTAAATACATCACACTACATTCAACCCCACACTACAGACAAAGGTCACACACAATACACACCATAGGATCACCTTCCCCAGGAAGCCGCGCCCAGATGGGAGAGTGGATCAGGATGCTTCGAGGAGGCAGCCCCTTCATCTGACTCAGGGGCGAAAGGCTGATAACCTGTTCCCCTTAAATACTTTATTATCATGAAACTTGCAAAAAGAAAGCTGGACTGATTAATCGGAAAAGACTTCATACTCGCATCATGGAAATTAAATTTTGACAATGGAACATTTTATCTCTACACAGACAGCAAGCTTTACAACAATTGTTGACACATCTGGAATCTTACAAGATCGACATTGCTGCAATCCAAAAGTGAGATCGACAGGCCAAGGGATTCTTAAAAAGAAAAACCACACCATCTACTACAGTTGTGATGACCGGCTCCACAAGTTTGGAACTGGCTTCGCAGTAGGAAAAAAGATGGCTCAGCTAGTTATTGATTTTAAAGCAATAAGCCCCAGAATGTGTTACCTATGAATAAAAGGAAGTTTTCAGAATCTTAGCCTTTTAAGTATTCATGCCCCAACAGAACCATCGGTTGAAGAGGAAAAAGACCCCTTCTAATCTTGAAAGGAATATTGACAGTTTTCTGAATGATGATGTAAAAATCATCATTGATGATTTTAATGCACAAATGGGAAAGGAGAGACAATATGTACCCATCATTGGTATCCATAGCATATATGACCATACAAATGCTAATGGCATGAGGATGGCTGGTTTTGCTGAATCGAGAGGAATGGTGATAGGTAGCACAATGTTTCCCCACAAAAGAGTGCATTTTGCAACATGGCACTCCAATGATGGAGTGACCAATAATCAAATTAACCATATCTTGGTAAGCTCAAGACATAAACCAAGCCTGATGGATATGAGAGTATACCGAGGGGCTATCATGGACTCTGATCACTATATTACTATCACTCAATTCAGGACCAGAATTTCTGTGGTAAGAAACCAATAGAGAACACCACTAAATAGATATAATGTGGAAAAGCGAAAAGAGCCTGAAGTGAAGCTCCATTTTAATAACTGTATGGATGTTAAATCAGAGGCATAAAGGAGGAACAAGATACCATACCAATCAATGCTGGAGCAGATGTACAAAGGCAATAATGGAAATATCATAAGCAGTGCTAGGTCATCGACAAATAAAAAGGAAAATACCCAGGTTTGATAAGGAATGTCAAATCCCCACTGACTTTAAGAACATGTCATATAGGCAAATGATTAAGAGAAGACATACCAGTATCAGTTGGGGAGTATAGGATGAGAAGAAGGAAAGAAAAGTGTCTACACCAAATGAAAAAGAGAAAATGGGAAAGGGAACGGCTTGAGAATATCAAAAATCTCTGAAGGTCCAATTAAATAAGAAAGTTTTACCAGGAAATCAATACAAGTCGACGCCCCTTTAAGCCTTGATTAAATGCTTGTAGATATGCTGAAGGAAACCTGGCAACAAACAAGAAAAATGTCCTTTGCAATGGAAAAATCATTTGTATAATCTGTTAAATGATGGGGCACAGAGGAGAATAGACAGGAAAGAGATATACCTATAGGTGAACTAGAGCCGCCTGACCCAGAAGATGTTGAGGAGGCTATTCAAGGGCTCAGAAATAATAAGGCTCCTGGGGTGAATGAACTTCTAAGTTAGTTATTAAAGCATAGTGGTGAAGAATCAAGAAGCTTCCTCTACAGTATAAGAATGGATATATGGCTCAGCAAAGATAATATGTCCAATACACAAGAAAGGTGATTTGCTTAGCTGCCAAAACTACTGTGGCATCTCCTTATTGTCATGTACCTATAATGTTCTTTCAAGGCAGAGCTTTGCCCCTGTATCAGGCAGGATTTATGAGGGGGAGATTAACAATGAATCAGATTTTCTCGGTGGAGAATATTTTGAAGAAAGCCAGGGAGTATAATATGTATAAGCACCCACCTCATTCATTGATTTTGAGAAAGCCTATGACAATATCATCAGAGAAAAATTGTACCAAGGCCTGATTAAAATATGAAATACTCACCAAATTAGTACGCCTGATGATAGCCTCTATGAGACAAGCACTATGCAGTGTTTGAGTAGAAGGTGAAACATCTGAGGGCTTCCACACATATAAGGGACCAAGAAAAGTTGACTGACTTATTTCACCTGTCTATTATTTCTCTTGGCTTTAGAATATGCAGTAAGGAAACCAGGAATTGAGATAGGGGGTACCGTATTTAATAAATCTGCAGTGATCCTAGCTTTTGTGGATGATGTGGATATCATCGGGAGAACTTATACAGATATGAAGAAGGCATTTGTTGGGCTTCAATGAGCTACAGCTGAATTTAGACAAGTGGTTAATGAGAAAAATACCAATTACCTTTACATAATAATGGTTTATGGAGGATACGAACCAACTCAGAGCTAAGGTAATTGTACAGAAGTTCTGATATTTTAAAGATAATCAAGGTAGGTCGACTACTATGGGCAGGCCATGTCACCAGGATGACACCAGACCAGATACCTCAGAAAATTTATGATGAAAAAATATATGCCACCAGAAGAGTGGGAAGACCCTGGTTACGATGGATGGTGTGTCCACCAACACGAGATCCATCCTGGGCGTTCAAAACTGGAGAGCAGCAGTAGCCAACAAAGATGACTGGCAGACCTAATTGCGGAAGGCATGACTCTCCAAGAGTTGTATTGCCATAGAAGAAGTAGAGGAATGGCTGGGTGCCGCCTCCTGAAGGTAGGCTACATTCTGCTTTGCCTATCTTTCTCTGCTTTCCTGAACCGCTTGATGGTCACAGCTCCTATCATCTGGCTCACCAACAAGTACTTCTCTGAAGCCAGCATCAGTTGCACCAGATGATCAACAGTTAGTAGAACTCCACAGACCTATCGCTACTCTTCTCTCTCTAGCTTGAAGGAAGGGCAAATTAATAAAAATACCTTCTCTGCACTCTCATCCACTGCCAAAGCATTTCCCTATATCATCTAGCTTAACTATACTTTTTTTTTTATGGATGCTATTTAAGTGACATATTCAATCTGAAATGTAAGTTTTTTGTTTCAGATAATGAAATCAGAGATCTTGGTGTGATGTCAGCTGACAGTGGAGCTCATAATTTTGTCACTCTTGGAATAATGTCTCTTTTCATTACAAGTGTTCTACTTTTCATATGAAACCATCCGAACTGTATTCTTTCATCTGAAGATCAACACTAAGTATCTTGCCCAACTGTTAAACTTTCTTCTGATTTGCATTCCTGTCTTCGAATTTAAAATGATATTTCTGTGTACATAAGACATTTTATTGATTAAAATTGATATGCAGGGTTTTTAACTTTTAAACTAGGCATACTTATTCATTAAAAATGAGACGAAGTAATATTATTTAAGCAGCACTTAAAACTAGAAATTCTTGTGTGTAAATATTATTGTTGGCTCTCCGTCTATTTTACATTATTTGCTATGTATTAGTTGAGTTTCGTAATGTATATTAAAGCCACTAGTAAAAAATTGTATTTCTCTATGTGATTTTCTATGAAATATTCTTGTAGAAATATTAGTGGCTGAATATTTATTGATAATAATTTGTGTACTTTTATAAAAGTCCAACTTATGGTTTCCAAAAAAATATATATAAAAGAAATATTTTATTATGATTATTATTTTTATTATTTTTAACTAGATAAAAATAATTGTTATAAAGGAGGGGATCTTTAATACTAAGATCTACAAGAGATTATTCAAATTTAATAGTAATTGTTTTCATTAAAAATAATAATTCACGAATTATATTATCACATTAAATTATAGTAAAATGATTTCTGATCGTAGAGGTAAGTTCACTTGATGTCGTTATTTCCTTATTAAAGTAATGAAATATATATCCAGCATTTGTTGAAAATGTCAATTGAATCTATATTTTAAATTAAATTTATGTTTGTTGATATTCTGTTCCCTAAATCTGTTGATGTCTTAAAAATTTTAGGGTCTAGATATATGTTATGTATATGTATGTATATAATTGTATTTAAGAAATACACGTTTGTGTAAATCTATAGAATTTTTTATTTAGTTTCCTTTTAATCATATATACATTTTTTTTTTAATTTTTATTATAGGTAACTGTTGATGAAATAAATTTGCCATCAATTCTTTTTCAAAAAAATTGATGAGGTCTTTAATTTTTAAATCTATATTTATCATAGAGTTAATATCATAAAATTCAAGTATTACAATACTTAATCTTAAAATACTGTTTACACTCTCAAAATCTCAGACTGTAAGGTCTGTGTTATATCTGACTATTTCCTTGTTACAATGTATGATGGGCAAAAATATGTTATGTTCTTACATGGATATTTGCCAACTTATTATAATATACAGTAAGAACCCCATTATCTGAGTCTCTATTAACTGGCAGGGTTTCAATTAACCAGAATTTAGAGGGGCCAATTGATTTTTAATAAAGTGTGCTTTTACATTTTACACAATTTATTTTACATGTATAATATTTATTTTAAAAAAAAAAGATGGAATAACATGGCAATCTGTTATCATATGGATGAGGTGTTTCTGGTAATTCAATTCATATTCCAGGAACGGTAACGTTTTCAATTATTTTTATAAAACTCCTACAGGTCTGTTTGCATACAAAACAAAATCATTTACTGAGTTGGTATAATTAAGAACTGATGAAATGTCATAAAAAGAATCAGAACCGATGTTAGAAAAGAAATGTTAATTAAAAAACAAACTAAAATTACTGATTTTTTTCTATTAGATAATGCAATACATATGAAAAAACATGCTTATATACATCTATTCATATGTATTTTTGTATATTATAATTTAACAAATGAATAAAAAATGTAAGTTAATAAAAGAAATTTCCAGCATTTTTTTTTTTTAACCTTCATTTTTATCACTTAAGCCAATAAGAAGTTGCAATTTGATTATCAAGGGGTTAGGATTATCCATCAACTCCTATACCCACCACTACACCTACACCCTAGATAACAGGGGTTCTACTGTATTACAATGTTATTCCAATTCTTAATCATGGGACTTGTGGCAATGAATCATCACGTATATACAATTTTTTTTTTCAATTGTTACATCATTTATGTTTCTATACTATTTTCTTGTACAATCCACTTTTCTTTTTCTTCCTTAATTATTTCATCCTTAAATTTTAATATAATTGTTACCGACAATCGATAACCGAGCAATAGGTTCGAACACCTAGCGTGCTAAGCAGGTCAATGTGTTGTGAAGGTAAAGGTGAATTGAATTGAGAAGAGCTTAGCTGTGTGCATTATTACAAAACTATAATTGTCTGTGTGATTTGTTTATGTTCTATGTTTATCTCTGTGTTTGTTCTTTTTTTCTTGTGTTTGGGTTTATAAATCATTAAATTTGTTCTTTCATTATCGTGAGTTGACCTCCTTTTATGTTTTCAAAACAAAATAGAAGTTTTATGTTTACAAATTATATCAGAAGTGGGATAACCGAAGATTTATATTAGGAAGGAACTTCGTCTAAATTTTGTGAGCAAAGAAGTTATTTTTCTATTTCTGATTTAAAAGGAAAAAAAATGGAAACTATCAATTGGCTAAAAAAAAAAAAATATATCTGAAGCTCCGACCAAAACAATAAAATTAGTCCACAATGGTTATCTGCAATGATCTTGGTGATAGAAAAAATAGGAGTCAGATTAGAAAATTCGATGGCTTTAAATTTGATTCTGAATCAGATAAATTTGAACAAAAGATAGTCCAAATTGTCTGAATTTTCGATTCAAGAATTAATAACAATTTGTAAATTTCTGATGTTAGAAACAGAAGGGACGATTGAAAATATCAGTGAAAGAATTTTCAATAGTTTGAACAATTTATATTCTTTTACAGATGAAGAAGATAATTAAAAATACAATGATGAAGATGAGACTGATGTAGAGAGTGAGGTAGCAAATGAATGTTGCAACAAAGAGGGTATGCAAAACAATATTTTATTAAAAATGTCAGCCCAAAATGAGACATTAATAAAAAAATTAAATGTAACCATGGAATATGGAATAATACCTGGTTTTAAAAATAATATTGGTAAAGTAGCCAGCCACGAAGCGGAAGCCTGGCTAAATACATTGAAAGGTATTGCCGAACTTCAAAAATGGCCAGAATTTTACAAACTGGAAGCAGCTTGAGCCAACATAATTGGGCCAGCAAAAGATTGGTTTTCTTCAAAAAATATTATGTCATGGACTGATTTTGAGAGAAATTTTAAAAGAACTTATGCAGGTGAAGTTGATATGGGAACAAAATGGCAGACTATGTTGAAAAGGGTGCAAAGAAGTGATGAAGACACTGAAGATTATTTACAAGAAAAGATTCAAATGTGTAAGGAACTGAAACTTACGTTTCATGAAATTAAGCTTCAAAAAGTAGAAGGAATTTGGTCTAAGGATCTATGTACTCACCCCTTGAGTATAACCCATGAAGATAAAGGTTAATTGAGGGATTCTATAGAAACATACAAACGCATAAATAGTGCACGAATAGATAGATTTAAGAAGAATGTACAACCACCAACCAGAGAACAAAAGTTCTCAAAAAAAGAGGAAGCTATTCATTGACCAGTATGCATAAAAGATTACAAATAGGTGCACGCAATGATGATTCAAACTCTTATTAGGGGAATAGAAACTAATTTTAAGAAGGGGCTTCACATAGGACGGAATATCAACAAAAGCCTGTGTTCAAGTGATATAAATGTGGAAAGGTGGGTCACATAGCAAGACATTGTGTTGCCCCTGGACAAAGAAATTGTCGTATCTGCGGAAGTACCAGTCACATTGCCAAAGATTGTACAAAACATGAGGAGAATGAGGAAGGTGATTCAAATGTGTTAACCAAAACACACCAAACCAATCGTTCGAAGTACATAACATCCGTACAAATAAAAAGCAAAAACTTCGTGCATGGTTTAATTGATTCGGGTGCATGAGAATGCACGATAAATGATGATATTGCAGAAAAACATGGTTTGCAGAGAACAGCTACTTATGCAATGTTGACTGGATTTGGACAATCAAAAGAGCCTATTGTGATAACTGAAGCAGTGAATGCCGTGCTTAGCCTAGATAGTGTGATAGGAGTAGCAGTAAATGTTCTCTTAGTACCTAACGATGTTCAATAGTATGACTTAATCATTAGTCAAAGTTGGCTCAATCAACCCCATATAGCTTATTATAGTTTAGATGTATTACATAAGATTGGCTACAGGGGAGAAGAACCTTTCAGAAGTCTACAAGTCAACCAAATTCCTATACGGGAAAATATAAGTCAATGAAGGTAAGAAAATTCAGTCTGATTGTATAAACTTAGTAGAAGTAGTAGGTGATTTCACACATTGACCCCTTCAAAACAAGGCCGAAGGAAAGCATGTTGAGGGACCCCTTCATATCCCGGAACATATCATCGGAAGTTAAAGCTAAGCTGGAAGATGAACATCTTCCAGCTTAGCTTTAACTTCCGATGATATGTTCCGGGATATGACGGGGTCCCTCAAAATGCTTTCCTTCGGCCTTGTTTTGAAGGGGTCAATGTGTGAAATCACCTACTACTTCTACTAAGTTTATACAATCAGACTGAATTTTCTACATGGTTGTCTACATGATTATGCGTGAATACGCCAAATTGAGGACAATTTGGACCAAAGGATGGCCTTATCTGTTACCGACAATCGATAACCGAGTAATGGGTTCTAACTTCAGTCGTGCTGAGCAGGTCAATGTGTTGTGAAGGTAAAGATGAATTGAATTGAGACGAGCTTTGCTGTGTGCTATAATTTTCTGTGTGATTTTTTTATGTTTTAGGTTTATTTCAGTGTTTGTTCTTTTTTTTCTTGTGTTTGTGTATATAAATAATTAAATTTGTTCTTTCTTTATAGTGAGTTGACCTTTTTTAATGTTTTCAAAACAAAATAGAAGTTTTATGTTTACATAATCTATTAGACATCTTTCCTCCAATTTTGAACTGCCTGGTACTGCCTGATGATTCCTTAAAATATCACACACCAAACAACTAAGAATTAGCCATTGTTCAATATTTTCATGTCTACGGCATTCATTATGTTTATATCAGGTGAAATATAATATAAAAATATTAAAAATAATACTTTTGAACCATAATATAAGAAAAAACTATTTGATGAGTTATGTATGATTACACAGTTTCTGGATCATATCGCTGATCAAGTGACGAGCAAATAGTAAGAGGTAATGGTGAGATACATAAAAATGTCTATGGCAATGTAAACTATTTTATTGTAATCTTATTTAATTCATAAAGTAAAATTTACTTATTTGTTATAAATTACTTAATTGTAATTAACTTATTTAGAAAATCTTTTTCTTTTTTGTTTCTCTCTAATTTAAAATTTTACATTAAATTTATTGCTGGGGTATTAAAAAAGAAAAATAATTATTGCTGTTAAAGTATTAAACTTCCCAAAGTTAAATATCACTGTGTTCAGTGATATTTAAACCAAAATTGACAGTTTTAAACCTTTTTTTTTTAAATTTAAAGAAATAATATTCCATTATAGTTTTTATGCAAACATTATTATTACTTTTATTACATATGTTTGCTTTACTTTCTTTAAATATGTTTGATGAAATAGTAATTTGTAGTTTTCACCAAGAATCCTCAAAATGATGGATTAGTTGACTCTTTCTTTCTCATAACCATAACCAATAAGTTCTGAAAGAAAAATAAACTTGAATGAAAAAAAAATATCTTAATTTGTTATTTAAAAAAAAATAATAATAATAATAATTAGCATCACTTTTACAAACCTTGTAGCCTTTGAACATTATCAGTAAGGTAAGTCTGAAGCTCTTCATAATTCAGATCAGGCAGGTTTCCTCCATATTCCCTTGGTAGTATATCTGGTGTGACATATTCATGAAGAGATGACCAATTAGACTTGTGAAAATGTATCTGTGAACAGTAATAGGTTGATGACAGAAAGAATGCATCAATCAGCTCTGTACAGAACGAGAGAAGATTTTTATTTTGAATTTGAAATTTAATATTATATATTGTTTGTTAAGATTGAGATAACAATCAAAATTGAAACAGGAGTAAGGCAAGGAGACGGACTCTCTCTGCTACTCTTCAATTGTATTCTTGGAAAGGTAGTGCAAGAATGGCGCCAAGATAAAGTGACTCACAGAGTTGACCAACCAATTAAATTAGGAAGTGGTGAGGTGAAGATAGATTGTTAGGCCATTGCAGATGATCTGGCAGTTCTGACACACAATGTGGGAACTGCTCAAAAACAGATTGATCTACAAGAAATAGCACAGAGAGTTGGCCTTCAGATTTTAATTGAAAAACTGAATACATTACCTGTAACAATGGAGCACCCCCATACATAAAAACAAAATTTGTCAAAATTAGGAGAGTACTACATTTTAAGTACCTGGGCAAAATTATACTGGAAAATGGAATCAAAATGAAGGCTAATGAAAATAGGTGGCAGAAACTAGAAACAGCTTATTTTCTCAGACAAAACATGTACAAAAGAAGATGCATTTCCAAACTCATAAAATTACATCATGACAAAACAGTCATCAAACCAGAATGTCTCTATGGTTGAAAAACACTTATCCTGAATAGGAAATCAAATATTGACAACATGGGAAAAAATAATGTAAAATCATAAGGGAAATTCTTGGTCCAAAATTCTCAAATGAACAATATAGGCTTAAAATTACTTTTACACAAGAAATCAAACAATATTCAGATATTTACAGTGACATTCCTTAATGCAGACTGCGTTTTTATGGTCACATCTAAAGAACGAACACGAATCGTCTTAAAAGGAGAATATTGGAATTTTATGAAAACAGGAGTAAAGCCACAACAGACACCATCAAATGGATGGGAAAAATTAAACAGGACCTAAAGCTGGCAGGAATTACTCAGAAAGATATCCTGGACAGAGAAATTTTTAGATCCAAAATCCAAAGTTGGAAAGTTGGCCGAGAACAAGCACCAAAGAAAAATACTGGGAGATCTTGGGCAGATGAAAGATAGGAGGCCCATTGCAAGAGAATATGAGCACAGAGGAAGGCAAAGAAATGCATATTGTGCTTTGCATAGTCCCGATTAGGTCATTTGCAAGACAGAAAATAATAAGTTTTAAGAAAACAAGAATATTTTCATACTGTTTTTATTTTCTTATATTTTTTAAAATTCACTTCCTTTTTATTTATTTTATTAAATTTATATGTTTCCATGGCTGCACAACCCAACTACCTACATTTTCATTAAATATTTATTTGGTTCTGTAAATCCATTAAAAACTCTAAACCTTTTATCAGTATTAGGTCACCTTAATAATCACTAATAGATATGAACCAAATAAATAATACAGCTTTATATTAATGTCTAAAGAAATGTAATTTCTGAGGACTATGATTCTATTTCTTTCCTATAAATTTACTAATTAGATGAAAGCCTGATTTTTTTTTTCATTATCAATAAAATAAATTAGTGGAAACAAAACAACCTTTTGTTTTTATACTGATACCATTTGTTTTTGTGTTGAGGTAATCTATCAGATACATTGTTATGAAAGTTTTTTCCTCCCTTAGAAATATGAACATATTTTTAATTTTGAAAACACTAATGATATCATATACAATCAACCTTATTTTATGTAATTAGATAATACTAAATATTAAGAATGTTTGGTCAAAGAGATAGAGATGAAGAAATTATTTTAGAAAAGAAAAGTGTATTTCTGATACTAACCACGAAGCTATCTCATAAAGTAACGAGGAATATATTATAGCACACTTAACAAGGTTTAAAAGTTAATTAAAGAACATATACCATTAAGAAAACCACCTAACTTGTATATTTTCTAATTATATTAGGAACAGTTAGAGAATAAAAAATAGAAATATAGTAGAAAATGCATTTATAATTATTTTTTTAAATTATTTATGTTTACTTACACTGATTTTTTCTGAAATAGTTCATTAACAAAATATTCCCTAAAAAGGTTAATATAATTTACATAAAGATTGATATATAATTTTCAGTTGCAATTATCATGTATCATCTCTTACATCACAAAATTAATCATAATTCACCTCAAAACTATAAAAAAAAAAAAAATTAAAAATTTGCTTACATCTTACAGATTATTATGTATGCTTGTATTGTATTCAACATAGTGAATACAGTCAAATTAAAGATAAATAATTAGATACAGTTGACTATTAACTATTAACAGACAACTTTCGAAGAATCGAAAAAGGAAATTATAAGTAAATAATCACCATATTGGTATTAAAGAAGAAATCAAAATATTATCACTACCTTATCAGGTGAATGAAAAGAACTTAGATCAGTTCCACGAACATTATCTTAGCTTAGTCATGGTCCTCTCTTAAAAATTATGAAATGTAAGTCTTTTTTTATTTATACAATTATAAACATCAATAAATAATAATTTAATACAAAATAATACAAAAAAATATTTTTTTAAAAAATTGTTCTGGATTATAGACAAAATAACTTGGGTCATGCAATACTTTTTGTTTTCCTATCTATTTGTTGGAACACGGCAACCCTGATCCAAGATTAATGTTATTTGAGCTCAACGATTATTTTTTTGTATGAAATATTAATATAAGTTGGATATAACTTTGGAAAAATACATTAAAGCTATCTCAGATTTTTTAAATGTTAATAAATAAAATTTTTTTCAATATGAAAAAAGCATGAATTTACTGATACAATAACAACTTTGCTTTGAAATTAAAATAGATAAATATTCATTTGAAATAATATTTTTAAAAAGATGAAAATTACTTACATTATCTTTTGTGGATCCACTCAAGAAAGGGAAAACAATTGAAACCAAACTGTTTAAAAGTAATCCAGAGTTGACTATATGATATTCCATGTGATGAACTGGTATTCCCTAAAATTGTTTAAATTTGATTTATTTAATGGTAACTAATGTTGCATATAGATACATATTATTTCAAAAATATAGGAAATAAATGAGGAGCATATTCTGAAAATCGCATATGATTTTTGGATGTCCAGACCTTAGCCGACTCTGAAAGTTCCCAGTTTCTTTAAACCTGTTGATGATTTTTTTTAAAAACAGAATGATTTTCAGAAATTATTTTGCAAAGTTTCCCCCAAAACTTTTCTTCCTTTCTTAAAATGATGACTAGTTTTCTGATTTCTATGAAAATCTTCATAATGTTTGATTTGCTTGAGTTGGGACATATATTTCAATTACATCCATAAACAAAATTTCCATATGAAGCTATTTAATTAAAAAAAATATATCTATGAATAAGTATTTCAATAATGGGTGTACACAGACTTTTTTTACTAACTGTACATATATATATACAAAATGACACAAAAGCTGTGATTAAAATAAAAAAAAAAAAAAAAAAAAAAAAATAAATAAAAAAAAAAAAAAAAAAAAAAAAAAAAAAAAAAAAAAAAAAAAGTAATGTTAAGAACTTCAGTATAGAAGAAGTTATTAAATTAAGTTTTTGTTAATATCACAATCTTTCTTAAAGTTCCATAATTGATTACAAAACAGAAAGAGTTCCTGTTCCTGTTCCTGGATTAAATAATAAACTGTAAAGATGAATGTAAAAAAATAAATTATAATTAGTAATATTCATTTTTTCATTTCAACCAATCTATTTTTAAGCGTAGAAGTATAAATGAATAAAAATGGCCGACTAGTCGTTCATTAAACTAGCTCTGTATACTATTAAATTACTTTAATAGTATACAGAGCAATCCGTTAGTATATAGAACCGTTTTCTTAGTAAAAAATTATTGTTATGTTAGTTTTAAATAAACATTTGACATTTCCACTCATTTTAAAAACTAAATGGAAAAATGAAGAAAGAGGTCTGTCCTGAATTTTACTTCATTCTTCCATTTCAAGCTATCTTCAAATAAAAGTATTCAATGCTAAAGAGAAATATAATTAACAATTTTTTAAATTTTAAAACATATTTTAGTTGTTAAAATATTACTTATAATACCTCTGCTTTCATGGAAGCTACTTTACAGTTGTGAGGAGTGAAGTATTTAAGATATCTCCAAGACAGATTTTTCATGTCAACAATATAAACAAGTCCATTTTCTTGAGTTACAGGTTCATCCATGGCTAGTTCTAACCATAAATCATCAACTTGAAAATTTTCCCAAGGATCAAGTTCACCGATTGCAATATTACCTGAAAGATTAGATGAATTTAATATGTTCTATGTAAAGCTATACTATAATAAAGTCAAAATCATTGAGAAATTAACTGGTAACACAATTTTAAAAGTTTCAAGTTGAAAATCTAACTTAACATTAAGATAACATCAAAGATTTAATAATAAATTTAAATGAAAAAGCATTAAAAAACAAAAACTGTTGGGATCAGAAGAAGATTAAAAATCTACTCATCTCCCTCTGAGCTTTTTAACTTCGAGATCATTCATATCATAGTACAATTTATAAACCCCTGGTTCTTTCATCTACTACAAATTTCTCCATCCTTGAAATGGTTTTAAATATCCCACATGATTTTTTGTTCGAATATTGACCTGTCATTTTCATCAGCTTTTGTCATCATCCTCACTTGTGAGCCATAAATCAAAACCCTCCAATCAAGGTCTTAATACAATCTGACATTTGTTCCCAAAGCAGACAGTTGCTCCATATTTGTCTAATTTGATTGAAAAAACAACAATCGGCCACTAGTTTCCTTTTGCCTATTTACCTGGGCACCTACTGAGCATATACGTTGGTGGAATATTTCAAGTAAAATGTTATTGCTATTTTAATAAATATAAAAAATATGAGTGAAGTTGAATAAAACTAAATATCACATATTATTGCCTTTCAAAGATTATTATTATTACCTAATTTAATGATGTAAACTCTTCGTCCTAATTGGTCACGGTCTTTCAAGAGGCAATGGATATTTCTCATCAAAGTGAGTTTTTGACTCTCACTAAATACTGTTGTAGCAAACCATTTGGGATTTTCCAATTTCAGTTTGTATACAGCTTTCATCTAAAATTCAATTGTTACTGGTGAACCTTCAATAATAATAATTAAATGCTAGTAAAGTGTTCAATAGGATTCACCTTTATAAAAGCTTTCTCCACATCGAAGTGAGTGAAATGAAGATATCTCATAATTACCCGGTTGTCTTCACCAATAAACAAAGATGGTTCACCTTAAATAAAAGTAGACTTTTAAGAATGTTTATTAAGAAAATGAATAAAATTAGTAAGAAAAAGTAATTTGATAAAAAAAATAAGATACAAGACGTGTGTAACCTTTTTTTCTTATCAAAGTATAAAAAATATTTTAAAAATAATTTTCAATTAGAAGATTAAGTTCCAATAAACAACTAGATAACATGCATTATGTTATCAGAATCACCTTTTCTGAGAAAACACATTGGACAAGGATATAACCTCACTACTCATTTTTTTTTTTTGCTGGGCTAATCACCAAGAAAAAAGAAAAAAATGAATCCAAAGAAACATATTTAGTCTCCCGACAAATATGTCAAACAATGACCAAAAGGACCAAAATTCAAAGGATTAAATGGGAAGAGAATATAATTTAAAAAAATGAAAATATTTAATCAATTTTCAGAAGGACAAAAATTAATTTGTCAGAAGGGACTGGCCAAGAATATTCTTCAGCTGTCAAAAATTGTCAGACCCTGGCAGATCTGAAACTAGTACCCTTCAGTGGCTTTGTCACTAGGAGGAAGATATACACAAAAGTAAAAAGGATACAATCTGTGAAATACATCAAATCGAAATAATGTCTTTTAAAAAAATATATAAACACAGTCTTTGAAAGTGATAATTTTAAATTATTGTTAATTCCTGTAAAATTTATGTTCATAATTTTAGTTTCGATACATTAACCCTCAACACTACAGGTGGGTATGTGGTACCCATAGTTAATATTTGTCGCATCAGATTGGCTTCACTAAGCAACTAAACAACAAATCCTCCCACATAAATTCAGTTTAGTATGTGCCTAGCTGAGGCAGGGCAAGATCAAGAAATTCTCGCTATGTGTACAAGGTTGATAACCATTTTTCTCATAATACACCAAGTGTGACAGACCCACCTGTCAGAGCACTGGTACTCAGACTCTAGATTTTTGGCTAACAGAATTCCTTTAGATTTAGATAGTGATCACAATGATGAAGAATATAAAATAGTCAATAAAAGGATGAAAGATGGCCACTATGTGTTTTTAGTGGAATGCTAAACATAGGAATGATAAATGCTTTTGTTACCCATAAATGCTCTGTCTCAAGTGTCTTTGAAACAACATTTAATTTTATTGAAAAACTTGGCTTACAACTAATTATTCCACACTTGAGAGATCGTTTTGACAATCAACACATAAATAGAGAGAAGAAGAGCCTTGTCCCAGCAATGTTACATTAGATGAAAAGCTAGGATAAATTAAACGTTGAACTCAATGTAATTATAAAAATGATAGAAAACCAAATTACAAACGTGTATAATGAGGAATACCAATTTGCCTAGATTGTTCGAAGAAAGTATGCTTGACATGTTTGAAGCAGAATAAATAATGTTCAAGGTTATTAGAAAGAACATTTTAGACTTCAGAGTGTATTATTTAATGTTATTGTGTTTTGATGCGCTGTTTTAATCATTTTTTTTTTTTCCTAATGGTTCCTGCAGAATATAAGTATTAAATTTTAGCATAATTGCTGCTCATATCTATTTGTTCCTAAACAACCTAAGTTATATAAATCACATTATACATCAAAAAATTTCTTTTCAAAAGTTAAAATGATGTATTTTAATTTAAATGTTATTTTTATATAGTGTATGCTAAAGACACATCTACACCAAAACAAATCTTATTGTAAACCACCAACACAAGGTAATGAGAAAAACTCAAGTTTTTTTATATAAATAGCTGACTGGGTACCACATACCCACCTGTCACATAATTTTTAATTTTTGAGTTATGTAACATATCATTAGAATTCAAGCTTCCATACGAGCTCCATTATTTTGGACTATCTGATTTTAATTAACAATTATTTTGAACTGACCATAACCGGTATTTAAAAATACGAGATATGAGTTATGAGTTATGATTTTAATTTGAAGAACTATTAGGGTTATAATATTGATTTTATTATCACTGTCATTTAAAGTGACAAAATAAATTCCTTAGGAACATATTCTATGTTATGAATAACTCTTAGTTCTTCAGTTATGTTTTGGCAATAGTTAGTTATATTCTGTACTTCCCGGATGGCTATTGCTGTTTAAGAAAACTGGAAAAATCGAAAAAAGATAAATAAATTCTGATTTCTTTTAATTCATTAATTTTTTTACCTATCGTATGCCGTTACTGCTTATGTAGAAAAAGCAATAAGTGCGGCTATAAATTATATCCTGATAAATAGTTGTTTTAATTCACTTTTATTTCATGACAGTTTTCTAAACTAATAAGTAACTACAAAGTTTGTGAATGAGTGCATAGATTGATTGTGTTTTTAAATATAGATTTTACTTTTTTGTTAGACTGTGTTGTATTAGTATTTAGATTGTTTTTAAAGTTCTAGTTGCTCATTAATTAATACTCATTTTCAAATTATTAAAAACATTTGCTTAAAGATTATTTTACTACATGACCACAACTAGTCTTGGTCATAACTGGTACAAAATGCCCATAACTGTTATTTTTAGGTTTTTGTAAAAAATTTTAAAACTTTATTTAAAAGAAAGCTTTAGTGTATTTGTCAATTTTACATTCAATAGTATTAACTTTTGAGAATCAGAGTAATGGCCAAAGATGTCATATTACAAAATGTATAAATATAATACCCTTTTAAATCGACAACTAGTGATTTACCCTATACCATAGATGTTCTATGTTAATATTTTATATTCTAACTAAAATCAACATTGGATCCAAGGTAGTTTCATGTATCACAAATAGAAGGCTTATTTTTTTCGTTTAATGCATTACATATTCAATCATATTAAACCTTTTCACCCAAATTATAAAACTCAAGAACTGAAAAAAACCGTCACCTCCTTCTATATATCAATAGTATTGAAACTTCATTTACACAGGACTTTTTAAAAGTACAATGTTAATGCATTATAAAACAAAAATGCAAAATTGAAAATCTAGAGTATTTATTTTCGTGTCCTTATGTCATAGAGCAGAATAGAAATATAAACTTCTAACTTCTTAAAGCACAAAATAGTATGTTGACCAAATCATGCAATAAAGCTTTTTTGATGATGACTCACTAAAACTAAGATAGTAGGCAATAAGCTTATTTTGCTTTCTTAATCAAACAGAATAAATAAATAAATATTTTCTTTTATGTCGAGTATAAAATCTTAAAATACTGAAAAGATTAAATAAAATGCATGAAAATAAGTTGCGCATAATATTTATACATGGAGAAAAACATCTAGTCATACTATGTTGTTGAAAATATAGTAAGGATAAGATTCCTTATCCTTTACATATTTTCAAAATTCTTTTTTGTTACCTTCATCATATCAAAGTTTAAAAAATAAAGTTTATTTTAATAACTGTTCCATAGCATTCAAATTGAAAATTCTTGACAAAGGAGCTAAAATTAAATTATAGTATAAAAGTCTTGTTTTCAGAAACAAAAATAATTGTTTGATCTCTAGCATAATTAGTTTTTTGTCATATTATTAATTATGTATCTTTGCAATAGAATTTAGGAAAACTAAAGACAGATGATATATAAATATGATTATAAATTATAAAACATATCTAGCAGTCATATTTACATTTATAAGAGAAAATAAAACTTATAGTGAATAACATTTCAACTAACATTTATCAATTGAAAAAAAGAAAAACAAAAAACAATCAGCTTCTATTTATGACTAATTGGTTTTAAATTATAGGAGAACTAAAGCCATTAGAATCATTATAACAACGAGGACTGATTAAACTCGGGTGTTCAGAATTAGTTTTATTGTTGATCTAGTTATATGTTGTTGAAAATATAGTAAGGATAAGATTCCTATGGTTTATTCACTTACTTTTCACCAATTTCCATAGTTCTTCGACTTCTCGAACATGTCTATATTCAAATAGAGACATCTTCGATTGCTGGTTCTTTTCAGCAGCAATGAACCTCTGGTAGTGCTAACTTAACTGCAGCCTCACCGATCTCCCCACTCCCACCTCTGTCTCAAAGCTACCCCTTTATGACCATAATAATGAAGAGTTTGTTTTCATTCAGTAACCACAAAAGCTCTTTTATTTTTTGTTTATGTAGCGACGATTCAAATTAATTTTCTATCATTAAAAAATTATAACAAATATTTGTATTTTATAGCATTTAGGAAAAAATACAAATATTTGTTATAATTTTATTTTAGGATAAAATGCTGATTTTATAGCATTTAGGAAAAAATATTAACAGTCTTTGTATTTCATGTTTATTTTATTTATCTATGCCATATATAGATAATATGAATACATCATAAATAAACATACCAAAAAAATGAAAATAGACATTAATGCTTCCTTACTACATTCCTTAGTGCAGAAAAAAATCTTAAAAAGTAGTGATATCTTAAAATTTTGATTAAGAAATATTTAGTATATTCAAATTTATGTTAAACATTTTCATGATTACAAGTTTATTAGAAATAATTAATTTAAAAAAATAAATGAACAATGATATGATTTAAACTAATTTTCCATTTTCTCAAACTATACCAATATAAGTTTGATTTTAATTATAATTTTATTATTTATGTATTAATAAATAATGTCTACACTTATGAATAAATTTAGATACAAGCATGATTTAAAGCTGGGTGAATAAAAAACAATGAATAATATGAATACAATTTATTTATTACCTCCTAAGACAAGCAAACAGCATGAAATATTTCTATCTTACTCCTTCTTGATTCTTCTCTTTGAAAAGGCCTCTATGCATATCAGAACCTTGTTCACCAGCATATGTTTGGTGAATCAAGTTCAGTGGCTTTTCTATCTATAAATAGTGAAGAAGAAACCGAACAACAGTCCATTAAAAATACCAGTTCGTCTCTGGCATGGCTATTGGGAGAAGTCTGGACAAGATCTGAATAATTTAAGGAAACTGTTCTTGTTACTCTACAAACCTGTCTACTACAATTCTCTTGGGCCCAGGTCTGAGTCAAACTCAAATTAATTTTTCAATTAATGAAGGCAAAAATTTATAAACTGTTAGTTAAGATGTGGACAATCAACTTTAAGGCGTGTAGACCCTCCTGGGGCGCACCCAGCCACTATACAGAGGTTACCCTTAGTCAGGGAAAAAACCTGGCCATTTAGTCTGATTTCAGCCTAATCACCTTTCACAACCATTGGCCCAGTAACAGTAAGTTCTTACCAAAGTACTGAACCCAAGGCACTTCATGGGTTGTAGTGGTACTGGCTAAAATAAAATATCTTGAAGACTGTCTGAAGGAAAAGGAAAGTGAAAAACAATAAGATTGAGTTTTTAAAATTTATTATGACAATAATATCAATACATAACTATCAATTACATATTCACTGGGTGAATATTTTGACATTTAAGGATTTGTTTATTTCTAATCTAGTAAAATATATGAATCTAGTTTATTCCTAAGTGAATCAAATTCTTCATTATAAATATACAACAACATTGAAAAAACTTTTACAAAATTAATAATTATTATCTAATTTGTAACAGACTTCATTTTAATTCGTTCTCTTTTATAAATTTTAAGGCCAGTTAGTAACTAACACGTTGAAGAACTTTTATAGGTCCCAATAGTGTCATATTATAAAAAATGTATTTACATACTAAATATACAAATTTCGCATGGGTTAAGGAAATAGTTTGAAAATATTAAGAATTAAATAATCAACAAAAATCTAATATATCTGTTATAATAATTATTATTCAAAGCCACTTCAATATGGATCCGAAATATTGACTAACATAAAAGCAATAATTATTAAATCAATATCAAACTGTTGGAATATTTTTATATGATGATAAAATAGATGTTTTATGCATGTTTTTATCTTGATGTAACCCATAAACAAAATTACCTTGCTTATATATCACAAATTAATACTTATTCTTCAATATCTTCATCTAAACTCTTGTATCCTATTGATTTCATTTCTGAAAATAAAAAAAAATCTTTATTAGAATGAACAAATAAATTAATCATTTTTTTAAAAAGTTTTAAATATCACCAGATGGGAGTAATGAAAATGATGTAAGCAGTTAAACTAGACCCCATAATATGGGAAAATATTGAAACAATTGAAAACCAATTGCAATAAATTTTTCTGTTTTGTTAACCTTAGTATCCAAACACAAGGAACTAGATTAACTGATGTGTTTGGAGATGAAATAGGCTTAATGACCAAAGTCTTTGTTAGTCGAGGCCCTAAAAAGTAAGGGAAAAAATAATGTTGGATAATTGATGTAATTTATATATCTATTTAATAACAAAATAATGCTTATTCTATAAGCAATAATGAAATACATTATTACAATTAAAGTATTAAAGTAACATTATTAATATATATATATATATATATATATATATATATATATATATATATATATATATATAATAAAATATATTGATTATATTATTATATCAAAAAGTTTATGGCTTGAAAAAATAATTTATTTTCTTTTGTTTACTTACCTCCTATACACCACTCTATGATCACTCCATTGTCTAAAAACCATATTTGTGTTTTTATTATTACCTCAGCTTTCAGAAGGCCCATTTAGGCTGATGTGTATTCTGCTTGTGCAGTCCTAGTCCTTTAACAAGCCTCAAAATTTCTGTGAAATTCATAGTCTCGCAGCAACTGAGATTTAGTTAGTGAACCTCTTCGACCAAGTCTGGGATTTAGGGTGGATGAGAGAATTCATAGAATCTACATTCCTTTACAGTGGCCTTGGAAATTAAATTTGTGCAGACTGGATCATTTTCATCAAGAAGCCAAACACCTCTGCTAAAATTTCTTTACATTTTCTTTTTGATTCCATCTTGCACATAGTCATATAGGGCTGCATTATATTCACAATACTTAATATTTAATTTTTACATCAATTTACAGTATTCCTCTACCATCCCAAAAAATGGTGGCCATTACCCTCCTTGTTGACTTTAGTAGAAGTCCTTCTCAATTCTTTCACATTGGAACATAAGGGGGAAGAATACATATGATCCAAGTGCCCTTTAATTTGTGTAGGAGTGAGGCCTTCTTTTAATCAATCTGTAAAAGGCTCTCAAGGTTAGATATAGACTGATACAACCGAAGAAATGCTGGCTATGGATTTGGAAAGAGCTGGAATAGAAATGAATGGCTGATAAGTTCCTGGCATGCTTGAAGGTAGGGGAGTAGGGCAGGCCAGAAACTTAAGAACCTTACTACAAACATTAGTAATAGAAACCTCAACAATGGATTATCCTTCAAATGGATATAGAAGATATATACATATCACATTTTGATTTCCATAGTAACAGTATCACTAAAGAAGGTTGAACAGATAAATATTATTTTATTATCTCCACAAAAGCACAATAAGGTCCTTCATGTCTTTTGAAGAATTATATAAGTAACATATCTTTGTAACTACTCTTTAAACACTTTGTATCTATCTATCTATCTCGGCGCTACAACCCGTTGCCGGGTCCGGGCCTCCGCCAGCAACTTCTGCCATTCGTCACGGTTTTGTGCAGCTACCATCCAGTTGCGCAATCCCAGGATGCTCCAAGTGTCAGTCGCAACTCCATCCTTCCACCTGCATCTCGGCCTCCCTCTTCTTCTTGTTCCATGAAGCGGTTCCTTCAATAGCCTCCCAGGTAATTCTTCTTCCCCCATGCGAGCCACATGTCCCACCCACCTTAATAGGGCCAGTTTGATGACCTGAAGGACATTCTGTTCCGCAAATGAACCGTATACCTGCTGGTTTGTGCGTCTCCTCCAGGTTCCGTCCACCAAAACTCCTCCAAATATCCTACGGAGGATTTTCCGCTCAAAAACAAGGAAATTTTGTTCACTACTCTTGGTTGTAGTCCATGTCTCTGAGCCGTATGTTAGAACTGGGCGTATTATGCTTCTATATAAGTGCAGCTTCGTTTGACGTGAGAGGATGCGGCGACCAAGTTGTTTACTTAGGCTATAATAAAATTTGTTGGCAGACATCATTCTTCTTCTAATCTCGACTTCTGTACGATTGTCTTGGGTTACCATCGAACCAAGATATATGAAGTCAGTGACTTGCTCGAATGTGTAGCCACCAAATGTCACTGTTGTATTGAGCCCAGGCGTCTCCTCGGTCACCAAATATTTAGTCTTTGTCTGGTTCACTTCCAGTCCAAGTTTCTTTGCGGGAGCCACCAGTGCCTGAAATGCTTTCTCGACAGTGCGTTGAGACCGGCCAACAATATCAACATCGTCCGCGTAAGCCAAGAGTTGCACACTTCGATTGAAAATTGTGTGCCCAACCTGTATACCCGACTCCCTCACGGCCTTCTCCAGGGCAATATTGAACAACTGGTATTGAACAACGCAAGGGCATCACCCTGCCGTAGCCCTTTCGTCGCTCGGAATTCTCCTGACAGATCTCCGTTGATGCATACTGAGCACAAAACCTCGCTCATAGTCATCCTCACCATGCGTATGAGCTTCTGAGGGATCTGGAATTCCTCCATTGTTTGGTAAAGCTCCTCTCTGTTAATACTATCGTATGCAGCCCTAAAGTCGATGAATAGATGGTGAGTCTTTAACTTTTATTCATATCCTCTCTCCAATATGGTCCTCAGGCTGAAGATTTGATCCACTGTCAATTTCCCGCTTCTAAACCCACACTGGTAGGGGCCGATGACTCTATTGGCATAGGGGAGAAGACGTGTGAATAATATATTCGAGAGGACCTTGTATCCAGACGTTAATAAGGGTATGCCTCTATAGTTGGAACATGTAAGGCGATTACCCTTCTTGTGAAAAGGATAGATGATCGACCTTTTCCATGCTGAGGGTATCACTTCATCCTCCCACACTGATTGTAAGAGAGCTTGCAGTACCTTTATCAGTTCACTGCCTCCAGCTCGCAATAGTTCCGCTGGTAGCCCATCATGCCCTGGAGCCTTGTGGTTCTTCAGTTTTTCCACTGCATTCTCAATCTCTTCTTCGCTGGGTGGTTCAGACTCAGCCTCCATCTCTCCATCGTCAGGCAGCGCTCTATTAACCATCCCTGGGTCGGCATTTGGGTGCATGTCTAAGTCTGTCAGGAGTTCTACAAAGTGTCCTTTCCACTCTATCAAGACACCTGCTCTGTCTGTGGGAAGGTTACTTTCTTTGTCCAGGCAAGAAGACTTTACGTTGGTAGGGAGTTTCCATAGTTTATTTATCATGCGGAATAATTCCTTTACTTCTTTACTTCCATGCAGATCCTCGATTTTTCGAAGTACTTCGTGCTCTTTTAGCCTTTTCTTCCTACGATGGAGTCTCTTCTCCTCTCGTCGGAGCCTCCTGTACTCCTGGACATTACTTCTTGTGCCCCTCTGTGTCATGGCTTGATATGCTATATTTTGCGTTGGGTAGCACCTTCGCATTCATCATCAAACCATAGTGAGCGACACTCCTTCTGAGCTGGTCCCAGAATTATCTCAGCTGTCCTATGCAGGGCTTTAGAACAAGTCTCCCACTCCTCTTCCACGGATCCACAGTCATTCTGTGTTAACTGCAGGGCCTTGTCAAGCTCCACAGTATAATTGTTCTTAACATCTGGGTCTTGGAGTTTCTGCAAGTTGAACATTTTAATTCTACGATTCCTGCTGCACAGTCTAGACGTGGAGATCTTGGCTTTAAGGTGTGCTATTGAGAGATAATGGTCAGAATCAACATTAGCTCCTCGGAATACCCTCGTATCGAGTAGATTTGACTTGTGTCGCCTCCCTATCAATAAGTGGTTGATCTGATTGACCACTGATCTGTCTGGGGTTATCCATGTGCCTTTATGAATCTTCTTGTGCGGGAAGAGTGTAGTGCCGGCAACTAGATCCCTGGAAGCTGCAAAGTTCAATAGCCGGGCTCCGTTTTCGTTACTCTCTTCGTGGAGACTATGTTTACCAATGGTTGGGATATAGATAACTTCCTTCCCAACCTTTGCATTAAAGTCTCCTGCCACTACCTTCACGTCATATTCTGGGCATGCATCAAGGGTTCTTTCTAGGAGACGAAAAGCTAATCTCTTCATTAGCTACTTCTGTGGGGGCACGAACGCTCAAAATACTGTAATTGTAGAATTTCCCACGGATGCGGATGAGACATATTCGCGGACAAATGGGCTTGAATCCGATAACGAGTCGTCTATAGTCTCATCTCACCACAAACCCAGTTCCGAACTGATGTAACCTATCATTACAGCTGTAATATACAGAATGCTTGCGCTTCTCCAGGATACCACTACCTATCCATCGGATTTCCTGGATGGCAACAAGGTCGAGTTTATAGCGGTCGATTTGATCTAGGAGCAGTTTGAGTGCTCCGGGTCTGTATAATGAACATGTGTTCCAAATCCAAGATTGAGAATCCTTTTAGGAATGCCGGGTCTTTTACTGTTAGATCTGTTTATATCCGAGGCTTTCGTGTGGGGTTTCTGGATAATTTGATTTCGGATAGTGGGGCTGCCACTTATTGCCTGCAGACCTGCATCCCCATCCGGGGCGGCATCCAAGGGGAGGTTGCCCTTGGGTGTGTACTGTTGGTGACCTTTGACTGCTGTGTGGGGGTGAGTGTAGTATGCTGTATTGTGTACTGTGTGTATGTGGGTGTACTGTACCTCCAACCTGGAGGACCAGTGGCTGACTGCGGCACAAGGCCGGGCGGTGGGGTCGCCACTTCCCTACGCCATATACACTTTGTAACACTTCTAAAAACAATCAGGTTGAGGACAAGTGACATTGACAGGTGAACCTAAAAAGATCGCATTTCCTACTTTGTCCAATGAATGATGGAAAGAGTATCTGTATTCATATGACTTAGGAGAAAAGAAAAGACAAGACATTCACATTCAGTTGTTACATGGACCCAATTTGACATAAATATGTGTGTAGAAAAAGGCAGATATTTTATGTTTGAATAGCAGATTTTATGAGAATAAAAAGCAATTAAATAAATCTTATAGAATTAGTTCCATTACCTTTAACAATATATTGATCTCTAGTCAAGGATCTGAACCAATCAGCACATCCGTATTCTGGCCGAATTCCTCCATAAACTTCTGGTAAATATTTAGGTTCTATATGCTGATGCAAAGACTTTCTGTTAGTCCCATGGAAGAATAACTGTAAATAAAAAACAAATACAAATATATCACAATATAAATATTTTTTGTGTCTTAATAAATATACATTCCAAAAGAAAATATTGAATGTAGTAGAGAAAACAACAAAATAAATCAAACTATACATTGGAATATTTTGAGTGATTTTATTTTTTTCGGTAAAACTTGTTAAATCTCTAATCTTCCCAATATTTGCTTAAGTAATATTTTTCAAAGAGGTAGGTTGGGTTAACAATATAGAAACATTGTAATCATTGTAATTTTCTCAACCATCCAATGAAAAATCTCTGATCATATACTTTTATAATAATGCCCCACATTTATAAGTAAAAAACTAAAATATTTACTATTTTGCTTAATTAACTTTTATTGAGATGTAAAGGATGTTGGATGACCAAGATTATAACTAAAAAACTATAAAGCTATAATTTTCACAAAACTCAAAACAAAGTATGGGCTAAAAAGTTAAAATTATTAGGATTTTATAACAATAACGTGTGACTATAATAAAAAAAAAAAATATACAGCCCCTTTACAAATTTAATCATTTGTGAATCTTTTATGGGCTTACATATCAGATAAATAAATAGCAGGTTGTTTGCTTATTTAATAATTTTGTTCATAATAAATGTACCTGGTAATGAAATAATTATATTTCTGTTCCTCGAATCATTTATTTATTCCTGAAAATTGTTTACAACCGACATACTTACAATGTCAGAATATCTTTTTGTGAGGAATGGCTTAAACATGGTGAATATCTTGTCGAATATCCAAGATTCGTTCACAATATGGATTGCTGCGATTTTATATGGAAGGCTCGTCTGTAAAAAAAAAAAAAAAAAAAAGAATCATTTTTTCATATTTTAATTTAATTGTATTGACTAAAAAGCATTTAATTATATGTATTTAATGGTTTAGAATAAAACCTTATTCAATACATAACTATCAAGACAAGTTATAACTTTAAAATAATATTATTTTGCTATTAAATTTAAAAATTAGGATTTATATTAAATTAAGACAATTATAATACCAACAGTTCTATTTAACATTTGACCTATAAACATTTGACATAAAATATTTGACCTGACAAAAGATGAACATATAGAAAAAATTTTAACCCCATACAATGGGGAACTGTAGAAGCTTTATCCAATTAATATAGTTTAGTTAATAGTAGCAAGATGGTTAAAATGCATCTCAAGTTGTTTGGTTTAATAATGATTCAATTCCAAAAAGGGCTATCAGTTTTGAGCAGTGGGGCTGGGCTTCAACCCTTCAGAAAAAAAAAATGATTCAATTCCAAAAAGGGCTATCAGTTTTGAGCAGTGGGGCTGGGCTTCAACCCTTCAGAGAAATCTGTGAAGCTTAAGGGTGTCCGCATTTATTTATTTATTTATAGAACCTTCGAGCCTTTATTTATTTATAGTTATTAAAATAAAAACCATAGTTTTTAAATGTAATTTTTTTTTTGTTCAAACCTTACTTTATCTGAGCATATCACAAAATAGTCAATCCTTCGACATTTTTTTGAAAATTTCAAACTTTTAAATTAAGAAGTACCTTTTATATAATGAAATCTTTAACAAATTAAATTAAACTAAGGCTATCAAAATTAAATGTGTGAATAAATTAAAATAAAAAGAAATTCATACTTGAATATTCCATTATTTGCATAATAATATACAAAAATTTCCCTTTCTGTAGTTATATTTGTTTAAATATTGTGCATGGTAGTTCAATGTGTATCTCACAGATTAAATACAGAAGTATTTTAAATATTCTTATTTATGTATTTCAAAAATGTAAATGACCCCCTAAAGCCAACTCAACTCACAAGGAATTAAAAGATGATTCAAAGTAAACATTGTCATAAATAGTAGGAACAAAAACATTCTAATAGCATTAATTATGGGTTAGAATTAATGAGTAAAGTTATATAAATATCAGTATGTTGAGTTATTCATTTCAATACTCAGTTAAATACAGATGAATTGTGGAAAATTACATATTTTCTCTCAGAAGCTAGACTACAGTTTATTTACTAACAAGAGTAAGTAGTTATCTTTCAAAAGTGAATACAAAAAAAAAAAAAAATGTCCAATTTCAGTTGAAATCATGCACATGCTACTATACTTAGTTTTCATTAGTATGGGTGATTTGAATAATATAATTGTTTTGTTTTTAACAGCAGAGGGAGGACTGGTTAAGGTTTTCTGCTCTTTTTTAAACATTTTCTGAAGTGGATATGTTCAGTTTGAAAGAAAACTCCTCAGTTGTTCTAGTTAAGATTTATTAACAAAGAAAATATTGATAAAGAACAATATTAACTAACAATAGAACTAATAATAACCTACATTAAATTACTATTTACTGCACCAACAAACACAAAAAAAAATTCCAAATCCAGATAAGTCCGATTTCCAGATTTTGATTGACTAGTTTTTCTACTACATAAACTATTTTTAGATGAAAGATTTTCTTTAAAAAGTTAAATCACGTTGAAAACGGCCATAAAAAATAATTTCCCTTCCTAATCCAGTCTGACCCTTATCTTTATCAACCAGCTGTGAGAAATTTAAAAAAAATGTGCATATCTGGTTCTGGGATTCCATTCTTCAATTATCAATAAGATATTTTTTAATTTAAATTATTCTCAACTTTTCTTCCCTTAATTTAAATAACATAACTGAAAGGAAAAGTAATACACCTAAAATCAGATAATAATTGTTTGTCTCATTTTTAAATAACTATCCATAGTTTCAAAATTTATACAAAAAGGTAAATTTCTTTTTAAATTTACAAAAATGAGCTTAGCTTTTCGGAAATGATATTATGATGGAACCATATTATTTCATTACTTTTTTTTTTTTTTTTAATAAAACCTTTTTTGTATCTAAAAGTAAGTAATCGTATATTTTTTTTTTTCCTTTATTTTTTTTTTTTTTTTTTTTTTTTTTTTTTTTTTTTTTTTTTGAAGCTTTATTTATTGGGAAAATGGGATGACTTAAAAGCAGTATTAGCGAAAAGTTGTTTCCAACTATCGGTAAAAACGTAACCAACCATTACAAAGCAGATTTTATGCTTTTGGCAGAACGATTGTCCTAGTATGAAAATTGGCTTGGTATCGATAAAGAACGTTGTGATGTAAAAGTTACGAAAGTATCATTAGCGCATTCATTACAAGGTCTTTTGCACCATTCTGCGTGTTCTTGATTTGGGCTAGGTCAGGGTCTGCCAACGCCTAAATTAGCACTCATTAGCACTATAATCGTTTGCTGTACCGAATTAGTAATATTTTGAAAATATCACACATGTATTTCAATAGTGACACAACTCAAAATTCTGTATTTTAGATTTATCATAATGTTTAAGTTCAATTCTCTTCCATAAAATTTCAAAAATGTTTGGTATTAACTTCAAATCACACCTGATACATGACACTTGCGGTCGTCATTAAAAGATAACTCAGGAACACTTTCGATATTTCATATAAGACTATGAGAATTTTATATTATTTTAATGCAGGTTTTTGGGTTGTGTCACTTATGAAATACATGTACGATATGTTGTTAATTTAGCACAGACTAGGTACCTATTTTTTTATAGTTAACTCCACAAAAATGCAGATCCACTAATCTCCCAACTGGCTTTGCACTCCATTTACGGTAACCCTCCAAGGCGTTTACAAAGAAGATGGCCTAGAGGCTTCTAATGGAAAACTTTTATTGGTGTGCCACTAATGGGTGGTTCTTTACTAGTTATTGACATGTCATTGTGATAATTTTCTAAACATTTACTTGATGTATATATTGTAAACAGTTGTAAATATCAATAATTAATTTTTTAAAACATATGTAATTTCCAATCCTATTATCTATTATATATTTGTCAAATACCACTCACTCACTTAACACGAAATCTCAGAAACCACCGAACGGATTGGAATGAAATTCGATATGTAGATTCCTCTAGGGCCGTAGGTGCTCGCTAAGAAAGGAATTTTAAAAAATCGGCATGGATCGCGGCTAATTTGCGAAAAATGCGATTTCAATTTTAATTGGGTGAATAATAAAAGATTAATTATCATATGGTATTTGGATATAAGCTAAGTTAAAAAATAGGTTAGATCTTTAAGCCGCAAACTTTGACCACCGTTTAAGTTCCTTATAGTTGTAAACAAACAAAAATACGATCGATGTCGAAACCTTATAATATTGGTACTTTCTGTGAACTCATGGTAACCTCTGCATTACTTAAAACTTACAAGTTTGAGTTGTTTCGTGAAGAGAAGCTATTAAAAGACTTATGTTAAAGAGGAGGTTAAAAGACTTATGTTCTCTGGTAATGATATGTAAGGCCAGTTCGATGTAGGGACAAAAAACAGGTAAGAATCAATAGTTCTACCAAGTGCATGATTCTCTATAGAATCGTATCATGTTCTACCATGGAGAAGGAAGGTACAGTATTAACATCCCTCAGCGTGACCCAAACTCCAATACATCACTTAAGAAAACTGTGTCTGCAGCTGAATTTTACGCCTAAATGTGAGGAGCGAGGAGGTGAAGAACATTATTTACTTTAATTTCTCAATCTCCTCAACTAATTTATGCTTGATATGTACGCAATAATAGATACAAAACGACTAAACTTTCTTCAAAAAAGTTGAGAAGTTAAGACTATATTCACTTAAAGTATGCCATTAGAAAAGCTGATGGTCTGGTATCAGAGCTGGGTAAGATGGTAGTGCTGCCTCGCAGCTTCACTGGAGGGCAATCAACATAATATAAAATTAACTTTTGCAAATTGTCAAATTTACTTATTGAAATTATTCTAAGAATGGAATTCTTTAGGTCTATTTAAGTAATAATAATTATCAACGTTAAGCTTAACTTTTACTAATTTAAGTTGTCCTTCATCCTAATGATATTAAACCGTAGTGGAGCAGGGGCACTTTCAGCTAGTATAAGATAAATTAAAAGAGGTTAAAATATCAATTATAGAATTTAGTCCCATGACGTGAAGAAGCGGGCTAGCTCAGTTGGTAAGGCACTGAACTAGTCAATAGGCTCCAAGGCCTGAGTTAGAGCTTGGCTGGGGGCAGAAATTTTTTTTTCTTCAACCGTGGATCGACTTCGGGGTCTGCAGACCATCCTGTGGCACACCCAGCCCCTATAAGGTAGGTACCCTTAGTTGGGCTAAAATGTGGCAGTTAAGCGTGATCGCTGAGTAAATAAACTTGTATAACCGTTGGCCACGAAATAATACATCCTTCCCAAGTAATGAACCCAAGGCCCTTCATGGGTTGTAGCGGTTCAGGTAAAACGTATCAAGACCTTGAATTGAATATGTTATTTTTTTTAACAATTCCACAATTGCCTTCAGTATATTCAATTTTCTTTATTCTAGTACCAGTAAGCCATTTTAGTGTTTTATGTCACAAGGGTGGGTAGTCCAGTCAATAAACATATTGTAGAGTGCATGAAATATGGAATAATTTTGACTTCACAGCTTCGTTAGGAGTAGTTAGAAGAAAACCAAACTATAAATCCCCGCCCCTGGGAGGTGAGGTTACAGTGAGGAGAGGGGAGAAGGTCTTATTTTAGGGTTTTCGATTATATCTCGGAAACGGTGGACTCTAGGAAAACATGCTACGGATAAAAATTAAAGTTGATTAAATTTCCTATAAAACTGATTTTATACATATTTGTCAAACTTCCCAAGATTTTCGAGATATACGTTATTAAAAATCGATAGTTTTCGTAAAAAAATAATTTTTACTTCACTTTTTGTCAAACATTTGCTTCTAGAGTCTTCTATGATCGTATCTCAAAAAATATCAGAGTCAAAGTTGTAGAGCATTAAATTCACTTTAATTTCATATATACTTTTCTCGCACTTGAAGCAAATGTTTGACAAAAAGTGAGGTAAAGATTAGGATTTTTTTTTTTTTTTAATTTCGATTTTTCTTCGTAAACATAAATTTTGTTTTTTAAATGATTTGATTCATCAATATATTACAGAGCTGTAGATGTAAACGTAAAGTTTTCTACGTATGACGGCATATCTTATTTGAAGTAATTTGAATGCGAAAACGATTCTGACCAATAAACAGTAAATGTTTGTTATTATCGAGTGATTATTAAAGATCAAATAATGACCATTTTCTCACATATTTTAAGGCAAATGTTTGTTTGTTTATTTCGTTTAACGTCACTTTATGCTGCTATGGCTAATCGGACGATGCAACGGTGGGAGACCTAAATTTTGCCTATCCAGGTATAATTAGGATAGGGATCTTTAACGAGTACCTGACATCGCACAGGCTCGGGACCCCCATCTTACGTCCCTTCTGAAGGACGGCATAGCTAAGGATTTTTTACTCCCTTTAAAAAATCCTAAGGTCATCTGCCGGGCTGCGAACCCGCGATCATGGGTTTAGTAGGTTGCTATGCTAACCACTACACCACAGGTGACCCATAAGGCAAATGTATGTCAGACGAGTGATACCTCATAAAGGTATTTCTTCGAGCTCTATGTACCTATTTATGGAATATATGTGGGGGTCTTCTATCTCAACGCCTCCTCTTAAATTACAAAGAAAATACTTGTCAGTCTTATCGAAATTACAAAACACTGTCCAAGCAAGAAAAATGACGAGTTTGAGTTCGTTATCCGAAACAAACACTCATCCGTCAGGGTCAAACCTTAAATAAAAAACCTTTATCACGAATTCCGTTCATAAAAAAACAAGTGTTTATTCCTGCTAGACTGATTATCTTTACTTTACCACTTCATCAAAATGGTGCCTAAAAGAGTAAAATATGCTACGTAAATTTAATAAATATTTGTTTAGGATTACATAGTTTTTTGTTTTGTTTTTTATTTTAAATTGATGTTGTGAAAATCCTTAAGACAATTGAAATATAAGCAGCTATATTTAAGAATCTTTTTTCTTAAAGTATCTATTTACTGTAACTTATAGTTTGTCTTTTGTTTTGGCACCATCAAATTTGCTGGATGCAAAAACGTTTTTATTATTATTTTTTTTTAATTACTAGCAAATTTGATGTGTTCGATGACTATGCAGTAAGACAAAAAGAAGAATCTAGGAGTAAGAAGATCCTTTAATTGTTTCCTGGTGCTTTTTATAAAACGTTTGCAGGGGTTAAGTTTCAACAGCTTCACCCTGCTTCGAACTTATGCTAATATCAAACTATTTTGAGACTTCCCCTTGTATCGAAACCCTATATATTGAGTCATTAGTGACTATCATCAATGACACCAATGCTGTGGGTTGGTCTCTAGTCCCATTTATTTACCATTTTCCATGGATCGTTCTTGTCAACGATAACCATTGTTATTGTTTGATTAATTGACAAATAAAGTACGCTCATTCTGATCTACTTCCTAACGTTTTTCAAGTACCAACTTCAGGGTGAAGATCTTCTGAGTGCAATTTCATCTTCTGAATCTCGCCAGATGGTCTCTTAAGGTGGCTTGTTGTGGTTTAACGTCATTGTTCACTATAACTGGAGCTGGAATGCATAGAATTCATAGATGTTTCCAGTCTGCCTATTTTCAATAGCTCTCTCTCCCCCCCCCCCCCCCCACACTCTCTTATCTTTCTCTGGGTTCAACAGAACCCGAGTTCGAAGCCTGCTGAAGGCAGAAAATGTATATTCATTTCGGCCGTGGTTCGATTTCGAGGTACGGAGACTTTTCTATGGCACACTCAGCTTTTATGAAGTGGGTAGTCTGAATTAAGGAAAAAACTTGTAGTTATGATGAGGCAAATTTTCATCGTTTTTCAATCTTTGGCCTAGTAACAGGCCAATCCTTACTAAAGTACTAAACTTAATATTCTTCATTGTTTGTTGAATTGTTTTTTGTTTATGAATATATATATATATATATATACAGGGTGTTTGGAAGATCGTTGGTCTCCAGACCTCACGCCGCTCGATTATTACGCCTGGGACCGTGTCAAAGATTCGGTTTATAATGAAGAATTGTTTTTAAGACAACTTATTCAAAAAATCAATGCCGCATTTACCATAATGAAGGAAGAATTTATTTTAAGAACAACCACCAAAGAAATAAGAAAAAGATATCGTGCTTGTATTAGAAATAGTGGAGATCATTTTGAGCAATACCTATGATATTCTATAAATTAAATTTATGAATAATTTAAAATTAGTTTAATTTTGTTCCCTGATTATTGTTTACAAAAATGTAGATAAAGTTTACTCTGATGAAATCGAAATTCCGAGAAAGAAAGAGAAAATATGCAGTTTAACCTATGCTATAAAGAAACACAACTATTTGTTACGTTTTGCATAAAAAATATGATTCGATTCATTATTATTGTCAGTGTGCGCTGGTGGCACCCTTTTGTTACGATATAAAAAATAAAAAAAACTAGATGTGCTGCGTGCCTGCAAATGGTATTTTTTTAAATAGTATTAATTAGAGAAGTTTTTAAAACAATTTGGATTTGGCTGTTGCGCTTACTTTTTTTTTATTGAACCTAAACTTGAAGTTCATAATTTTTATTTTTGTCTTTGACAAGATTTAACCATCTCCCGTATTTTTGGTTATTGTTTTTTGCACCATATCTTTTTTATTTCACATGGACAATGTCTTAGTAATTGCAGGGAAAAAAATGGCGTTGATATATCATATACGGATATATATATTGATATATGATATACGGAGTTATAAGGCATAAATGTTTGGATTTGGCCATTTTTACAAAAAAATTCATAAAAAAAAAAAAAAAAAAAAACTGTAAGACTTTGTATATAGGTAAGTGACCTTAAATAGGTTCAAAATGAACCTCCCTACCCGAAATAATTTTTTGGCCAACGATCTTCCGAACACACTGTATAAACCAAAGGCTGTTTGTTTTCTTTCTTAAATTCCAGTAATAGATTAAAAAAAAAGGAACGGTTTCCTTTCGCGAAATATCGTTTCCGCGTGGCTTATTAGATTGCTGAAGACAGAGCGCTATCAGGTTTCGACATCTCCATAGCAGTGAGACCGAAGGCGGAACCAATCAAAGACCTTGGGGTCAGGCCAGTCAATAGTTCTCCCTTCGTGTTGTCATCCTTTGTCATGTGCGTCCGTCTGTCAAGGCCTGAGGTCTTTGTTAAAGAGTCAATTCTCGTCCGTGGATAGTGTTTACTTAAAACTCTTCGCAGAAGTCAATATCTATTGAGCGTGGCAGGCAATACGTTTTTTATATCACTCTAAAGTTTTTTCACAGATATTTAGTTAGCATTAAACCCGGAGAGGAATGTCCTATAATACGAAAAATAGCATGAAGTGTTGCATAACTTCAATAAATTATATTAAATTATAAATTAAATTATTATAAAATTTAAACATAAAACGTTTGTATTTAAATTTTAAATTTTCTTACGTTTCTGGTTCATACAGTATAGAACCTAATTATGATTACATTTTTCATTAGTTTCACCAAGATACTAAAATGTTGAAAACTACATAATTCGTCATTTTTATTTAAGAAGTTAATAATTTTTAGCTTAAATGTACTTCAGTTTTAATATTTATTCTCTGTAATGAAATTAAAGGTGTATATTCTTACATAAAGAAACAATTCTAAGCATTAAAAACGTAATTTAAAAAGTTAAGTTTAACATAATAAAACTAAAATTTAGTCTTTTATATTTGCAACCCTTTGAATTGAAACCTACTGTCCCACATAATGCCCCCAAAACTCCGGCATTACATTAATTACAAGCGTATACATGATAAATAAATAAACATAGAAATATATAAAATGGAAGAGTTAAACTTTCTTTTTTAGGATGTTTTATCATTATTATTATTATCTGGTAACAAGTTTTTGTTTTTAACACTATCACAGAACTTCGTTTATTTTTAACGCACAAGATATTATTATTTGAATTGATTAAACACTTAGTTCTTGACAGAACGAAGAGTCGGATCTTCAAAAATTGTATTTTTAAATAGATACGAAAATATATTCCAGGTTTTTGTTAATTAGATTTTCTTAAATATCCATATAAGACCGGCCAAGAATTTGTTTTATTTTTATTGTTATTCTACAAAAATCTAATCTCTTATGTTTTAAATTACTATTATTTATTTTAATCATGTTTGGTCAATGTTTGTATAGAAGTATTTAATTATATAGTTTCATGATCCTTGCTGTATTACTTTTTTAAGAAATACGTGCATCTAGAATGTACCCAGTGCATGCAGTAACTGTTATTCTCCGAATTAGATTCCAGTAAGAGGTCAATTTTATCGAGTTGTTTGATGTTTTTTGGGGCTTTACGTCCTTATGTACTGTAACTAAGGCAGGAAGGACGGGTTGCCCTACAGGTTACCAACCTATTCTAGCCAGGTTGGGAAGGTCAAGATTTATTCGTGGGTTCACCACGATATAAATTGTAACCTGCCCAGGTGGGATTCGAACCCACGACCTTCTGGTTACGAGAGCGCTGAGACCCACGCCCCAACTCACTCGGCCATCAAGTCCCCAATTTTCTTGAGTTGTATTTCTTTTCTTTTAATTTTTTTTCTTATGTATATCACTACAAATGGTAGAAATACAGAAACCTGCAAAATTCAATTTATGTTAGATTCTGACATTTATCTCAAAACCAAAGCTGTTCCCCAAAAGATATTTAAATTTTTAACGTACTCCTCAATAATATTTTTAACATTAAATACGAAAAAACACCTCGTCAGAAGTAGGGGTCACCGAATGTCATAGTCATTTCTAATCCATTGTCACGATTGCACCGACTTGAAACAATCGATCAATTGATTAACCATCCAACATTTTTCAAACGTCAAACTACAATGTTGAGGAATTAATTTTTTTTTTTTTTTTTTTTTTTCTTCCGCCAGTATATTCAGTTAAGTACAACTGCTCTCCAATTCCATACTCCGAGCAGGGTTCCAGCATCCTCTTCGACACCATCCACCCATCGAAGCTTAGGGTGACCTCTCGGCCGTGTTCCATGTAGGCGCTCATTCATAAGTTTATTTGGGATCTCATCTGTCCCCATCCTTGCTATATGGCCTGCCCAGCGGAGCCTACAAATCCTCACAATTTTGCCAACATCAGGCTCACCAATCAGCGAGTACATTTCCCTGTTCGTGCATCTTCTCCAAGCTGAACCATCCTTTACTGTACCGTAAATGCGTCTTAGCATCTTTCTCTCAAACGTTTGGAGATCCTTTTCATCTTACTTCGAAAAGGCCCAAGTTTCTGAGGCATAGGTTAGCACTGGTCGAATCAGGGTCTTGTATAATCTTGTTTTTGTAGATCTTTAAAGAGAACTACTTCCCAAGTGCCGACGCAGTCCAAAGTAACACCTGTTGGCCGATATTATTTGCCTCTTTATCTCTGCCGAAACTTCATTAATGGTACTGACTTGAGACCCAAGGTACACAAATTCCTCAACTCGTTCGAAAGAGTAATTACCAATTTCGACTAAACTTTGGTACCTCCTTATTTACCAGCAATCATATATTTGGTTTTGTTGCTATTAACAAGTCCTAGCTTCCTGGCAGCATCATCAAGGGCAAGAAAGGCTTCTTCCACTGCAGCTTTTGATACCCCAATAATGTCGATATCATTAGCAAATCCCAGGAGTTGTACCGAATGATTAAATATGGTTCCACTGGTCTGTTCCTATGATTCTCTTACAGCTTTTTCCAGATCGATGTTGAAGAGACGACAGGCTAGAGAATCTCCAGTATGAGATCTGATTCCCTCAGAAAGAATCTGCACCACACACTCGATATTGGCCATTGTGAGTTTTACAAGTCAGATGTGCTTGACTGGTACATTGAGGTCCTTCATTGCCTGATACAGTGCTGAATGCTATCATAAGCAGATTTAAACTAACGAAAAGATGGTGCTTCTGAATCTGGTATTCCCTTCCGCGCTCAAGAATGCTTTGTAGGGCGAAAATCTGGTCTGTTGTAGACCTGCATTTACGAAAGCCGCACTGATACTTCCCAAGAACTCTCTCGACATGAGGTAACAATCGTTGATACAATATATTTGAGAAAATCTTGTAGGCACATGGCTTCACGTAGTTCCTCTTCGTCTGGGGACTCGAGGTCATCTTCAGGGGTTCGACTAAGGTCCACTTCTTCCCGTTGAGCTTCCTGTACCTGATTTCCATTGAGCAAATGATTGAATTAATTGTTCCATCTTCCTAGCACATGGGTTTTTTCATTTAATAGAGATCCATCGGTGTCCTTAAAGGCTGAGATTCGAGGTTTGGACGGCTTTCGACCGCTGTTCACTTTTTCATAAAATTTTCGGCATTCATTAATGTTCCTCAATCTTTCTATTTCTTCTAGCTCTCTATTTTCCCAATTCCTTTTTTTGCGCCGATAGATATACTTTTTTTCTCTTCGTCGTTGGCAATAAATATCTGCTGATGCTAGGGTACGTTTCTTCTGAAGCATGAGTGTATAGGCTTCATTCTTATGCATTGTGAACTGGCTACACTCCTCATCAAACCATGGAGACCTTTTCTGTACTTGCCTGGGGCTAATTACTTCTTCTGCTGCATCACGGATAATTTTATAAATATTTGACCACATTTCATCGACACCCTCATCTTCTGTAGATGGTACATTACAGAAATTTTCATTAATGTTATTTATATACTCTTGGGACACTTCGGGTTCTTTGTACGTTGAACTTCTTACTTCTCTGTCCTCGCCTTTTTTTTACAATTCAGATCCTGGCTCTAACTTTAGCCAGAGTTAGAAAGTGGTCCGAGTCCACATTAGCTCCACGAAAGGTTCTGTCATCAAGGAGGTTTGATCTGTGCCTAGCACTTATTAGAAAGTGGTTTATCTGATTCACTGTATTTCCATCGGGGGATGTCCAGGTACCAAGATGAATTCTTTTGTGAGGAAATAAACTGCTACCGACAACAAGGTTGTTAGATGCACAAAAATCAATCAGTCTACAGCCATTATCATAGCAAACATCGTGCATGCTATGTTTACCAATAGTCGGGAAGTAGATTGCTTCCTTACCGATCTTCGCATTAAAATCATCTGCGATTATTATTATGTCTGAACGAGGACATGCAATTAAAAATTGGTTCACCATATTAAAATTAAACAGAAAACTTTGTTTCATTTTTTAGTTTTCCAAATCAAAAAGGCTTAATTATGAACAGCACGCACACACTACGGATAATAAATGAACCGTTCTGTAACATAAAAAAAAGCTTTGTTATTCGGGAACTAAAATAGAATTGAACGCAGAAAAAATATAAAATATGATAGAAAACATCCTCAGTCAGTTCTTTCCGTCGTGTATTTCATGACGTCACTTATCCAGCGTTTCCAAGGTCTTCCACCTCTTCGCTTCTTGTCTGGGCAGTCAAATGATACCCAAACATATTAAGCTGAACAGGTGGCTAACGCGTTTCTTCCATTCTCTTGATGTGCTTTTACAGTATCAATATATTTTCGCTGATGCATTTCAGAATATTATAATCAGCCCTTACTCTATTTCTCATTTCAACATTTATAATCCTTTACAACCTGGATTTGCCGCAGCTTCTTTTCCGCAAGTCCATCTCGAGTGCTAACAATGAACTAACATAAATAAATAAATGATAAAAAGAATTGTAATATTCTTGATTATTGCAGCGTATTAAAAATAAGAGGAATCTAATGAAAAAGGTGAAATAGAAAAAAAAATAGGAAGCTTGGTAGAAATCTGATATTTAAGTAAACGAGTGAAGTTGAGATATTTACAGAGAAATACTAAACTAAGGCTATCTGGGTGGGGAGTAAAGGGTGACATCTCAAGTTTCAGTCAGTGAGGCGCCTCAGCCATTATCTCCCGACAGCATTCTTATCAAGATCACCGTATCACGTTCATGGAATTAACTTAGTATACAATTATAGTTTTAAATTTTCCCGCAATAGTTTAGTCGGTAAAGAATGCTATCTAACATAGGTGATAATCTTATTCAAAATCCTTTAAGATCGATACAGTTTCTTACTATTCAGACTTTCTTGCTACTAAATAACAATTAAGATTGAAACATAAGCCCAGCTGGAGATCTCAGTGGGTACTCAGACAATGTTATAATTATTGTAAGCTCTAATTAGTATCGTGTGCATGTGAAGATAAGTGGAGGGGGAGGGGCGGTGAACGTCAAACCCTCTCAGTTTACCCACACAGTTGGGTACTCTAGGAGGAGTTGGTATTGATTCGCAATCTATCACAAATATCGATATTTTTCTTCGACAGTCCGATATATATATCTATATATCTAAGAAAATTATTATAAAACATTGTATCTAAAAATTTAAAACAATGATATACATTTATAGTTCAGAATTTGGAAATTTGTAAACTAATAATGAAACTTTACCTCTAAATTAATATATTTGCTCGACATTTCGCAAAAAAAATAAGGTCTTATCTACTCTTTCTAATAAATTTATATTGCATGTTTCTTGGTTTTATGTACAGTACGACCAGATTGATACAGTCAATATTACATTTAAAGAAAAATAAAAATAAAATTAATCAGGATTATGCTTTCAGATGAGAAGAATTACCGCACAATCACATAGCTGTAAATGTTAAAAAAGACTGGTTGACTCATTTTCGAAATCAATCACTTGATTGATTTTATAGTTTTAAGCAACCATGGTACAGCTAAATTCTGTTGTCTTTTACGATTTTACTACCCCTTTAACATTTCTGAAATACAGCACTAAAATAAACAAATGCTAATAACAGTTATAGTACATTCACTCACCACTGTGACTTGGATAACTTTATGGACAACGTTTGGTGTCAGTTGCCAAGCATGGTTCATGGTGAGGCCTTCCATGTCGAAGATGGCTATTCCACCGAGGATCTGTGCCCTTGGTTCGAGTATTCCAACTTCTAGGGTGGCGATTCCAGTTTTGAAAAGATCGTCAACAGGCGTTGTGTTTGGGTTCCATTTACCTATTTAAAAGATATTAAAGGAAAATTATTACTAATAAAAACATACTTACATTTAAATAATAAAAAAAAACATTATATTCAGAAACATAATCCTAATTTAGTATCATTTGCTACATGGTAAACATATAAAGTCGAACCCCTCCATGATTGTCATCTATCAATCAGCTAACCTTATTCCTCACAGAAATCTTGTTTAAACAAAAAAAAGAAGCTGAATAAACCACTAGCAAATGACTAGGATGTTTGATCATAATATTAGTTCACCATTAACCATGATACTAAAAGACAAAAAGATATATTAAATCAACACGGGATTCATACGTATGGAGCGTGAAGTGTTAATTGCAGGCACGACCCATTTAATAACATGGTAAATACACTGAAATGGTTATTGATTTTGTATTAATTAGTATTTCAGTATTAGGGAAAGGAAAAATCTATTTGCCTGGAATGTTTCTGAATATATATATATATATTTTTAGAAAAAAACATATTTAAATTGCTAAAATAGTAGTTCCCTTTTCGTATTCCAACTTTTATAATACATTTCAATTAAGAATTAATATTTTTTGATAATGGCACAAAACCTGTGAATAAAAAAATAGTAGGTTATGTAAGTTCCATAATTCTTATTTCTACATTAAATAACAAACTGTAAAGATGAATCTAAAATAAAAATGATTATCAATTAAAGCCATATTTTTTTTTCAACCTATTTTTAAGAGCAAACATATAAATGAATAAAATGCCCGACTAATCGTGCTTTTTGCCAACAAAATGGCTACAAAAGCAGCCGATTAGTCGCCTCATCCCTAAAATTTACCTGAATGTAATGCTGCCTAAATATGTAAATCCATTTATCTGTTTTTTTACATGCCTCGTGTAGGGGAAGTTTGTTACTGTGAAATTATTTTCAGAACCTAACAAGATAAATGAACGCCCATTAAACACGAAAATAGATATAGTCGTTTCCTAATTAGACAAGCAAGACATGGCATAACATCATTTCTTTATCTCTTCTTGAGAGAAAATAGATCTCTCCATATCCATTGGTAATCAGAAAGTACTACATATTGTATAATTTTAATAGCGTCATTGATCTCTAAATAACGAGAGATAGGCTAGCAATAAACCGCAAACATATACGGAAACAAGATAAGAAAAAAAAAAAATGTCAAATTTAACTTGACTACAAGAATGGCGTCGCAGAAGCTAGGCATTGATAGTACCAGGGTCAGTTCGCTTTCTCCCCTAGTTACGATCTTGTACTTCGCAATACTTTCACTTAAATATGCATTTATCTTATCATAACTAAAGCACCTTTGGTGCCGATGCTTATCACGTTACTTCCTTCTACAATGCTGTAGTTACACGCGCATAATTAGTTCATGGTGCGGTACTTTCTTTTGTTTTTTTTTTTCAATAAATAGCATGAATCGCCCCTCTCTATCCAGAGACGTTCGAGCAAAACAACTCACCTACAAATGTTACCCTTTATCATTCAATTTTACCATTAAATGCAGTGCATTTAACTCTTTACCGGGTGGGCTGGTTACTTTTGTCAACCAGCCGAATGTGTTTCACTCCATTTTTATTGGACTCGGACTCACTTGTTTTCAGTCGCTAATACCCTTCCCCCTACTCTCCCTTGTCTCATTAGTAACGGTTTAAATTTTTTCTAATGAGCATCTATTTAGAAATATTTTGATATTTCTCTTTTTATTAAAACCGAAGACATACCTAGAATTTAACAAGAGCTTAAAAATACAATTTGTAAGAAAAGAATCTTGAACATCCGCTATAAAATTAAAAGTATCTGATTCTTCTAACTACGAAGTTGAAATTATAAATCATTCTGATGAGGAATATAATAGTAAAACGTGCAGAAAGCTGATTCTGAAAATGAATCAACCTCTGAAGATGAGATGAAAAAAGAATTAATCTTCGGAAAGGATAATACCTAGGCTACAACGGACTTCATCAAACGTTTAAATTAAAAAAAAGTAAAAATTAAGAGACTAGGGTGTTGAAATGACTAATGAAGAATTATATTAATAGAGTAATAAAAAAAATTTAAAAAATTTAAAAACAGTGTATATTATATTCAAAATGATCAATTCTCTTAACTTTTTTTTAGTATATTATTTTTATATTGTAAAATTCAAAATTAATAATTACTCTTAGGTTATATTACTCCGATTACAACTAAGACCAATAAAAATCTTTCATTATTGTCAGTCAAGGCAAGAAGAACCGGGTAAATTTGAAAAACATTCGCACTAGTAACAAAATGGAGTAAACTTATGGGTCCAACATATAAAATTTTACAGTAGTTTAATATTTTTAATCTAACGGCATGTCTGATCTGGAATATATTAGAATTATTTTTGTAAGTAAGTAATAGTCACTAGTTTAACTTTAAACCTTGAATACAAGAATGAGACAGCATAAAAGTTTTATTAAGTTATAAAAAGATAATATTTAAAAAAAAATAACTTATATGGTAATGAGCAGAAAGTAGTAAATATTAATTCAGAGGATCAACAAGATTTTCAGCGAATGATAAGCCGCTGCTTTCATAAAATAAAGTTATGGATCGCACATATGATTTATTAGATTAGAGATAATACATAGAACTATAAATATTATCAGCCGTATCATCAAATTTGACCATACAAAGTATCCGGATTTCGCTACAACAAATATTTATTAAAATATTATGTAAATTCTGACTATTACATAATTCTAAAGTATAAATCTTCGTCCCCACATTGAAAGTGGAAATAGTAGGTGTTCACTCATTGGAATCGTCATTATAAAATCGATTATTTATTCTTAAAAAATTAGTATTTTTATAAAAATGTAAGGGTAAAAATTGCTGAAAAATGAATGTAGCTCCAGTTTACTGGAGATTGAAGCTTATGTAAAATCTTGCGATTAACAAAGACGATAAATATCAGTATTGTTAGATTGCTTAGCTCCAATTGTTAGTTATAATGCGAAATTAAAATTTTCAAACTAATTTTATATTTTTTCCCGAGTGGAACTACCTCCTTCCGCTATAATCTGTAAATTATAGCTGTTTTCACCTTCTGAAATTTTTAGTATGACTACCAGAAAATTTTTATATAATTTTATAAAAAAAGGTTGATTCCTTCAAAAGTGCCAATACCTTTGCCCCTCCAGAAACCAAGTTAGATCAGAGGGGTTATCACCCATAGATTATTTAAAAAATATTTTGGTAGGTTTCTAAGGAGCTTAGTTTTCAAATTTCATGAAAATCGATTTAGTTGTTCCAAAAGGCTCTCACTAGCCTCAACTGGGGTTTTATTACACCAGTAACGCAACTGAGAGAGAAGCACTGGGTACTCACTCAGTTGTCCTGGCTGGTCCCCAACAAGTCTGGTTGGGGGATTCCAAGGAGAAAGTATATTATTAATAATGTATCAGTGTATTTTTAGCTTTTAAATTAATCCTATTTTTGTTTTTACTATAATTATTGTTTTTACTTAATCTATTTTATTGTTGTTGTTTTTTCACTTTATATAATGTGTAGTTTGAGGATCTTTATTTATTTATATTTTCTCTTCTTTTCAAAAAAAAAAAATATGGATCCTTACCTAGAATTTTTAAATCTGAATGTGAAATTTGGATTCTTGACCATCCGTACAGTGAAAAATATTACAGGCGTTCCGGTATCCGAATCTAAGAGTTCGAGTATACGTTTTGGGTTCCAATTATTGATGAATCTTCGGAGCCACTTAGTAGCTTAAGTTTAACTCAGATAAGATGAAAATATTCAGAGCTACCGTTACGAGCTACTGGAGATATTTTGTGGGTATCATAAGGCACTGATAAACAGTATCATTAACGGGAGATGTAATAACAATTAATACTGACTACCAACACAGAGTTCTGAGTCAACGTCCTGTGTTTCATTCCTCCCCTTACGACACATCAGTTTACCACTGCTTACTTCATATTGTTTCAACACAAAATTTTGGGACAACTGTTTATGCGTGAAATATTGCATTCAAATGTATTTCATTCAAAAGAATGAATATGTTTATAAAAAAAAATTTAATTTAATAAAAAAAAAAAAATATTGATAGTAAAACCCCGTCAACATATACTAATACCTGCAAAAAAATAAATAGTAACACGGGTTACTGGTATTTTATTATATTATTTATTATATCCAAGTATAAGATTTCAACTAAATACAATATTATACTGACAATGAGATGAAAAATATTTTCAATTTTTAATGAAAAATATTTATGTCTAACCTAATTTTTTAGTTCCTATGTATAATTTAAAACTACATATTTTTAAAATTGTACTCTTATATTTTTTATCAAGTCATGGTACAGACTATCTATTTGTATATATGACTATCGCAACAAAATAAATGCATTTGATTTTTTTTTTTTAAGTCAACGTCAGACAAATCTTCCTCCCCTCTTCATTAATCTCGAAAGAAAAATCCCTTATCTTCATTAACAACAAAGGGTACCCTTACGTGGAGGAAAACTCCCCATAGGTTAAAAGTCGTTATAGGTTTATTTTATACAGTATTGATGTTATATATATATATATATATATATATATATATATATATATATATATATATATATATATATATATATATACATACATACATACATACATACATACATAAATACATACATACATACGTATTCATAGAAATTTACAGTTTTACACTACATAATATGCCTCTTAAGGATACTAGTCTCCCGTAAAAATAATCAATGTTTTAAGAAGCAGATTAAGAAGGACAAATTATGATTAAAGATTCTATCACTGAAATTGAAACACGTAATCAGGAAATATGTAAAGGGTAGGGATGTTAGGGACATTGCAGACCAGACCTGTATAAAAGGTTATTAAATTTAATGGCGATTTCAGAATCGTAATAAACCAGAGTTTAATGATATACAGGATTCTCGTGTAAATTTAGGAAGAAAACTGGATCGACAGACCTTCAGTTTTGTGTCCTTGAAAAATTCCTTTTTATTCAGGAAGTTTCTTTCTGACTATATACAACATCCAACGGTCAAGTTTATCTTAAATTTGATCTCGTCGATTTCCTGATTTTAATAAACATATACAGTTCGATCTCAAAAGCTCCAATCCTGGTAAAACCAAGAAATATTTTGGTTCCGGTAAATTCCCACCTTTTTGTTAACGTTTTTAGCTTTATCATTAAATTTAAATGAAATCATAGATTCCATTCGAAAAGAGAATGAATTGGTTGAATTAATCAAATTCTTAATAACCAGAAGAACAATTATATTAAGTACTACATATCTTGAACAATTTCAAGCTGGGTTTAGTGAGGGGACCTAAATCCTAGTTTTAAAGCTTTACAACAGGAATTTTTTTATAATTTTGCAAGCTCTGTATGATTTGTGGTTTTTTAGATTCTGGAAGAGAATAATTTTTAGCGATCAGACTAGACTTTGTATACATATCATTAATTTATATAGGCAAGTTAGAAATTTTATTCACACGTTTTACAAGCATATCTCCAAATCATGATCATCAGCTTAACATATTTTAACTTTGTACGTTACAGATACGCCGCTAAAACAGTTTAATTCCATATGTCTTAAAGATAAAATTATATCAATAAATCTGAGAAAACAGAACAAAGAATAATCTTATTTCTTTACGTGGATTTGCTTTTGGCTGATGGTATATAATTTTCTTTTCTATTGTAAAGTGTCGTCAAATCAACCTAGAGTGTAACGATTTTTTTACCCTCAGAAATGTAACATTTTGAAATGCTCCAGCTCTTGGAGTTGTTCGAATCGAAAATATGACGACAGTTTCCGTATAAGAAGATTTAAATACAAAAGCTGTGAATTATATATATCTATAGTTGTTTTTCCTGGTTTGGCAGAATTTTTGTTGATAACTCGGAAACTCTTGTTTTCATCACTTCAATCATACATTGAAGTCAGACTCTATTTGCGTTTATATTCTTGTTTCAATCAATACTATATACTGATATTATCAAAACGGTATAGTTAAGCCACATTGTTTCAAACAAAAATTCATTAATAGAATGCTTTTGTTAAAAAAAAAAAAAAAAAAAAAAAAAAAAAAAAAAAAAAAAGACAATCAAGTTTAACTTAATTCGTTGAAGATGGTCACAGGAACTTCTAATGCGGTATACATAGGTAGTTGCTTTATAAGTCATTGGTTTATACAGTTATAAATTTAAATAAATAGATAAAAAATAAAAAATGTTATTTACCATCTTAGTTTTGTTTACTTTATATTACATATTTATCTGATTTGACGTTTTATCATTGTTTGACCTTTGCTCAATCGGTTGCATCACTGGAGGGAATTACCCCAAATATTACCACAACTTGCGGTAACAGCCGCCAGTTACCTTCCACGGTACGGCTATTTATAGAAACTCATTCGACCTTGGTTCAGTTCGAATAAGTCTTACGAAATATACAATTGGTATGAAATCATTGAAGAATAAAATTTGATACAGAAAATACGAGTTTGTAATATTTTGAAAATTCTATATAAACTGCAGATAGACTACAGTAGCACTTGATATCAGGTCACGTTCTAGAATGGTGCTATGTCCTCGGCTCATTTTCAGGTGTGAATCAGCATTAATCTAAAGGGAGGCCAGGCTTTCGGATCTTGTTATAAGGTATCTAGAATTCCGCCTAAAACCTTTTGTAAAGCTTTTAGAAGAGTATTCTATCTGGACAAGGAATATTCGCAACAGGACTGAGGAAAGTTAAAAGCAAGGTAGTAGCCGTGGTAAAGGCAAGTATCTGGTTTGGCCAAACCACATGCTGTCAGGGCGCGTAGGACGTATCATTAAAACAATTTACTACGTCAGAAGAAGAGCGGGAGGTCAGCCAAGACCTCGGCGGCACACAGTGGTTCAACGGCGGAAAAAACCCTCAAAAAATCATTTCGTACTGTTATTTTTGTGATGTGATGTATATCTGATATGAACTGTTCATTTCCTATCTGTTTTAATTTTGAAACCGATAGCAAAGCTCCGAAAATTCGTACTAATTTATATACGCGAAATTTTTACATGACTACATATGGACTTTTTCTCAAAAGGGTTTTATCTCTCATTTTAAAAAAGAATAGAACAAAAATAGGCAGAATTTAAAAGCTAAAAAAAATAATAAACAAATAAAAAATAGCGAAACCGGTCGTCTTGTAGCCAATTGTTCTTACACTCAATGTCAAAATGTTAGACAAACCCTTGTAAATAGAGAACACTTCTCATGATTTCTTTATTTCCGATTGATATTAATTTTTTAACACAGCATGAAGTGTAAGTATGGATATTTGAAAAGGAGACCGGATTATTAAACTTTGTTGATTATTTAAATCCAATATTAGTAAAAAATTAAATTTTATGGGCGTCAAAATGATATACATACGGTCATTTTTTACGATTTTCTTTTTATTTTATCACAATTAGTTAGGCACTTAAAGAAAGCTATGAAAAAAATGCTTGTGGAGTGTCCTATTACCAATCTGATTACTAACGTTTGTTTACTTTTACCCAGCCTTTGTCTCATTATTCTGGACTCAGGAACATGTTTACAATCGTTTGTATTATCTTCCATCAGATTTAAAGTGTTCAAAGTTTTCATTTTTGATCAGCTAGATTCGTAATTCGGACCACTGTGAGACGTCTCGAGCTATCCGCATATTTAGTTACCCGATTCTGAGAAAAAGGATTTTGAAATAATTTTATAGTTAAATAAAGAGTGAAATTTGTACTTATTTCTTAGCCCATTATGCGAACAATCACCGTGTTGCTTTGCTTGGTTAGTCTGTGTCTTAATTTCGTATATTGTTTGTTTGTTTATTTGGGCTTAACGTCCTTATGTACTCCAACTAGGGCAAGAAGGACGGGTTATCCTACAGGTTACCAACCTGTTCTAGCCAAGATAGGAAGGTCAAGATTTATTCATGGGTTTGCCACGAAATAAATTTTAACCCACTCAGGTGGGATTCGAACCCACGACCTTCAGTACCGAGCGCGCTGAGATCCTCGCCCAACTCACTCGGACATCGAGTACCCAATCTCGTATATATTTTTCCCTATTCCCTTAAAATTTTATCTAAATCGGATTAACGGTTTGAGAAATTATATTGGAAAAGCATTGCCTTTTATAGTTGGGCCCTTTTAGCCTTATTTCTATTTAAAATATTCTAAAATACATTTATAATTATTGGCAACATTAACGGTAGGCTGAGAAAGTTTTGAAAAGCTGCTTCTCTCAACATCTGAATGGTACAGCAGAGATTTGCATAGTTATAATGTTTATTGAATTGAATTGAAAATAAGTAAATCCCACTATAGGAGGGATTTATTTATTTTGAATTACAAGAAAGTGATCCGTCCGGAAGGGAATAATTTGTTCAAAGAACGAACGGAAAAATTAGTAAAAGGTAATTATAAGCAAGTTAACTATAATGTAACTTGGCACGATATCTCCAAAAAAATTCATCATACTGGAGACCAGAGATATTTTGCCCGTGTATTTCACTTTTGCGTAACATCAAGAAGTTATTTATGTACCCCTTGGAATTGTCATCTAACACTTGGACATAAAGAAATTTTTATAGCCCAGTTAATGCACACGTATAAATTACAAGTTACAATTTTTATCTATTTAGACATGAATTAACTTACCAATTTTAAAAATAATGATCCTCCTTCCGTTCTGTTCCCTGTAAGGCACCACATTTACGATATCTGCGTCTCCAACGTAGAAAAGGTCAAGTGGGCATACGTCCCACCAGCTAGTATTTTCTTCTCTGAAGGTCTGGTAGTTCTGCAACTAAGATTAATAATAATTTAACATTAGTAATTGAAAAAAGGTAATTATTTAAAGGACAAAAATAAAATAACTATAAAAAAAATATGAATAGTACGACAAAGAGGGAACAAAATGTTATATCACGATACCATTTTTTCAACGCGTTGAAGAACAATCGAAAATTGAAAGAATGAAATACGTTTTTAACGAATATTTAAACATTATTATGAGGGCAAAAAAAAATCTGTTTATGCAGATCTAATTTATGGCATCGACCCATCTCATGAAAGTCAGTTGTAATGGACACCACTCTTGAATTTTATACGCATTTATGTTTTGGAAAAATTTGACAGCTGAATGATTTTATGGCAGGTTTTCCTTTTTTAGCCAGAAACCTTATTCCAATACGACTTTCAAATTTATCTAGCTATCCATCAATAGCCTTAAAATCGTCGGCCGGGTACTTAGAAAAGTGTCGAACTATAGAAGGTTGTATTATCAAGATTGTGCTTTATATAATATATCTACGTACGAAGTCTTCATACCTTTAGGAATATATCTACATGCATATCTTTATACATCGCACCTAACGATCCTTGTTCATAAACACAAATACTGGTCGAATGATTGTTTTATGCAGACTTTCTTTAGAAGACTTGGTTAATGCATGACTTAGTAAGCGTTTATCTAAAGAAAAACAGGTGCGGTATGCTGAAAGGATTTGTCTCTAGATTTATTATGTGTGTGTGTCTGTAAATTATTGTTTGCAATGGTTATTACGTAGAAGAAATTAATTGAGAAAAAAAAAGGAATTTTATTGAAAAACAAAAAATAAAAAATAGTACTACAAATATGGAAGGGATAAAGACAAGAAAAAATAAATAAATATGTAAAGGAAACGTGAGTTTGTGAGTTGAGGTCTTTTTGTACCACACCCACTTTAGACCTGTTTTTTTTTATTTATTTATTATTATTATTTTTTTTATTCTGTTTCACATCCGACTCATATCCCATCCTCTATATCATTTTTTTGCTGCGTCTTCAAATAAAATGGCTTCGAGATCGTCTAATATCTTACAGTTATTAGAATGATACAAGTTAGTAGTTGTATTTTTATTTTACAATGCATTGCGACATTACTAAATTTAAAATTCTCTTTTTTACATTTTTTTTCTTTGGATACTTATAAGTGTGCATAATGATATTTATATGAAACAAAACCACTCACCACTAATTAAACTAGATTTAAAGATCAACGGATCGCTGAACTGCTCCAGGAACTGCCTGAAGCCGAAAAGGGACATCATATTATATCTAACAAAGAAGTTTAAACCATGGTTTGGATTGGCTAAGTAATACTACATATCGTAATGTCACTTGTTCGTTTATACCTTACCGGTGTGATTCCTGATATAAATTTACGTGCAGGTCATTAAGGTTTGAGCTCATAAATATCCTGCAATCGGCACATAATAATACCGCGTGTTACCGACCCGTGATTGCGAATAACGTAACGCATGTTACAGTTGTTATTTCACTTATGTAACGGCGGTAGGTGAACTGTATATGTACGGTCCGTTGGCTCGTCTAATTTTTTAGTTTTATTTACATACTTCAAAATTAAACTATTTTAAATTTGTCAGTAAATAAATATATAACTAGCCATGAAAGCAATAATATAAGATTTTGATAACATAAAATAGAATAAATTACGCTATCGCGACCACAAATACATGCTTGAACCCAAGCAAAAACCAAAAAAAATAGCCCACTCACTCGAAAATATGAAAACATTGGACGACTAAACTACTTGCTAACTACTTCAAGCTTGTCTCTGTAATATGCCTATAATATAGGAATATATAGAAATTTAAAGGTGAAGGAATTTTCAGGAGATAGAAAAAAAGAATTTTTGATTCCTTATAACATATCTTAAATTTTCTATACAGCCAAATTTAACCCATAGGAAAACCAAACCGATAGTAAAAATTAGTTTTAAAATTAAATTTTAAGCTTAGGTTTATTTCAGAGTGCATGGAATAAATAAATTTAAAAAAAATTTTTTTTTAAAATGATCAGCCCTATCACCTACTTATATAAAATCTATGGTTCCATAAAGAAAATTTACACTACTTCAGCACTTAATTGATGAAAGTTCTAATCTCTCAATACACTATTAAACACTCCACATTACCATCATATTATTTGGACTAACAGAATAAAAATATGGAGTTCCATAAAACAATGGAATTTATCCCAAATCCAGTATCTTCAGTCTAAAATTCTTAATGCTACTTATTATGTCACTATCTCTGAAACAATATGAGTTGTTTATTAGGTATGAACCAGATTCCTATACTTTCATAATAAACTTCCTTCCTACACATACTCACCAGTATCTCAACTTGCTTCCCATTCGTTCCCTAATAATCCTCATTGCCATTTGAAAAAAAAAATTAGCCTCCAGACTTTCTTATATAGAATCTTCTTTATGATACTGATGGATAGTTTCTCAACTTTTTTTTTGTCTTGTCACTGTATTCTAAATTCAGGATATTTAGGAAATATACTTTGTTATTCAGTTGTAGAGTTAAATAAATAAAGAAAAATATATAGAATAATACGATATAAGAAAGTTGAGAACGATAGCTCAGTTGCTAGGGCATTGGACTCGGAACTCCCGCGCCCGGATTCCAGTTTGGCTCATGAAGATAATTATTATTCTGTTATAACAACCTAGGAAATATGCTGAAGTAGTGGGGACCTCATGGGGCAAATTAATTTTGTGTTATGATGATAGAAGTGTTATGAGACTATCTTTATTTTTTTCTTACTTTAATATTTCCATTTATTATTTTATTTTAGAAATATTAGTAGTGTATAAAATTAATCCCAGAAACAACCAAAAATTTTTTGTTACTGTCGAACTGAAAAACTGGCATGCTAACTTTGCACAAAAATTTCACATTCGTTGATTTTATTATTAGTAAGTTGTTTGCGTACAAGAAGGCGTTAAATCAAGACTCAATCAACCGAGGTCTAGATAAACCGACCTTTCTAAAATTTTAAATTTTATTTTATTATGTATTATTTTGTTGTTTTTTTAAAATGAAAATAAGACGCTAAGCAATTTTTGCACGGGAATGTTTGGAGATGGAGAGGACGGTCTTTTTGAAAACAAATCGTCATTAACAATTTTAAGAAGGGTTTGCTGGGTTGGAGAAGGCCCTTCAATATCTGGAAGGCAGAACTCATGCAGCATAGATCAATTTGATATTTTTATTTTAATACAATCGAGCCAAATTAGACAATGGAGATCGTTGGCAGATAAATTGCGGTAATATAAAAAAATAAAAATAGTGTTTCTGTTTTTTTTCAAGCCATTAACTTTTTGATTTACATTTGTAAAAATGTTACTAATGTGTATTCTTATTCCATACAATAAGTATTATCGTGTTATTAAATAGTTATGTGATGCGTCAATTGTCCTAGGTTATTCTTTCTTATGTATTTTCCTTATTTTTTAGGGGTCTCGATTCGCTGAGGATTGGGTTATCCGCGCCT